>CM034148.1:307338086-307795926 GCA_019776745.2 Taxus chinensis | reverse complement strand
TCAAGTTGTGTTTTTATTTTTGTCTTCCATGCAGCATAGTTGCTTCCTCTGAGCAATTGTGAATCCGGAAGAAAACATTTGGGGGCATTGGTGCCCATTTTGCAGAGATCACTAACAGGGTTTGGCTCTTATCACTCCAGGTATTAGGTCTCCCAATCTATATACCGTCAGTCCGATATACCAAACCTTTCTATATACGCGCCCTTCTGATATACCCGTCGGTACGTGGAAGAAGCTCGCCCTTTCTATATACCCGACGGTACGTGAAAGAGGCATTAACGTACGTGAAAGAATTCGATACGTGGTACCAAGACAGTACTGATGGGGTCTGTGTGATTATTGACACCAACTCAAAGAAATATCCTCATACACACGCGTAACTTCGCTATATACTCGGATAATTTCTCAGTCTGGATTTATGTCTTGCAATCGTTCACAGACGGATGGGATGGTTCATAGTGTGTGCACTGTGACCTTATTACTCCCCGTCGATTTATAGGGACGATGCCCAGAAGACGTTGTTGCAGCTATATTAGGCATTGATTGCAGTAGTAGTTGCGACGGCTTTACCCGTAAGCGCTTCCCAGAGGCACTGTATATACCAAACGTTGCGAATGAGATCTAGGATCTCGTGAGTGTTACAGAACCAATTTTACTGTTTTTTATTACAATTCTGCCAGTTTCTGAGCAGTTACAAAGTTTGTAGTTTGACTATGGCAACCTGCAAATTAGTACAATATGCAGTACAATTTGAATAACAGGCAAAAAATTTCAGTTTTGGGGTCCTGGTGACCTCCTGAGCCCAGTACGACCCAAAATGCTAAAAATTACAAACAAATAGCTGAAAATGCAATTTTTAGATGGGTCTCCTTTTGTAAAAAATGTCTGGAATGATAAAACAGACCAGATGGGAGAAAAAAAAATTTACCCTAAATTAGGGATTTCTCCGCTAAATTTAGTTAGTTGTAACTAAATTCAAAAAACCCTGCTAAATTTAGAAGTTCTGCCAAAAATTCTGCCACATGCAAAAGGAGAGTTTTAGAGTGTTTTTGGTGCGATTTGACCCTCAAACCTCTCACTCCCAAGGCGCATGCACTAGCCAACTTGCCCACTTAGGGCGCTTGGACTATGAAAGGAAGGAATTTGTATTTATTGACAAGTAAATTGACTTACCTCTTGGAAAATGGATGCCACGTGGCGCATGCTGGTGAAGAGGCATTTTTTAGGGTTGCATTTTCCTAAAAAACGGATCTGAAGCTTTGTTGTTGTTTATTTGCCTTTGTATGGCCGCATTTCCTTGCTCAGGCCGCATTTTTTAGCTGTCCACGCACAGATTTGCTTGTACATGCCGCATTTTTTGTGTATGGGCACTGATATTCCTTCCTTGGCTGTGTTTCTTCCTTGGCGGCTGTTTTTATTGCCTTGGCCGCATGTTTTATTGCCTGGGCCGCGTGTTTTATTGCCTGGCCGCGTTTTTTTGTGTTTGTTTGCTTGCACAGGCCGCGGGGGACAGAGAATGGGCGCATATGCTCAAAAAAATGTTTTTTTTTCCTTGTACAGGCCGCGCATGGGCGCATATGCAAAAAAAACGTTTTTATCTCCTTTGTGCAGGCGTAGGAGGACAGGCCGCTGACAAATGAAGTCGATTTTGCTCACATTCTTTATGCAGGCCGCTTTTCCTCTTCTTTAGCCGCTTATTTTCTTCTTCCACTGTATATTTTGTGCAGGTCCAGCGTGGGCACCTCCTTCTCCTTTTTTTTATTATTCTTTGCTCTGTTTGATTCTTGATCACTGTTTGGATTTCTTCTTGTGCAGGTCACGAATGGACCAAGCTTTTAGCACTACCAGATTTGATCAGAGTTCCAAATCCAGTCTGAGGAGGTTGTTTGTTCACTGTAGCAATTTTTGCCTGGTGCTGAGTGCACCAGTGTAAAAAAAATTTGCCTTCCAAGAACCTGGAAGGAACAGGAGGATGTGGGGGAGGCAGGGATGGGTCTGGGAGTTTGCACGAGGCTGCACCGGCTCTCAAATGCTGCAAACACGTCTCCAATCTCCTCTCTCTCTGCTGCTCTCTCTTCCACACCTTCACAGGGCCAGAATCTTGATCTGGTACCAAATGTAGATTGAGAAACAGGGACGGAAGCCTGTGTATTTTTATTAATCTCAATCAACTAAAAAATTACAGTGAATAGGCTGCAATATTTATAGATATTGCACAGCCAAATACATCCGGGAGAATAAGTTGCACAGGTGCAACCAAAAGCCAGAATAAACAAGCTTCCAATAACATCCGGGAAGCAACAATTACATAAATACAAATATATTGTTTAAAACAATATAACAGTATGCATACAGAAAAATATGGTTGATTAACCATATAACAAAATAACAATTTATTATTTAATTAATAAAATTAAATAATTATTAAACTATGCATAATTAAATATTTGGATAATAAAATTTATCCTAACAGTTAAATCATACTCTATTCTTTATTTTCTCATCTCTACTGATCATTCATGATATGCTTCCTGCATTCCTTAGCTTTATGTCCAAATTTATTACAAGAGAAGAAATACCTAAGAAATGTTCTTTCATACTTGAGTGCAATTGGTTTCCTTACTAATTTAAGCCTTCTTGAATCTGTCCCCTTGGTCATCTTCATGTCAAATTTTCTTCTTAGACCATATTTTTCATCTTCACACTTATTCATAGGTTATTTTTTAAAGCCTAGTCCTATCTTTTCACATGTTGATTTTTTTATCCAACATTCTATTCAAAGATTCGAAGCTCTTCCCCATCTTGTTATGAATATTTATTCTCTCTTTTTCTTCTTTAAATTCAAATCTCAAGGATATTAGTTCTTCTTCATATCTCATATAGGCGTCTTCTTTGACACTAAAGGATTTTTCCATTCTATCGACATGAAACTTTAATTATTCATTTATTTTGAGGTATTCTTATTGTATTTTTAATGATTTTGAAATTATTTCTAGTGGGGATTCTAGTTCTTTGATTCCATTTTCATATTCTTCCTCTTTTTCCTTCTACCTTTCCTAAAAAATCTTGACTTGTTCTTCTTGATCTTTCACAATAATCTTCAATTTTTTATTATTTTTCCTTTAGTTTATAAATTCCTCTAGGAACTTATCAATTTTGGTACAAGGTTCACTTCAGCCTCCTCTTCATCTAACATTTCATCTTCACTGAGATATCTATCTCTTGAGTTGCTTCTAGGTACTATCTCTATAACCATGCTTGCATTTCAAGAAGGACCTACTCCAACCTGTTAAACTTGATTCAAGAGTACTAGGATCTTATACCATTTTTTGGAAATTAAGACACTGAGAGGGGTTGAGTTAGTGTCTACTCAAACTTTGACCCATAATTTAATTTTCTTAACTTAGATATATTGAAGTCACAAAATCATTCACAAGCTTTAAATTAAAGAGCATAGATAAGAGACACACAGTTTATTGTGGAAAACCGTTCAAAGGATAAAAATGAAATGAATCCATAGAAATAACTTGGAAAAATTTTCATATTAGAGTTACAATGATTTCGTAGTTGAGTAACAACTCTACATAGAGATATAACTCCAAAAATTTAACCAAGTTACAACCTAATCTGTAGCAAGCTTCAACTTGCATGGAAGCTTCAACGCCCAAATTCATTCACACTGACCTTATGTAAGCTTCATATTACAAGGAAGATTTGAATCCGTTACTGATGATCATCTACTTAGTCTTCTTTAAAATGTTTTATCACTTTCTTGTGTTGTATTCTACAACTGCTTATGATCACTTATTAGCTCATATTTATCCTCTTTTCTCCTCTCTTCTAATGAGCTAATTAGTATTCAATCTCTATCATACACTCCGAATACACATATTCTTATCTCTTACAATTGATTTTTATTAGCTCATACATATCTCTTTTCACACATGTAATTTTAGTCCTAATACAACATCTTCATGCCCTCAGACACACACACATTCTCCTTCACATCATATTCATGTATATTCATTTCCTCTCTCAACAACAAAAATAATTAATTTCTTCAACCAGCGTAATTTCCCAAAAATGATATTTTATAAATAGGAATTACTCAAAACAACGAGTCTTTCAATTCCACTTCTCACCTTGTTTAATTTTGTAACTTATCAGCTTGTACACATGAAGTAAGGTGACTTCATATAATTCAATTTTTCTGATATTAACATTTATAACAATTGAAGAAACTAATTACCTCTTACCTGTCATGAAAAATCTCAACCATAGGAAGATAAATCACCAAATTTATAACACCTCTTCATCTTATGACACCTCTGATCTCTGTGGTAGTAAACTTAAATGTGATTTGAAATTTATGACACTAACTTGTAACTGACATATACCTATTTATATTCTTTATTCCAACATATAATATTTGTATTTTAGTCATTTTACATAAATGAAAAATATTCCAAGCATACATGCATGTTACCAAACTCTTCTCATATTGTTATAACTCTTTGAACACCTCTTAACTTGACATTCTTATTTGGACATTCACACATAACCATGGAAGACAAAGAATTTGCAGTCATGGAGGATCTTCATTTTCAATGAATATATGTACCTTAAAATAATTATATCACTTGGAGCAGGTCATGTACTACTTTTGTTTCATCTTCAAGGAAAATAAAGGACTTCAGTCACCTTCATTTATGCATGAGGTACTGATTTTGGACAAGAACAAGCATGCTTCCAAAATCTGAATGTTTATATTAATAAACATATAAATTTCGTGCATTCAAACACACATTCATGACTTCCAAAGCACTTATCTAGTAGGTATTCATCCTTATTCAACTCAAAAAACTAACAACAAGCTTCATCACATGTTATATAAGCCAAAAACTCTCACATTTCAAAGACACGCAAATATGATTTTAAAACACCCAAAACTAGTCTTGAAATGTATGCCTTCAAGCTCTTCAAAGGAAATTTCATGCTCAAAAAATGCATGAAATATTTTTCAAAGGGCCTAAAATTTGCTTTCAAACCATCATTTCCAATTACCTTGTAGACAAAAAGACTAGTTTTTACCTTTATACCCTTTACAAATGGTAGGAACTAAAATAAATTGGTACCTCCACATTTTTCCAAAGGATTAGTATAGATAACTTCATTAAAATAACAAACTTGTCTCCAACATCCTCCAAAAAATATGAGCATGGGTTCCTTTACAAATTTTATCTGTATACTGAATTTTCTACAATTTTTTTTAGGGGTCCACCAAGTGTCATTACATCGAATCAACATGAAAATATGATATTATGAATTATATACATTCTCAATTTCATAAGAAATAAAAAAAACTTCATTTGTATACCTTACCAGACATATCTCTCCATACCGATTTCAAGTAATCTCAGGATGGTCTCAGACAACTTCACAAAAATGGAGAAAATGTCTTTATTTCTCATCCATTTGACAACATAATTTTTGCAGCATATTTTTATCAAAATTATTTTGAAATTTTTCTCTTATGATTTATCTAAATAAGGATCCAAAAAAAATTTGAACGCTAAGAAGTAAGGGTGTTATTTTAGCATACTTTGTTTGACCCAGTTTTAGTAAAATTGTAATTTCTTGTACAAAACTCATCCTCGGGTCTTGAAATTTTTTACGCACCTTCATGAATACTTCCTACATGATATATAATTCCCACTTTTTCATGGTTCACTCTGAAACTTCCAATCCTATCTCATTTGGGCATGTTAAGCCTATTTTTCTTGAAGGGCAGTTAAACAAATTTGATCCTAACCATGTCTTTAGATGTTGAATTATGACTTCTAAATCCATATTATGGATCTTTAAAATGTCCCTACATTCTTCACATGCTTTCATTAGTCTGATATAGCATGCTTTTCTTCATACCTTCATAATGGGTGCTTGATGTAGGTTGATTTGTGGTAGTTTACATTGCAACTCTCCACCTCTGAATTTTTATTCATCATGTATCCCCTTAAAACTATCCCATTACATGTATTATACCTTTAATATGATTCACTAGAAGCCTCAATCCTCCACTTCACCTTTCCAAGTCACTTTGCTACCTAGGACTTGGGGTTTGACACCTATTACTGAGCTAGTTTCAAACATTTATCTCATGTGCCCCTATATTCATCATCCTATCCTATTTTCCATATCATATACATGATATAAAATTCCTGAAATCATTTTGATGTGTTCTCACATCATCACCTTACTTGTACTTTTCACTAGGTTCTCTAGAAGTTTTTGCTTCATCATGTGTTCTCAAGCCACTATCTTGTTCTACCGTTTCTAAGTCATTCCAATCTCCCTCTAGCTCTCATGCATCCTAATTTTTCATTAATATTCCTTTGAAATTAATAACAATTCAACATACACCTGTCAATATAGTATTGTTGATATTTGTAAAAAAAAATAGTTTTTTCACCTTTTTTTTAATATCTATTTTTTGTATTTTCAGAGATATTTACGAGTGCACAAGAGCATATATATTCCAATAAGTGTCACAAAAAACTATTTTTGAAATATTTTTTTCGTGTTGTAAACTAGTTGTTTCAACCAACAATGACGGGACTAAGCCCCTCCTTCTTGGGTATGGGGAGGTTTCCATTATTGAATGTAAACTATATTAATTCTCTATGGTTTCCAATAGGTCTCATATCTCATATAAACACTCCATTGAATCTATGGATAAGTTATTGTATAAAGTAAAAGGAAGGAATTTGCAATGATGAGAGATAAATGTGAGTAAGAGAAATAAGGAGAGGGGGGTTAATGTTATGAGTAGGCACTAGAAGAGTTCACATAAAATAACAAAAGTAGGTCTGCATTCAATTATAAGAATCTAACTTATGCAAAAAATAATGAGATCAAAAAACTAAATACACAAAGTTCCATTATTTTTTTCCTCAAAATTACAAATCCGTTTTTTGGTTGTTCAAGAACATTATGCTTGCAAAGCTAGCAAATAAAGAGAGTAAAGGAAACAATAAACAAATAAATGGAAGAAATGTAACTCTTATTTCTTGTATAGTTGTGATACAAATCTCCACACATACAAAAATCCAAAATTACTAGCCAAAGGCTAAAACTTGAAAACCCAAAACTTGAACTCTTTTGGAATAGAGAATCCATTCCAATTTATAACATTACAATGTAAATCTTCATTTATCCCCCAAATGACCATTAAATTTCTTATTCCATTTATGAATTTTCATATTCCTATGGAGTGAGGATATAAGTCCCATATTTATAAATCAAAAGGGAATTTTACAATGGAACATTAGAGAGTTACTTTAGTGAATAAGAAAAAATATCATAATTACATACAATGAAGAATTAGAAGGGGGAAAAGACAAGAAAGAATGAATAGAGGAGAAAAATATTATTCTAAACATGGAAGAATGTGACTCCTCCCTTGATGGAGATCAGCTCCAATGAAGATCCTTTGAAAACTTTTTCCCCATTGAAAACTCTTGAAGTGATGAACCTCTATAACATTTTTTGGACACATCGAGAATATTACTGATCAACACATGATAGATTGACCATCGAGAGTATAGAAATATGAATTCCATCATTGCTTCTACTTCTTGAGACACTACCATATCTTTATGATTAAGCATTCTCATGGGAAGAATTTGGTGCATTTTCCTCACATAACCATGATCCTGATTCCATCACCATGAGAGCATAGATGGTTAATGAAGAATGAAACTAAATCCTTCTTATACCAGAGTCAGGGAAGGAGAAAGGGAAAAAAACCAATCCCATACATTTTATGATCATGCACTCCATGTGATATGAAGTGAAATGGTTCTCAGAACAAAACTGGTAGTATCCCATTAAGGAACTTTATTCTCACTGCATTGGTGAACGTGGGGATTTACATGAGAATTAAGAGAAAAAATCATGTGAGTGTTGGGATATTTAAAAATGTATGAAGGAATGATATGTGATAATTTTGAACTTATTTCAGGCATTTATTATTTTTATCATACTCATCATGATTGTTCTATTTTCACAATTTTCTTTCCAATTTTGAGTGTCTCGAACATGGGTGAATGAAATGAGGTATCTAGATTCAAATTTTTATTTGAATTACTATTATTAGTAATTTATCTAATGTATAATTAATACAAATCTAAATTTTTCTTCCCATTTTTGTATTCAAACTAAACCACTTGTAAAATTTTCTATTTTGTATTTTGGGCCTTTCTTCTAATTTTCAGAGGATTTCAATCACCATGTTTGTGTAAATTTTAAAAATAGATATTTTTAGTTGAAATTTTCATATGTATGTATAAAATGGTATGTATCATTAATGTATGCATGTAAATAATTCTCTTAAAATAATTTTTTGAAGGATTTTACACTCCATATTCTATGGCAATCGAAGTAGGGTTTTGAGAGAAATGAGAAATTTTGTGTTTTGGATCATGAGGGTTTTTGGAGAAATTTTAGAAGCATAACATAAAGGGATCATGTAATGGGCGATTTAAAAAATTAAAATTAATTTAAAAATGACTAATGATATGTTTAATACTTTCCCCCTTTCATAAACCTATCGAACTCATGCTTTGACTCACCCTGTTTAGCCTGGGTTAGATGAGACTCATAGATGGAGTGAAAAATTTCTAAATAGGTCTCATACCTCCTCATGTCCCTTACCATATTTAGTAAAGGAAAAATGGACATCAATGTTGTAAAAATGTGCATAGGGTGGAGGCATCATGAAGAAGGGGCCAAAACATGTCATGAAGGTGAGTTGAAAACACTTGTCTAACACCCCATGTTCTAAAATTCAAGTGACGTGATATTCCTCTTAAATGGTGCAAAAAAAAATTGTAACACATGTCCATTAAGAAAGGTAAAAATGGAAATCACCCTATATTAAAATTAAAAGGGTTTTCTCATCTTGAAGAGGTGGTAGGTGAGGTTAGGTGAGTGGTTAACTTTTTCTAACCACCAAGTTGTCACTTAAGTGACACAACTTATCATTTTCATATGGGAGCATACATTTGTGTCCCCCATGTATGTTTTAACTTTGGTATATGTGAAAAAGGGAAATACAAGGTCTCCAAGTGCACATTTACCAAAAATAGATGCATACCTTCACTGAACACTACCTGTAATAGCTACTCGGGCCTATTTTCTTGCCACTAAAGATAGAATTCACTATGAATGAAATGTGTCTTGAATCAGGGTATTGCAGGATGGTTTTGACTAAAACAATGAACCATAGACGTATAGAAGAGTTTTTGAACAAGTATGATAAAAATAGAATGACCTGCAAATATATACTTGTCTAGATTGAGGCATTTATGCATATTGATGAATATTCAAATCTTGTACAAAGATGAGGACTTATGTTGTTAATCACTTGCATCCCAAGATTATAGTAGGTGGTGATTTTGCACCATAATTTGGTTATGCAAAACTATGATATCCTAATAAGGCATGGGGAGATTTATTTTGAGCTTGAATCAGGTATGTATGGATTCTAAGAGTGCTGAAAAGGTAGAATTAGTCATGTTTGTAGGCGTGTTGGTAAGAAAATAAAGTCAAGTGTTCAAAAAGGATTTAATAGAATGTAAAAAAGGTTGAAAATAATGAATAAGTGTCTCAAGAAAGTGATGATTTGTCTAATCAATTATCATGGCATGAAAGTAAGGTATGTGTGCTAGTTTTTTCATTTTCAGTTAGATAGATATGACATAAACCCAAGGGGAGCTATAAGGATTTGTTTTATATTTTTATGAACTTCTTTAGCTATCAAAAGTTTGGTGTTTTTGGTCTGAAGAAGTTGTTTAGGGGTCTCAGCCCTAAAAAATTTTTGTAACCAGCGCATAATAGATTTATGAATTACTTTGAGTATCATCAACTGAGAATGACTTTTTAGGCTCAGAATGATTGTTGGCATTTGTATGAATTATATGCATTAATTTAAGGTCTGTTACAATGACTTCAATACTTTGAAAGAGGTCAGAAATGAGATTACATTCCTATAATGGTATTATATGACAAATATGCAGACAAAATTGGAGGATATTAGCTCAGAGGGAGATTTTTGGCTGATCATATGAGGTACATGGATCAGTTTTGATGCTATTGAGATCAAGAAAGAAAAAGTACAGTCCAAGGGCGAGTCATTTAGTCAAGTAAGTTTTTCATTTTTACATTGATTCCATTATGTCATATTGTATGTTTTCATTTTTCCATGCTGATTCATCATAGCAGCCTTTTTCATAGATGTCAAAAGGGGATAATTACATCAGAAACATAGAAATGAGATCTTGTATCTTTGTTTTGGCCTTGTTAGTTGTCATTAATGTTTCTAAAGGTGGTTACCATCAATGACAAAGTGGGAGATTGTTGGCCATTGTGTCTTATTTTTTTCATTGATGTCAATTAAATTGATGGAAAATAGAGTGTAGGTGTCATATCATTCTCCATGAGGTGTCTTTTAGTGTAAATTCTGAAGGTTGATTGGTAGTGTCTAGTTTGGTGAAGTCTTATGGTGTTTTGGAGCATGTTTCAGTGTGCATGGTCATAGTATGCATCGTTCTATGTTGATTATAGGTTTTTATGAATTTCATCATGGTTAGTATGGTGTTTCAGAGGTGTATGAGTGCTTACAAGATGAAATACATTTTTATTCAAAGTTTGAACTAATTACTTCAAAGTATGAATTGTTTTCTTTGGAGTATGAACTACTTACATCGGAGTATGAACTAATTTCTTCAGAGGTTGATCAAAGTTTTTGTTATTTTTATTTTTTGATGGTGTTATTTTTATAGTAGATGCAGAGTGATGTGGATGAGTGAAGTTACATGTCTAAGCATAGTTTACAGGTGAACATCTAGACCCAGTTTAGCTGCTTGAAGGCCAAATGGAGCATGAGAGTGAGGTGCAGAAGTATATGAGCTCATACAAGCCTGTATATGTATGATAAACATTTTATAAGCTATGTTATGTCCTTTTTGAAATCTTGGAATCTAATTCATCATGTTAGTCTACTTGGTCATGGTGCACACTAGGCCTAATCCTCGTGTTTGGAGGCCTAATAAGGCATGATAGGATTTTGTAGGTATGTGTAAGCTCTTAAGATCACCTATAGAGGTATATTATATTCCTTTCATCATGTAGAGATAGTTTTCAAAATTTTCATAATGAGTTATAGTGTTGGTTCAATTAGTCCTAGCATAAAACATGCAAAACCCCAAGGCCTAGTCATGAAAGTGAGATCAGACATAAATATGTAGAGATATGAATGACTTGGTGAGAATTGGAGATATTATTAGAGTGTATAAATATGTTGTGGGATAAATTTCAAGTTATCATGTTGAGAAAATTGCAATATATGATGTTTTTAGTGAAACATGGTGTTTGAGGGTATTGTTTCCATCTCGAAGCAAGTGAAATGCTCATAAAAGCACGTGAAAGTTTTGCATGGTAAGTTAAGTATTTTAGGGATGTTTTGAAATGGATTTAATAATATCCCAAACTTATAATGAGGTCAAATGAAGCCCAAACATTTATAAACGAATGTTATGAAGGTAAACTACTTGTTATGTCTTTGAAACCATAGGTCAAGAGCGATGGATAAGAACTTCATGCTAGGGGACAATAATTAATTTTTTATTATATTATGATGATTTAATGTAGTATAGGACTCCTTCATCTTTCCAAAAAGGTATGATAAAGCATGTGGTGATGAGTAGACTCCATTCAAATAGGTAGGTTTATGAAGAAGTTTAGTTTGAGACAAAGTGGTCCAAAGGATCTATGAAATAAATTGACATTTTTTATAATGGTATTTTTTTATTGATTTCCATTATAGTTTTAGATCATGTTTGAGCTTCTAGATGGTATATTGTTCCCTATTTATGAGTATTGGCCACAAGCTAGTTTTGGGGATGTTCTGGAGCAATTTCTGAGATGGAATTTTTGGAGGCCTTCCACTTTGATTTTGAAAGAAATTTAATATTTTTTAGAAAGAGGATTCAGAGGGATTTCCAATGGTATATGGTTTTTATATTGATGAGGATATTTTCTAGTTCATATAACTCAGTTTGTGAAAAGAACGTTTGTTGTTTCTCAGCAAAAGATTACTCTTTCTAGAAGAATAAGGTAGATGATGCATGGAATGGATTTTTTGATGCTTGATATCAGTTAAAGAGTAAATAGGTATTATTGTTTCTCCTATTGAAGGTATTTGGAGGTCTTTAAAGTGAAATAAATTTTTAAAACTAGTTGAGTTTGTAAAACTACTCTCTGGGAAGCTCAATTTTGTGAAGAAAAAAGTTAGTGTGGTTTGCACATATGGATGTTTTATGATATATAGAAATCATGGATGTGATCTACATGTATAATGGATTCCAAATGATTTTTTATTTGCCATATTTTAGTTTTTATTAGGTTCTTTTATTCCCAAAGTTGAAGACTCGTTCCTTGAAACATCTATATAGTGAAGGATATGAGCCTTCTTTGTAGTGTTATTATAGATTTGATTGGTGAAAGATAATTTATTACCATGGATGATTTTTAATGTAATATTTTACACGTGTGATGAATTTGGGAGTGTGAATAATCATGGTGATGGATTTTTTTTTCTTTGATGATTTAGGTGATGGGGTTTTGAACTTGTGTTGAGCTTGTTTGGTGCATTTGAGCATGGTTGGCATACATGGGTCTATTATAAATGTATTTATGAATATATTGGTATGATTTTAATATTTATTGGTCAAGATAAAGGATTAATATGCACTTTTTTCATGTTTGTAAGAAGATAAGGGTATAAAAGTGATGTTTTGGTTCAAATTTGAACTAGCGGAGAGAGAGAGGGAAAAGGTGTGTGTGTGTGTGTGTAATAGGTATCAAGGTATCATTTCAGAGTTAAGGAAGTGTGTTATAGGTTGCATAATTTTAGAGAGCATGTGTGTAAGAGGTTGAGATCAAATCAGGTCATGTTTTTCCAAGGTTGAGCGAGTTAGAAACAAGAGTCTTTAAAGAGGGTTTGAATGAGTATAGAACTAGATCTTGTGATCACCATCGGCTGAGTTATTGTAGAATTTATCCTTTTATTTTATCATCAAAATCTTTTATGATGAATTATATGCATGCAAGTCTCTTATTGTGAGTAATATGAACAATTTTTTATGTGTTGGTGCTCCTTGTGGGATTGATGCCTCACTACAGAAATATCTTGTGATGTGTAATAATCACTTGTGTCTTTGTTATGTGTAATATCAGAAAAAAAAATTGGTGGATATTCTTCCCCTTGAGGTTTTCCCACTTACATATTGTGTTCTTGTGTACTCCTTTTTAATGCTATTGTGGATGGTTGTTACTTATTGTTATGATCACAATGTTAATGCATGGTTGAAAGTTAATGGTTTAAGTAATCAAATCTAAAATTGGTTAAGTTTTGTAAGGACTGATTGACCCCCCCCATTCCATTTTTCTTCCAACACAAATCTCATTTACCAATGATATCTTTCATGTTATTCACCCACTTTCTTCCCAAGGACCATAAATGACCACATAACAACCTTAACTCAACTTGGGAGAATTCATAATTTAACCATACATAATAAAACATGCTCAAAAACACCATAAGAATTCACCAATCATGACACTACTAATCAGCTTTCACGTTTGACACTGAGTGACACCTCATGAGACTCACATGACCTCATGACACTTTTTTCCATTAATGAATTTGACATCATTGAAAACACTAACACACAATGGCGAAGAATCTCACCCTTTTTCATTGATGGCAACCACCTTCAAAAACATTGATAGAAACCAATAAGAACAAACCTACATGAACATTTTCCATGTTTCCGATGCTTATCTCCCTTTTGATATCTATGAAAAAGGTTGTAATTACAACACTAAATGGAAGAATAAAACCCACTACTAAACACAATGGAAACAATGCAAAAACTAACTTACTAATTATGTT
Source organism: Taxus chinensis (assembly GCA_019776745.2). Taxonomy (NCBI): domain Eukaryota; kingdom Viridiplantae; phylum Streptophyta; class Pinopsida; order Cupressales; family Taxaceae; genus Taxus; species Taxus chinensis. The sequence continues at coordinate 307,781,912 of CM034148.1, read as the reverse complement.
AAAATGTAAATACATAAGCATAATCTGATGCTATAATAGCAGTAAATGAATGCAATAATGAAATATAGAAATATACCAAAGAAAACGTAGAAATAAATAATGAAAATCTAATATGCAAAGAAGGGTAGGATGTCTTAGATGATTCGTTGAATTCTGGCAAGTGAAAAGAGCTAGTGGAAAGAGAAATGTGAAGCACTGGCCATCACATTTGAGCTCTAAAAATTGCATAACTAGAGGAACGGGTTGGATAGGAGCACCTGGAGAGGGACAGGGGCACCCATGGGTAGCCGGGTACTCATTTTGGGTGCCTTGGCATGTGGAAATGCTCATAAACCAAAACTATCAAGGCCATAGATGTTCATTGATTCTTTCCTTTTTTGTTATGGATTCACACAATGATCATCGATGTTGCAATAAATTTGCAATGAAGAATGAACATGCAAAACCCTTAAATAGACATTAAATCCTAAAAGAATAAGATGTAAAATGATGGGTTGGATTTTCCTCAGCTACCACAATGGTGGACTTACAAATAAAAGTTGTACTACATCTCATACCAATGAATTTTTGTGCACGTGTGTGGAATTGTGCCCTAGGTTTCTTTTGTGCCAATTACACGTCAATAGCAAGAAAGTAGGTAGATGTAGAATGTAATAAATATGTGTATGGAATAAAATGAACTTCCATCCTATGAAGCATATGCAGATGAACCATTCCTTGTGTCCCTTGTGATGGAGCTAAATTAATGCGTTTGAGCTGTTAGATGTCATGATGGATGTAACCTTAGGTGGAGATAGTAGATACTTAGTGTTTGGTCCTTCATTATGACTACATAAATTTATATTTATATTATTACCTTTCTTAAAATTTGTAATTAACCCTAAAAAGGCCAACTATGAAAAATATAAGATGCTCAAATAGCTAAAAATGACCCAAAAAGTGTGACCAAAGTACAAAGAAGATAGGGGCACCCATATTGGATGAGGACACCTAGTGTTGGTGTCCTGGTCTAGGCACCAGTGCCCATGGTGAAAAATTCCAAAGTATGAAAAGATAGACTAAGAAAGCAAAGGTATAAGACCAAGAGAAGTGACATACAGGAAAGTAATGTGGCAAAAGACATGGGTTAATTAGTACCATTCTCACGTATGAATCATATGAATAGTAGTATGTAATCAGGACTAGATAATTACCTAAAGTGCGTGATTTTGTGTCTATATTTTCTACCATTTTATGTTGGTGAGTGTAAGTCTTGGTAGCTTAAAGTAGATGTAGATGCATACCTGATAACCATGTAGATTGATGTTGCAAGCATCCCAAGGGACTATAAAAAGCTTTGATTGATAAAAATGTGAAGTGTAGATGCTACAGAGGAGAACTTACAAAAAATTTATGATGAAAAAGAACCTAGGGCAGAAAAGCAATGTGTATATGTCATGATGTAAGTGTTATCAATATCGACGTGGATGTGTGTGATGTGGATGATGTTGACTAGCACTTCTTATACTGACAGGCCTGCAAAAGAGAAGTTGAAAGTAGTCAAATATGTATGTACATGTATAAAAGTATTATAAAATTTTTGTAAGGAAAGTATGAAAAAGGAATATGTGCACTTGATCTGTGATGAGAAAAAGAGTGTAGAAAAGATCCTGTAAATGATGTCACTGCACAATTTTTATGGGCAATCACACTCTAGTGTAATGGAATAAGTGTAGGGAGAATTATATGGTGTCGTCTGCCAACCTTTAACTACTTCCCATTGTGTAAAACACCCCTGCAAATGGTGTGTATTGTGCTAAGGACTCTCTTCCTTATAAAATATGATGTGTAATTTCTAAGTGCTAAAGGGCTCTCTTCCCTGTCAAAATCCTTTGTAACATGTCGAAGAACTCTGTAATTGTCCCCTGGTTATTGGAATTCTAGTAAATATTGTTGTATTTCCCTTGTTGTTGGCACTCAGGTAAGGTCGTTGTGCTTAAAATATGAATTGTGATATACCAGTACCATATTGTTTGTAACTATGTATTCTCGTGACTAATTAAACCATATGTTGTCTCCCGATAACATTTGGTGGTTGCATGTGATGACCTTGAAGGAGTTACTGTCAGACGATAGTACACTTGTTGACTGCATGACTGTAAAATGAAAATGCATTCCATCACGGTGTCTTCAATGCCTGCTTGGTCATGAAACTAAGGTGCACACAATCATAGGATTGCCAAGTGTCAACAAGTGTTCTTGTCATTCATCGATAACTTCTTGTCTTGCATCAAATAACATCCTATCGTGCAGTCAACAAACCAATGTCCCTTCAAGTTGCATGATACTTGATGATTTTGGTACCTCAATAAGCTAGTAGTAAGTTACTCATGGGATACATACTCAGATAAGTTACTTAGGTTTATATAGAATTAGTTCCATCAATGGTCAGGAATAGAAAAGTGTGCACCCCTTCAAAAAGGATTATACTGAGAAATTTTAGCATACAATAGGGCAAAAAATGACTAGCAATCTAAAAAACAATTCCATTTCAAGCATGTAGTATCCTATAAATGTAATTTTGGACCATGAATCACAAATATTCGCCATGTAAAAAAGATACCTATCTACCTTGTAAAATCCATTGTGTAATATTACTAGTGGTAAAGTGACTATCTTCCCTATCAAACATATCACTCTGTGACATGTATGAAGAAGCTGTGTAATTTACCCCTTAGGACTGGTACTTAGGGAAGGTTCTTGTGTACTAAGTATTGCACTCAAGTTTCCTATGTCTGCGCCCTGTAATGAAACTTTGAAATTGTGTTGTCAAAACTAGAAATAATGTGAATGCAGTATAACTCTGTATTGGAAAGACTAGTGACATACCATATGATGCCCCCTGGCATGTGTAATAAGATGAACATGTAACAAGGAACTGTAAGGAATACTAAGTTCAACCAAGATATGTAGCATGTTATGGATGAGGTGGAATGGGATGTAGTGTGGATGATAGGAGCATCGTGCCCCCCAAGTGGATGGAAATGTATGTATTAAGGTTCATTTATTTATGCCCCCTCAACAATCAAGAATGAACCATAAATGAGAGTAATTCATCAGGAAATAGGTCAAAAATATGTAAGTGATTATATATGTGAGCGTGATGATTTATCCTAAAGCATATATCACTAAATGTATGGATAAGATGATACAAAGCTTGGTGATGTATCACAAAGCGTGTATCAAGAAATATGTGGATAGAATGTAAAAAATGTGATGATGTAACACAAAGTTTCTATCACAAGATGAAATTATGGAAAGGGTGATGATGTAGCACAAGCCATATATCACAAGATGAAATGATCGAAAGGGTGATGATGTAACACAATTATTATATCATGAATTATGTGAATGGATAAAAATATCGCATAGTGTGATAGAAAAGATTGATTAATGCTTTCTGAAGTTGAAAGTGTATAATTAAGTAAGGATGATGAGGTGAGGTTCAATTTGGATTTAGACCCTTAGTATTCAAGTATGAACCATGGGAATAAAGTGCTTCATTGGTTACTGTGTGTTATATAAGTTGGATATAGGGGTGTAGAATATGGAAGATAATAGTATGATGTACTAGGAGGATGTGTAAATTGTAGCATGTGGCTTGCAATATGTTTTGACTATGTCCATTGTGATGATGTATAATATGCAGTGTATATAATTAAATGAGAAAAATGTATGATATTTTTAGTAAGTGAATAATATTTCAGTTGTGTGTGACGTGTGAAACATGTAATGTGGAATATAGGGTGTGTAAGTATAATAGTATAATCTATAATGCAAAATTTGTAGATTGCATAATGATGTAGTGTGTGAGGTTCATGTGTATAGTATGCCATCAATAGTCAAGTGTCAACCATAGCACAAGAGTGTATCATAGGGTAATTCCGATAGAAATGTATCGAGATGTGTATGATGAATGTAAAAGAATATATGTAATGTGTGTAAGATGTATGCGAGTTTATAATGATAAAATATGTGGCGGGGGGAGTAAGTGTGATGCCCCCAAAGTGTGTGATGGTGAGTGTGTTATTCGATGAATGATTTTTGGAATAATTCGATACGTGAGGTGTGAAGATGATGAAGTGTAATTGATAATGTATATTTGATGTGATAGTGGATGAAATATTGTATCGTATGTGAGACTAGCAATAGATAAGAATAAATGTATGTATGTATCAGTGATGATGTAATAGGTAGAGTTGTGAGTATGAAATGAGGATATTATTGTAATATATCCCTCAATAGTCATGTAAGAACTGCAAGAACATGAGTATGCCAGTAGGGGGTAAGATGACAGGAGTCATCTACCAAGAACCAAGTTTCCATAAAGCAGTGGAAGTATGTGTGGTAGAAGAAACAACAAGATCATGCAATGGTGGTGAAGTTTGAAATGTGTCCTGATCATTAGTAGAAAGGGTAGTTTCTTTGACAAAATGAATTAGAAATGGAAGTGGATTAGGACGTGAAGGAATCTTAAATGGTTGTAACTTAGGTGGGATATATAACACTGTAGAAGACTTGATAGTAGAAGAAGGTGGAATTATTTTGAGAGGCAGTTGCATATTTTTACTAGGTAATGTTGTAGATGACTTAAAAGGAGGGGGTGTTATAATAATTTTGAGAGGCAGTTGCTGAGGATGTTCTTGATTCATGATAAAAGGAACCTTAGAAACGATGACATGATTCTCATTAGATCTAGATGAATCAGATTTAGGAACCTAGTGGGATGTAACCATTGTAGATGGGCATGCAAGAGAATGTTGTACAATGAATGAGATAAAGCCTTGAAGCTCAAGATGATTGATTCTTCATAGTAAAGCATAGCAGTAATTGTCATTATTTCCATTGATGCTATGAAAATTACAATATGGGAGACCTTGATATTTTTCAATTCGGTACGGAGGATAACCTTGAGCAAATGGTAAAGTGATCAATTGATGACTACGGAGATCAGTAAGAATTTCATGTTACATAGGATTGTGATCATATGTGAGATGGTCTGGTACTAGTATGACTTGAGGCTCACCGATAAAAGTATACGTAGAAAACATGGAATGAAAATGGGATGTATAAGGAGGAAAAATATAAGCCTAAGAAGTGTCAATAAGATGTTGGACTTCATATTTAGGAGATGTAATCATGGATTCCATAGTCTAAATTTTTTCTTGAAATAAATAAGTTAAGGCTTGAATTGATTCCGACATGGATTTATTAGATGTAGGATCACAAATACTATGATCGTCAAATAGATAATCTAAAATAGCACTCACTTAATGTGGCGATGTATCTCTCGGGAGATACATGGTGCCTAAGGATTTTTTTTAAACTTGGAAATCAGAATTCATTTGAATTACATCATAAAAAGAAATTTGAGCAACTTTAGGATCCATGATAGATAATATGATAAGCCAAAGAAGGATCCGAAAGACCATTCATGAGTGTGTTTCATGAAAATGATTATGTTAAAATGTAAATACAAAATTCTAATCTAATGTAATAAATGAATCAATAAATAATGAAATAAATAAGTATACCAAAGAAAAAGAAGCAATAAATAACAAAACCCTAATGAGTAAAGAAGGTTAAGATGCCTTAGTTGATTCTTCGAGTTCTAGAAAGTGTACAAAGTTGGAAGACAGAGAAATGCAAAGCACTAGCTGTTGCATTAGAGCTTAGAATATTGCAGAACTGGAGGAACATACTAGACAGGGGCACGTGGAGAGGAATAGGGGCACCCACAGGTGCTCAAGTACCGACCTAGGCACTTGGGTCGCTGGAAATGCTCAAAAACCCAAATTCTCAAGGTCACAAGATGTTTGTTGATGCTAACCCTTTGTGGCTATGGATTTTCACAATGATCGTCGAGGTCACAATAAACCTACAATGAAGAATAAACATGCAAGACCCTCAAATAGACATCAAATCCTAAAAAAGAGAAATGTAAAATGAGGGGTTAGACTATCCTCAGCTGCCACAATGGTGGAGTTACAAATGAGTGGTGCAATACATCTCAAATCCAATTTTTTATTTATGTGTGTGTGTGAAATTTTTCCCTAGGTTGCTCTTGTGCCAATTGCATGTGGATAACAATCAAGTAGCTAAATGTAGAATGTAATAAATGTGTGCATGGAATAAAATAAAATTCCCTCCTATGAATTGTATGTAGATGAACTAACCATTGTTTCCCTTGTAATGGATCTAGATGGATGAAATAGATCTCTTATGTGCCTTTATGGATGCAACCTTAGGTGGAGATAGTAGATGCTTAGTTCTTGGTCTTTTATTATGAATACATAACTTTATATTTATATGATTCCCTTTCCTAAAATTCATATTAACCCTAGAAAAGGCCGACTATGAAAAAGATAAGATGCTCAAATGGATATAAATGGTCTAAAATGTGTGACCAAAGTACAAATAGGACAGGGGCGCCTAGATTGGATGAGGCCATTTGGCGCTAGTGTCCTGGTCTGGGCACCAGTGTCCAGTATGACAAATGTCGAAGTATGAAAAGTCAAACTAAGCAATAAGAGGTATAAGAAAAAGAGAAGTGAAATAAATAAACCAATGTGTCCAAATACATGGGTTAATTAGTACCATTCTCACTTAGGAATCATATGAATAGTAGTATGTAATCAAGACTAGATAATTATGCAAAGTGTGTGATTTTTTGTTTACACTTACTTTCTCCAATGAAATTTGTTTCTTCTGACCTCAATAGTAGAAAATGAAGATCCAATGGACCTGATATGAATCTCAACAAAGCTCTCCCTAAGAGAATACTCTTCATTTTGGCCTTCATTCATGCATGACATCACTTCTTAGGATTGTACCATGCAAGAAACCAAGAAACTTTTCCTCCAATCTTATCATAGCCACATTTAAGACGAATGCCCCTAATCCTCATCTTTAGTAAAAAAAATTCAAATTCTCCATGATCTAGAAGCCAAAACACAACATGACATAGCTCCTTATAGCTCCCCCTAGAAGCATGCAGTCCTTTAAAAAATGCAACAAAAATTTAAGCATATAACTTGCATATAAGTTATAAGGATGACTCAAAAATATTACCCTTTTCCTGATATATTATTTTAGTATTCTTAAATCCTTTTTCATTATATTATACTTGTTTGAACCATAAACTTGTTTACCTTTGAGTTTTACTTGTAATCTATCAACAATACTACCTAAATAAATCTTCTTAATACCCCTTGAGAACTTAAATGGATAATTACATGAGGAAATTGAATTCACCTACCTTTAAGATTCATTATAGACATGGACCTTGTTATTTTAGTGATCTAACATAGGCTATACTCTGTGAATAGTCCCATTCTCATTTCAACTTGCGATTTTCATCTTCCTTGACCCCATCAATCTATGCCATGATGAAAAAATTTCTTAATCCTTCTCTATTTTTGTACAAAATATCTCTATAGATCCAAATCATACTTTGTAAATACAAAGATTGCTAATTATTTAATCTCTTTCTAGGTTTCCTATACTCTTTTTTAAGCATAGAATTTAACCATTTCTTACCACATCATATTCTAACAATCACCACATGCTCCAATGACCTTCTACAAACTTTATTCATTCTTTTATAGCACAAAAATATCTTATTTTGGCTTAATATAATATTACTTACCTGTAGAAAATCCTTGTAGTTATGTGAGATCATCTATGCATTACCAACAAGTACACATGCTTTGTTAGTCATCCTCCTTCTGACATGTATCCTTTTTATAATTTTTCTTCATTGAAATACCTTCTAAACTCATAATACACCTCTTTTTTATCACAATCACCCTTTACCTTTTTCACTGCTATGATAACATTTAGGACTAGTCACCTTCAATTTGTTGACTTGATTATGTAAGCACATTATTCAACAATCTCACATTTTTCTGACTAAACCTATACATCTCCATATCTTCTTGGACCTAGAAACACTTTGTACAAGATTAGGGAATGGCTTCCCTTGCTTCTGAATTCTCATGTGGTCTTTTAGTATACTAATTTTACTCATCACGGTATTCTTAGGTCATGCTCCTCATATTAATTGATGAGAATCATAGTGATCACTACCTAGGTATAGATTTCTTGTTTTAGTGTTCACATATCAATATTAAAAGAGAATTTCCATGATATATCATAAATTTTATCAAACCTTACATTGATACCTAGTCATTATACCTTCTTCATGTCTCAAATAGTAGCATAGACCTCCATTAGATTTTGATACACAATTCTAGGCCAAGATAGCCTAGTTATTCCTTTTGATGCTCTTGACTCCTACCTGAGACCCTTCCTCAGATCCAAAACATCTATGCACATTATTTTATGCAACCTCTAGTTCCTTTATACTTGATACCTTCTCTTCACTGACTCTAACTCTCATCTTGATCCGTAACACATTGTTTTAGACCTTCATAGACTTTTATAACCTCATAGCACTTGGAATGTGATGGATTGACACTTCTATTCACTTTTTAAGATGAATGATCCCTAAAATTCATCAAGTTATCTCTGTTATCATGGAGAACATGCCTTTTATCTTTCATATATCCCTACCATACTTCAATTCTTAGTGATAATTGATTAAGCTAAAATGTAATTTTATATGCCAAATCTGAATGCACGATTACAATAAATGAAAAAAATTAAGTACAATAATTTACCCAAGTAAAATAAGAAATAAATAATAAAACCCTAATTACAAAGAGAGGGTAAAAATTCTTACCTGAGTCGCATAATTTTGAAGAATGCACAGAGTGGGAAAGCTTGAAAATATGAAGCACTTTCTGTCACACTGAAGCTCAGAAAAATACATGACTAGAGGAACATGCTGGAATGGAGCACCTAGAGAGGGACAGGGGAGCCCGTGAGTGCCTTATACCTATTTCTAGGAACCTGTGTCTATGGAAATTCTGAGAAAACATCTTCTGAGATGTCACAAGCTATTCTCTTTTAGTCACATTTTATCACTCTGAGGTCACACCAAGATTGCCAAGGTCATTGTAAACCTACAATGAAGAATGAACCTAAAAAATCCTTAAATATTTTTGAATCCAAAAAAACAAAATATCTTAAATGAGGGGTCAGGTTATCCTCATCTTTCATAATGGTAAACTTATGATCGAGTGATGCACTAGATCTCAGATCCAATGTAGTTTTGTGTGTGTGTGAAATTATGCCCTAGGTTGCCTGTGTGCCAGTCACACTTAGATAGCGAGTAGGTAAATAGATGTAGAATGTAGTAAATGTGTGCATCGAATAGAATGAACTTCCCTCATATGAAGTGTGATGTAAAAAATCATCCCTTGTGTCCCTTTTGATGGATCTAGATGGATGCAATAGTGATCTTAGATGCCTTGATGGATGCAACCTTAGGTGGTGATAGATAGTGTTTAGTTTTTGGTCCCTTATTATGATCACATAAATTTAAAATTATATGATTCCATTGCTTGAAATTTTTTAAATAACCCCAAAAAGGATGACAACCAAAAAGATAAGATGCTCAAACAGCTAGAAAAGACCCAAAAAGTGTGAGTAAAGTACAAAGTGGACAGGGGCACCGAGAGGGGATGAGGGAACCTAGTGCAAGCATCCTGGTTGGGTGTCAGTGTCTAGGATGAAAAATGATAAAGACTAAAAAGGAAGACTAAGCAAGTAAGGGTGAAAGACCAAAAGACACAATAGAAAGTAAAGAAATGTGGCCAAAGACATGAGTTAATTATTACTTTTCTTACTTAGGAATCAAATGAATAATAATATGTAATAAAGACTATATAATTACCTAAAGTGCGTGATTGTGTATCTACACTTTTCCCCACTTTATGTTGGTGAGTGGAAAGCTCAGTAACATAAAGTACATAGAAATGCATATCTGGTATCCATGTAGATTGATGTAGAAAACATACCGAGGGACTAGACAAAGCGTGAATTGATAAAAATTTGAAGCATGGATGCTAAGGAAGAAAAAGTCTAAGAAGTGATGATAAAAATTAACCTAGGGTAGAAACGCATGTGTAGATATCATGATGTCGATGTGTGTGATGTTGTTGATGTTTTTTATGTTGACTACTACTTCCCATAAGGTAGGACCTACAAAAGAGAAGACAAATAGTAAAATACGCATGTATCTTATCAAAAATATGTAAGAAGTGTGTAAGAAAAGTATGTTAAAATGTTGAAAATGTTAAAAAGGAACATGTGCACGTGATCCATTATGAGAAAAGAGTGTAAATAAGGATCTTGTAGATGATTTCGATGAGCCATTTTTTCGGGAAATCTCACACTAGTGTAATTGAAAAAGTGTAGGGAGAACTTTCTGATGTCATCTGCCAACCTTTAACTGTTCCACGCTATGTAGAAAACCACTGCCAATGGTGTGTATAAATGTAAATGTCATGGATTGTATTCCTTATAAAATTTGTTGTGTATGGATTTTTGTAGACTGTGCTAAACTACTAATTGCTCATTAACTGCTCCTAGTTTCAGGTATCCAAGAAATATTGTTGTATTTCCCCCTGGTTTTAGGAATCTGGGAAAGGCCATTTTGCTAAAAACCCAATTTTGATTTATATCCCTATCTAAAACTGAAAAATGTGTTACATTGGTACTGTGTTGTGTATAATGCTCTATCAGGTGACTGATTCACTCAAATGATGACATCCCTCGATTGGGATGTATGTGACATCATTGAAGGAGTATGTGGTCCAAAAGAGGTGCAACCATGGTGTTGAAACTATGTCCTACAAGGGGAAGGGAATGTGTTTGGTAAAAAACAAGGCACACACAAACAAGTGACTAGGAAAATAAGTTTAAGTACAAGAAAATAAAAATAATCATGTAAAAGACAAAATGTGAGCTACACAGACAATTTCTAAAAAAAATTAGAACTTGAAAATTGGGTTGTGTTGGCATCCAAATTTATTCTTCTTTGCAAGATGAGTAGCATCATATATTTAACAAGAATCCTAGAGATAGATAAATCATCATGTATGTTGTTTTATAGCCGGGGAGGTGATTCAGTTGGCTCTTTGTCACTCAAATGTTGGAGAAATGGATAACACCTTCAAAAGGATTTGATCTATCCGCACTAATTTAGGTTGTGCCTTTCAACTAGAGTGAGAGGGCCCATTTTTTACCTCTGTTGGTGAAGGAGAATAAATATATCCTTCTTTGCACAAATTTGAAAGGAAACCTTGAGAAAATATGACCAATGCACCACCATTTAACTCTCATGAGTTGTCACTTGTAGAAAAAGGTGATATTTTCTAAACAGGATTAAGGTTACTAAAGACTATGGAATCTTGATTGCTTCTACATATTTTGGTAGTAGAATTTATTCATTTACAGACATATAGGGGTAGTTTAGGTAGGATTCATTATTTTTGGATAATTTTTGGTGGGAGATTAAGTACGATAAACTTGAATTTTATAGATCTTTGAGAACCTTCAAAAAATTGGAAAACTAAATGACAGAATTCTTCAGAATAGCTAAAATATTCCTTCAACCAGAAGGTGTGCATCAATCAAGGCCCATATTTTCACCATTTCACACAATCTCCAAGAATTTAACAGGAAGGCTCAAGCTAAATACTCAATTAAACATTAAAGAAACATGGCTCCTCACGCCTAAGATACACTCAAAGGCTTACAGACAATCTTTATCAACGAAATGATAGTAAAGTGATTTTAAATTATTTATCTCATTATAGGATGAAGGATCTTCTTGTAATGAAATTGTAAATTCCACTAAACTATCACAGGGATGAGATACTATGTGATTCAGAGGGATTTTAACACAAGATTGCAATAGGAACAAGAAAAACTACTTGTAGACATTTTGAAATAAAGAAGACACAAATTTTCCCAAGATTCACACAGATTAATTCGAAGTTGATTAGATTCATCATCAAGGGAAATTTTATTTGAACAGTCTCAGATATTATCAATGGCTATACAGTTTCAACCAACTTGACATGATTAAATCTAAAACAAAATAGATTAACAGGTTTCTCATATGGTCTCCTAGGATGATGGGCTTTCTCAATTTTTCTCGTAAGAATTAAACCCCTGACAATTTACATGACTAAAGAATATTTTTTATAACACTCAATTTACATCCAAGCTTTCCTCCCAAGAAAATAATATTCGATGAACCTTTGTTTGTTATGTTTTATCATGATTTCCAAAAAATGACGTTTAACATACTTACAACAAAAAATTTCCAGTTGTGAAAAAATCTGAATCGTTGCAAATATTTCCATCATTATTTTAACTGGGCCACCCAGTCATCTCCTCTAGCAACACATTTTTTATCATTTGCACCTGTAACCTCCATCATTTCATTCTTTTCCCATTATTTCCTCTGCAACTTTGTCTACTCTGCATCTCTCTGGTAATTCACATTTTTGCAAGGTGCCCGAGCAATTCCAACTTCAATATATCAACCTTTAAATTCCATGGACTCAAAAATTAAGCTTTAAATACATTCAATTTCATTTTGTATACAAAAACGACAAGGATTTTCATCAAAAAATGATGAAAAACAATGTGTATTTGCATCTCCAGGAGTCTTGGAGAAAAAATGGAAGCAAATTTAGATGTAATGCACAACAACTGTTGATTCTAACCTTTCTCCACTTTAGATTAGAGTCGTCCATTGGAAAATATGATTCGAAGAGGGCACATGTTTCCTTTATACAACTGTATAACTTTTGGTGAAAAATGCACAGATTTTCACAGTTTCCAAAGAAGCTCGGGCCTCCCACATTCCTTAACCTGGGCCCAAGAAAATTCATGGACTCATTTCTGGCCCTTTTCTAAAAAAAGGAAAAATTTCCAGTGTTCCTTCCAAAGGCTGTCAGCTTTTAGCCTCCATGTGGGTCCTAGCTTGGCACAACTTTCATATGGTGCCCAAAAGCAGAGACCCTAAACAAGCACTGGGCCCACACCATGTGAATCTCAGTTTAGCAGAGTTATTGAAAGAGGTAAAGGGCCAACAGCTTTATTGAAGCCACACTGTGCCATAGGGTCCGAGAAATTTTTACTCGGCTTCATTTTGAAAACTCTAAGTATGGGAAGACCCAGTGGAAACCTCCACGTGTCACCAGGCCCATTAGAAATTTGCTTGAAACATTTTAAGTATAGAGAGGAGCTTTCAGCAGAAACCTCCACGTGGTTCCTTAGCACACTTTTGATATGGTGCCCAACGAAATGGAGACTTTTCTCCCTCTTAAACAAGTGTGGGCTCTCCATGTGTCTCCATGGCGTAACTTGTAGCTAAGGTAGGACCCAAAGATGGATCCTCAAATGATCGTCGGCCCTCCATGTTTTTGAAAACATTTGAGTTGAAATGGGCCTTAAAGTTTCAAAATGCCTCGCTGACACACATCCAATCAAGAATGAATACATATCTGTAGATGTTAGAGATAAATTTTGACAGGGAAAACACGCTCATCGAACAATAAGATGCAGGGGAACTTCACTATTTGCGCCCATAATTAAATATTTCTTTAAGGACAAAGAATTTGGAAATGATACAAGGCTCAAATGTGATCCACGATCATGGAGAAGGATCTTCAAAAAAATACAAATTAATAAAACCTTTCATGCATCCATTCAGGGAAATAGAAAGAAAGACAGAGCCCATAGATTGAAGAATTTTTAGAGCAAATGGGGTGAGATTAAACTGAGCACCAACATTGGCTCCGAACTCAGGGATTTGGCACTACCTTTGAAGTGCCACAAGAAAAATAGATCAGACCATGTGCCAAAAATCCATTGGGAAACGGAGTAAAATACAAATCTTTCAGAGCCAAAATATAATAACCAACTCCCCCAAGACGAACTGTGAAACCAACAAAAAATGGTCATAAGGGACCATGACGAACCAAAATTGAAAAACACGAAAGTAGAATGGAACCAAAAGACTATACACTATACAATGGTGTGCATGCCATGATTCTGAGAAAATAATCAAGGAATATTTTCAAGTGCTTGCCATTCTAGATATGACCATGCTAAGCAGTTATGATACGTCTTTAACAATTGATCATATGATTGTTTCTCTTCTCCATCCAAGTTGCTATCTAACCACATTTTTCCAAGCTTATCCTTTCTGCCTATGTCAAGTTTTTCAAAATCTCTCAAGGTTGCCTCAAACATCAAAGTCCCAGGAAAATCAATCCTGCTCAGGATATCTGCATTGATTAATTTTATATTCCTTGAAAACAACATAGCTCACAAACTTATCAATATCAATGTCTGTGTGCAATACTTCATAATAAGCATCATTGGGGTCCTCAATGAGATATATTTTTTTTTTCACCATATAACTTCACAAGGCTTACCTAAATTGGTATGGTCGCATAAGACATGTCCATTTACACACTTCCACCCACACTAGCAGCCCATTTTTGTGATAACAATCATTCCCCATCTGGCAGGGACAATACATAATAACAACATTATAGCTTTAAGTATGTTTCCTAGGTACGGCTACAAGTTGCACTATCAAATCCTTGACACATCCAACCACTAGCACCTCTCTAGAATCCATGGAAGTGCACTTCCCATAAGCTGTTGTTACTTTAAGATCTAACTCAGTCATGACCTCAAGAGGCATAACATTACATGATGCTCCAGAATCAAACATATAGTTGTGTAGCAACTTATCCTTAATAATCAGAGTAGTGAAAAATGGATCCAACTTCAGCTAAGACTCAACTAGAGGATGTTCCGAAATATACTTCAGGTGGCTCACCTAGTTCCTTCTAGTACTTAGTGGTTTTTTTAACTCTGCAATTGGTAGGAGGATTCTTGACATTGTTTACATTTCTGGCTTGGGTAGTACATTTTCTTATTTCAATCCCAAATAATCAAAGGCCCTTTTCTTGTGCTCAGGAATCCTATGCAGCTCAACAATTGGAACACAAATCTCTGATTTGGCTCAAGACATGGGCAATGACACAAGGAAGATATTTGGGTAATGCAGTGTTAGGAGGAAGGTTTACAAATTCATCTGATGGCAAAGGATTTCTCACAGTCTGAGCATGGGGAGGAACACAAGTTTTATTTGGGGTAACAAAGACTTTTCCAGATGCATCTTTATTAGGGGTTTCCTTAGGGATACTGGTAAGCATTGGAATTTTTGGTTTTACCTGAGGCCCTGCCCCTTTGGCAACGTTGATCCTAGTATTATACTATTTTTTATGGCCAACTACTGCATTCGTTAACAATTGTCTATCCTCTTATGAAGGAATTCCTCCATCATACTTCTTAATCATTAATTCCCTTAAGTACTCAAAATCATTATTAGGCAACTTAAAAAGCTTATACCATATCAATTTCAGAAGTATGAGTGGGAGGAAGAGGTAATTCCTGGTAAATGCAATCCTCAGAAATCTTTAACAGTTCTGGCACTCATCAGCTCAGTTAAGGTTGCTCCCTGCTGTGAACTTGTAGCCAAATCCATCATGCATACATCATTATTAGTTTCATCATCCTTCTCAACTTCCCTTCTTAACAACACATGGAGAATTTGGCAAGAAACAATTATCACACCACTCAATTTCATTGAGCTTCATCAACAATAGCAACTCTGGCAGTCTAAAGGATCAGGAACCAATTTGTTTTCTTGGGGTTGGGGCTATCTATTCCCTGATCCCATGAGTTGTTTGCCCTCTGTCATCAGTTCTCTGATCACCCCTATGATGATTTTCAAATCTTTGTTGGCCTTGTACTTTATGATGACCTTGGGAACCTTGTCTAATACCCTTCTTTGCTCTAGCCAACTTGTATAGGATATTTCCTTAATAGCTCTCGAGCAGATTTTTTTACAACCTCTTCAAGATCCACATAATTACTTGACTGAGGATTCTCTAGATTGATCAGCTTGATGTCTTCTCTCTTAGGAGGTTTACCAATTTCCTTGATGTTATTTTCAATCTGCAAAGCCATGGTGAAGGCCTGCCTCAATGTTCCTTGGGTGGGTTCTTATTCCTCAAATAATAAGTAGCCTTCTTATCAAAAGCATCAGAATACTTTATCTTAAACAAGAAACATCACTTGGCCATAGGATTACAAGTAGCCTATTCTCAAGGTCTCATCGAACCAATTATTGAAGTCATGAAAAGATTCATTAGGATTCTTCTTAATATTTTCAAATTCTGATACAAGAAACCCAGGGTTTGTTTTATCTCCATACTGCAATTTAAAATCATTCTTCATTTATGTCCATGAATCAATGGAGTTGTCTGGAAAATATTTATACTAGTCCCATGCATCCTCCTCTAGATTATGAATAAAAAAATTTATGTACACATCCTCAAATTTTATCTCAAAGTCTTCCATCATATTAACAAAAATCTTTAAGTGGTGATCACTAGTAATAGCATTATTTCCTTGAAATTTAGGTAGTCTATTTCTAACATCTTGGGGCACAACATTTGAATATCCAACCATACCTATGAAATCTATAGGACCAAGAGTGTTCACAAACAAATAGAGGTCTAGGTGGGAGCTAGGCCATATTGTTTGGAGGAGGTGAATTTATAGGAGAAACAAAATGATGAGGAGTGAGGGGTCTGTGGGGCA
Organism: Taxus chinensis; assembly: GCA_019776745.2. Classification (NCBI taxonomy): domain Eukaryota; kingdom Viridiplantae; phylum Streptophyta; class Pinopsida; order Cupressales; family Taxaceae; genus Taxus; species Taxus chinensis. The sequence goes on along the minus strand of CM034148.1, from coordinate 307,765,265 downwards.
TAGGAATGCAATTATCAGAATGAATATTATCTAAAAAATCTATTTCTTGGAAGATCCTATCAGCTTTAGAGAACACAGGGACAGAATGAGACGTAAATTTTTCAAATACAAAAGAAGGCCCCTCTCCAAATGGAAAATTCAAATCTACAAAAGGACTACCTGATCCAGAAGAACTTGAGGAAGTATGGCAATCTTCAATGACAGGATGATCAATTTCCACAATTGATAACTCTTATCTTGATTTTCGATCTCCATCAAATTTCTAGATTCTTCTTCCTTCAGAATTTGTCTTTCCCAATTCTAGAAACAACCTTCTAGTAGGGTCTTTAATGAAGAAATATCTTCTTCCTTCCAACTTTGTAAATATTAGTGAAAAATTTTAATTGATAGAGGTTAAGACACTGACATTTACAAAAATTAATTAAACATGGAGTCGTCACTAAGAATTTTCACCTTAGTTGTGAAAATGAACTAAAATTGATTTGTCAAATGTCTGTCAACACTAAATTCAAAGCTTCACAAATATGACCTTTCTTTACCTGTATTTAACATTGATGATGTAAACTTAGTACAAAAACATACAGAAACTCGAAATATTACACACAAAACTTCTAAATTGCACAAATCCTATAGATCTCAACAAATAATGACATTTAAAAAACATATTCCCACTTAGATCATGCAAGTAACATTACTAGGGCCGAATATAAGAATGCCTTTGAAGGTCCCCAGAAATGGCACAATTAATGTTATTGCCACACAAATAGGTCTCAGAGCTAAAATAATCCTTGGCAATGCAAATCAGATCCCCAGAATTGGCACTATTACGATGTTGTTTCCACACAAATAAGTCCTCCGTAATTCAAATCATCACTGACAACGACACCAAAAAGGTGTTGTTGCAACATAAATAAGTCCTGGAGCTCAAATAATCCATGGAAACGGCGCCATTAAGGTGTTGATACCCAAATCGATTCTCCCTTGGAAGCCAAGCAACATCACAAATTCAATAAGATACTGAGAGACAGACGAATCATAATTCGTTTTGTATCTGGGGAAGGGATTCATCTAGCTCTTTGTCACTCAGGCGCTGGAGAAACGGATAACACCATATGAAAGGAGTTGATCTATCCTCACTACTTTGGGCCATGCCTTTCGACCAGTGTGATAGGACCCATTTTATAACCTCTGTTGGTGAAGGAGAATAAAGATATCCTTCTTTGCATGAATGTGAAAGGAAACCTTGAGAAAATATGATCAATGAACCACAATTTAACTCTCACAAGTTGTCATTTCTAAACAATGGTGATATTTTCTAAATAGAGTTAAGGTTACTAAAGACATTATGGAATCCTGATTGCTTGTGCATATTTTGACAGTAGAATTTATTCATTTGTGGACATACAAGGAAAACAGGGGTAGTTCAGGTAGGAATCATTGTTTTTGGATCATTTTGGGTGGGAGATTAAGCACGATAAACTTCATTTTTCCAGATATTTGAGAACCTTCACAACAATTAGAAATATAAATGACATAAAGCTTCAAAATAGCTAAAATATTCCTTCAACCAGAAGGCGTGCATCAATGGAGGCCCATATTTGTACGGTTTCACACAATCTCTAAGAATTTAATAGGAAGGCTTGAGCTAAAGAATCAATTAAACATTAAATACACATTGTTCCTCATTCCTAAGATACACTGATAGGCTTACATCTAATCTTTATCAACAAAATAACAGTAAAGTTATTTTAATTTGTTTATCTCATTACAGGATGAAGGCTCTTCTTGTAATGAAATTGCAAATGCCACTAAACTATCACATGGATGAGATCCTATGTGATTCAAAGGGATTTTAACACAAGATTGCAATAGGAACAAGAAATACTACTTGCAGACATTTTGAAATAAAATAGATACAAATTTTCCCAAGATTAACATAGATTAATCCGAAGTTGATTAGATTCATCAGTAGGGGAAATTTTCTTTGAATATTCTTAAGAGCTTGTCAATGGTTGTACACTTGCAACCAACTTGACATGATCAAATCTAAAACATAATAGATTAACACGTTTCATCAAATGGTCACTCAGGAAGATGGGATTTCTCAAATTTTCTCATAATAATTGAATCCCCGACCATTTACATGACTAAAGCATGGTTTTGATAACACTCAATTTACATCCAAGATTTCCTCCAAAGAAAATAATATTCAATTGTTACATGTTTTTTCATGATTTCCAGAAAAAGATGTTTAAGAGACTTACAACAAAAAGTTGACAGTTGTTAAAAAAGGTGAATCATTGTAAATATTTTTATCATTATTTTAACTGGGACACCTATTTATCTCCTCGGGAAACACGTTTTTTATCCTTTATGCTTGTAACCTCAATCATTTCATCCCCTTTCACATTCATTCCTCTACAACTGTGCTCTATATCCAACTTCTCTAGTAATTCACATTTTTGCAAGTGCCCAAGCAATTTCAACTTTAAAATATCAACCTTCACATTCATTGGACTCAAAAATTAAGCTTTAAATCCATTCAATTACACTTTGCTGACAAAATGGAAAAGGGGTTTCATCAAAAAATGATGAAAAATAAAGATTATTTACATCTCTAGGAGTCTTGGAGGAAAAATGGTGGCATAATCAAATGCAATGCACAACAACCGTTGATTCTACCCTTTCTCAAATTTAGATTACAGTCATGTCCACATGTTTCCTTGGTGCAACTGCAAAGGTGAAGTACAGAGGAAAGTTTCCAAACAAGCGCAGGCCTTCCACATGCCCTAGGCCCAAGAAAATTACCATTTGGCCTTTGAAAAAGTTTCAGTATAAAAAGGAGCTAGCGAAAGCCTCCACGTGTCACCTTGGCACAACTTTGATATGATGCTAAAAAGTGAAGACCCTAAATGAGCATGGGATCACCACACTGTGCTCAGTCTCAGACAGAGTTGTTGAAACATTTGAAGGACCTAGCAGTGAAGGTGCCCACGTGCCCACTTTGAATTTCACCTGTTGAGCCAAAAAACTGGTCAAAATGTTCGGAGATCCACTTATAACAAGCACGGGCTCACCACGTGTCTCAGTCTTCGGAAGAGTCAAATGAAGACTATTTCAAGGTCACTTCATATTTGTTGAATAGCCAATCAAAGACTATTGGAGCCTCAGAGCTAATTTGGTATTTTTTACAACTATGACCAAAGTGGAAAATTTCACCAAAAATACCTGTCGACCCGCTTCCCCACTTGTAACATAAAAAAATTCCACATGTCTTTCACCGGGGTCAAATTAAGACTTTTTCCTTGAAAATTTTAAGTTCTAGATGAGGAGCTAGCGAACGAACCTCCACGTGTCTCTTTGGCATGACTTTATTCCCTATGGTACCCAAAGATGTAGAGAACTTCTAAACGTTCCGCCAACCCGCGCTTCCCCCGCTTGTAGCTTGATCAATTGCCATGCGTCCTCCTTAGGGTGCAACTGTTAAGGACTAGGACCCTTCCACTTCATATTTTTGAATAACCAATCAAATGAGCTATCGGCCCTCCACGTGGGGTAAATATGGTTTTTTTTACAAATGTGACCAAAGTAGGCCTTAAAGTTTCACCAAAAATGCCTCTCCGACCCGCATCTAATAAATAATGAACATGTATCTGTACAGACGTTAGACATAAATTTTGACAGGGAAAAACACATCCGTCGAATAGTAAGATGCAGGGGAACTTCACCATTTGTGCCCATAATTGAATTTTTCTTTAAGGAAAAAGAATTTGGAAATGATACAAGGCCCAAATGTGATTCACGACCATGGAGAATGATCTTCAACATCATAGAAATGAAGAAAACCTTTCACGCATCCATATGGGGAGATAGAAAATACAATGAACCGGGTAGATTGGGAAATCTTTAGAGAAAATGGGGTGAGATTAAATTGATCACCGATAGGTTGTAAACATGGGACATCACTCATGATTTCGTAAGATAATTAAGGTTGTATTGGTTGTAAACATGCAAGTGTGCACACAAGACAAAGGGAAAATCCCGCAAACAATAGCAAACAATGACAAGAAATGGAAAACAATGTAAAAAAATCATGGAAGAAAGTATCTTTGTATAACAAATGTTGCACATGAAGCACCCGTTAGCATGTTAAAGAGATAAAAGGTATGTCAAAACATGTATAATATGATAAAGTAGCGTGTTATGAAAAAAAATGATACAATAACACTTGTAGTGTACGAAAGTAGATGCCCCCAGGAGTTGTTGTGGTACTTGTAATAGGTATTGCACCCAGAATCCATACTACAAGTAATGGATATGTATAATATGCAATCAAAACTATAAAGCAAGTGAACACACATGTGTGTATGATAAAGAGAATGACATACAAGATATCTATTTAGCATGCGTAATAAGATGAACATGTAATGAGTAAATGTAAGCAATACTGATTCCAACCAAGATAAGGAGTATGTTATGGATAAGGAAGAATGGAATGTAGTTTGAATTATAGTAGCATGCTCCCAAGTGGATGAGTATGTATGTAGTGAGGCTCTTTTATTTATGCCCCCTCAACAGTCAAGAATGAATCATAAACGAGAGTGCGTCATCACGAAATGGTTTGAAATGTGTTTAGAAGAAAGATGGTTATTGGAATTTTTCGTGTAATGTGTAGGATTGAATGTGACAAATTAAAATTGATGAGTTGGTAGAATGTGTGATGATTCATCCTAAATCATATATCATCAAACGTGTGAGGAAAATGCGTGATGATTTTAGCATAGATCATATATCACAAAATGCGAATGGAAATGATAAAAACCGTAATGATGTATCCTAAATCATATATCACAATATGTATGGATAAGGTGTGAAAAAGAGGTGATGATTTATCCTAAAAGTTTATGTCACCATATGTGGTGAATAAGATGATGGTTAAAAATGTTGAATAGTTTGATTAAAAGGGTCGATTGGTTGGTTGTGAAGGTCACAGTGTAGAATGATGTGAGGTTCACTTTTTAATGAGACCCTCAGTAGTCGAGTATGAACCATTGGACTAGAGTGTGTCATTAGGTAGTGAGTGAAGCGCATATGAGTGCATGAGAAATTTTTTGATGTGTTTAGTAAGTGAAGAATATTCCATTGGTGTGTGACGGGTGAAACGTGTAATGAGGAATGTAGGGTGTGTAAGTATAATCATAATGCAAGGTTTGTAGATTGTATAATGATGTAATGTGTATAATTTGTAATATGTATAGGTGTATAATGATGTAGAATAGATGGAAAATTATAGATATATAAAAGTGCATGATGTATGAATATGTGTAATGTGTATTGTCTATTTTTTAGTGTGTGAGGTGAATGTATATTGGATTCCATTAACAATAAAGTGTGAACCATAGCACGAGAGTGCGTCATATGGTAACGACGATATAGATGTGTATGTTAATATGTGTGTGTTGTATGTGGAAGTCTAGATGTGAATTGATGAGATAGTAAGATTCTTGTTGAAGTTAGTGGGGAAATAAGTGTGATGCCCCCTGAAGCATATAGGAATGATAGTGATCAAATAAAGTCTTCTAAAATGTCATCATTATCAAAGTCATAATTATATGGTGAGGAATCTAAGACCTGATAAGCTATGGTGTCATATTGGTCACGTAAATATCCATTAAGGCGTAAACTATACATGTCGATGGTGTATTCTTCATTAGTAAAAGGAGGTAATGGACACCCGTGTGCATACCACCAAGTCATATTAGGTGAATAACTAAGGAATGGATCATTACAAATGAAAATGCAACCGAATGGCATGGTAAATGATATATTAGTATTGTCAGGGTCTATTATGCCTCTAATGTAGGTACAAAATGGTTTTCCTAATGTAAGTCTAGAAGAGTGAGGGGCTCGCTTAAGGTAAATGGTGAGACGAAATACATGTATACCATAAGAAACAATGATAGTGATGAATCCATAATAGAGATAAGGATCATATGTAAGAGTAAAAATATCCCGGAGAATAAATCCTAGCTGATTCAAACCATCATGGGAACATATAGTGACATTACAAGTAGGATCAAATGGAATGTGCTCCCAGTAAAAATCATTTATGAAAAGTGTACATGTGAAGGGAGATGGTGTAGATTTTTATTGTGCACGAAAAGGTACCAAATATGGTATGGTGTCTTATGTAGGGATATGCCCCTAATAAAGAATCATAGCAGAAGTAGTAGTAGGTGTACGCAATGACGGAGATGAGACAATATATATCCTGTAAATAGCACCTTCAAGTGGTGGTAAGTCATCTAGACTATCCATCGGTTGTGGTTCATCAGTAGTATATGTTATTGGGTAGGAAGTTTAGTATTTAGATCATGGTCATAATATGTGTATGGGTGACAGTCATGAAAAATAGTGTATTCGATACCCTCATGTAGGATTTTAACACAGTGATGTACAGTAGAGGGAATTGCTTGCATGACATGAATCGATGACCTACCAATAAAATAGTTATACAAAATAGGGAATTCGATGAAAAATAAAACCATGTTAAGATTGTTTTGCCTGACAGTGATGGAAAAATTAATATGACCTAAGCATGGACGAATAGAGCCATCATAAACATGAAGACAAATGAGGTAACATACTAACATTAGCTTCTAAAAGACAAATATTTTCAAGGAATGACATAGGAAAAAGATTTATTTCATATCCATTACCAATTAAAGTATGATTCAGAGCCACATTTTAAATGTGAATCATGATATGCAATTCAAGGTCATTGTCAAAGATAGCTAGACTAGCATGAAGATTATAGGGAAAAGCAATATGCTGAGAGAAGTCCTCTAAAAATGTTCGATATACTGAATCTAGATGCATACTAACAGGAATGTGAGTGGTAGCTAGGATAATTTTGACTCTTTCTCTTAATTACGGGTTAATGAGAAATATATCACTAATAGAGATACTCGTGATGATAAGACCCTAAGAAGATGAGCAATAAAAGAGTGAGGATCATAAGAGTGTGATGATCAAGTTCGGGTTCACCAAAATGATTAAGATAAAATGTAATTTTATATGCCTAAATCTGAATGCAAGATCATATTAAATGAATAACAATTAAGTATAGTAATTTACCCAAGTAAACTAAGAAATAAATAATGAAACCCTAACTGTAAAGAGAGGGTAAATTTTTTTAGCTAATTCACAAAATTCTGGAGAATGCACAGAGTTGGAAAATTAGAAAATTTGAAGCACTGGTTATCACACCGAAGCTCAGAAAAATGCAAGACTAAAGGAACAGGCTAGATTGGGGTGCCTGGAGAGGGACATAGGAACCTGCGGGTGCCCTATGACAATTTCTGGATGCCTAGGTATGTATAAATGCTCAAAAATCCTCCTTTGAGGTGTCGCAAGGTATTCTCCTTTAGTCCCATTTGATCGCTTTGAGGTCACACTAAGATCACCGAGGTCACTGTAAACCTACAATGAATAATGAACCTGCAAAACCCTCAAATAGACATCAAATCCTAAAAAATAAATATATAGAAAGAGGAGTCAGACTGTCCTCAAATTTCACAATGGTGAACTTACGAATAAGTGTTGCACTACATCTTAGACCCAATGAAGTTCTATGTGTGTGTGGAATTATTCCCTATGTTGTTATTGTGTCGGTCACACTAAGATAAAGAGAAGGTAACTAGATGTAGAATGTATTATATGTGTGCATGGAATAGAATAAAATTCCCTCTTATGAAGTGTGATATAGAAAACCATCCCTTGTGTCCCTTGTGATGGATCTAGATGGATGCAATAGAGCTCTTGGATGCCTTGATGGATGCACCTTTAGGTGCTGATAGATAGTGCTTAGTGTTTGGTCCCTTATTATGATCACATAACATTATATTTATATGATTCCATTACTTGAATTTTGTAATTAATCCTGAAAATGCTGACTACCAAAAATATAATATTCTCAAATAGCTAGAAAGGACCTAAAAGTGTGACTAAAGTACAAAGAGGAAAGGGGTGCCCAGAGGAGAGGTGGGTGCCTAGTGTTGGCATCCTGGCTAGGCACCAATAACCAGGATGAAAAATTCCAAAGACTAAAAAGGCATACTGAGAAAGTAAGGGTGTGATACTAAAAACAATAATAGAAAGTAAAGAAAGGTTGCCAAAGACATGGGTTAATTTGTACTTTTCTTACTTAAGAATCATATGAATAGTAATATTTAATTAGGACTAGATAATTACCCAAATTATGTGATTTTTGGATATAATAATAATACACGTCCTTTTTCAACTCATAAAAAACTGCAGGTCATCATCCTTTCAACTTTAAATGATTTGAAGCAACAAAATCAGAGCATTTTTGGTTCAAACATTCTTGACGTAGTGGAAAGAAATAGGCCTACTTGTAGGGCATGGTGAGAAACTTTTACACTGTTAAAAATATCAAAGCACTTAGACATATTCACACATAGACAACTGATATAAGATGAAGAATTTGTAACACTTCATAACTTGACTCACTGTCAATTTCATGTTATTGAGATCAAAAACCTATTTGATTCCATATATTCACCTCTGTCATGGTCTTTTCTCCACCTCACAGGCTTAGCAAAGTTTGCTAAACATGAATGTACTTGCATAGGAATTAAAAACCTTTGGAAATGGTTCAAAAATATTCTATCAAGTTTCATCCATGCTTTAGACTAACTGGCCTTACAAATCACCCTACTTTCTTATGAGATTTCTCATAAAATTCCTTTATGGTCTTGTAGCAACTAATATCATCATTTCACAGTCTTAATCCCACATGTGTATCTACATACTTCTTTTCAAAATTTTCTCAAGTTCTTTAAGAACCTCTTAGGATATAACCATAGATCCATTAAAAACATTTCATGTCTCAAAACTCTATCAAAATTCAAACATATGGAAACACAGACTTTATAATGATGATCCTTCTTGAGCTAATACTTTTTAGCCTCCAAACCTTCAACATGATTTCATTATTTGTGTTATCAACCCCTACACTCTTTCACATAGACTTACATTATGAATAAATTCTATTGAAACATTTTAGGTCATGGAAGCTAACTCTGATTTTAGTCTTTGGGCCACACTTGCATATTGTTTGACAAATTTTCTCACAAAGAACTGACCTTAGGAACTAAATGAACTTAGACGTCATATACAACATATACCTAACCATCTTCAATTGACCTAATTAAGGTATAGAAACCATTTTGGATACATACACAATATACTTACAAAAATCATGACAGGATTTGATACTACGACACAGAATTAAACATTGTCAAGCATCAAGTTAGGTTTTTCATGAACTTAACCATACTTCTCAAGAAAATTATGTAAACTCAGACCTTGATATTACAAAACATCTCATAAATGATCAAACCAATCTTATTTGAACACTTTTCTACTTTCCTATTGACCTTCTTGATGGATTGAAGAACAAAAGAACACTTTAAGACACAACTTGACAATAACATAGATCTATCAAGGACAATAAGACCACTACTTGCATACCTTACTCACATTAGAGTATAGTCATGACTTGATTTAATCTTGAGGGGTCATAAACAAACCTCCAAGAATGAGAGAGCATCTTGATTATGAATCAATACGACTTCAGACATTATTACTCAAAAACTCAGGTCTTCAACTTCTCATAAGAATCCCTTTTTTATTATCAGTGATGAATTATATTCATTTACACCTTTTATCTTTAATTTCTTGAGATATAGATACTAACATGATAAGAAATCACTTCATTTATATTTACTCATTAGGATGATAAAGAACATTTTGACACACTTTTAGAGGAAAAGACAACACAACAAGCTCAAACACCTACAGAGAACAAAAGCTCAAAAGCAAATGTTATAACTATTAATGTATCCCAAACTCCAAGATTCTTCAACTTATCATGAATTAAATAAGTTATACAATATGATCTTCTTCACTTCCGATCCCTTTAACTAAGGAAAACATACCTCCTTGATCTGATTTATACCCTTCTTTGAAGAAATAATTGGATTATGATTCAACCTCTGCATATTAGACTGATACTCATTGCAATTGATCTCTTTGGATTGATTAACATCATTCTTATCCTTGGGATCTAACATGGTAGTCTTGGACTCATTCACGAGGCTGAATTTCCTTTTGAAATATCTTCCATTGGATTCTTGAAACCCGCTAATAAATCTTGGTGTTCCACCTTAGTGAAAAGATATAGGAATGTGTCCTTTTTGTGACACGTATGACTCACAACACTAGATTCCAACTTCTAGGATCATAGATACTAAGATTCTAGCCACAATCCTTGGCCTTGTGACCATACCCATAACAGGGGTAGCATTCACCCTTGAAGGAACTTTCAAGATCCATTGAAGACCTTATTTTGCAATCTCTAGCTCTGTGACCAAAAATATGACAAATATAACAATAACCATTAAATGAAGAACCATAACTCATAGCATTATGTTGTCTACAAGGTTCATACCTTCTTAAATCTGCCCTCTTATTCACCTTGTCATTAGATTGAGAAAATGGTCAAACTTCACCATCATTCTTCACATGTTCTCCTTTGAACCTTGGACTTGTTTTTTCACTATCCACTATTTGGCTCTCCAAGAACCCCTCAAGATTTTTAGATCTTTCCTCTAACTTCTCATACATCCTCAATCTACTAGATGCACTTTCTAAATCAGATTTTAGGTATTTTAGTTGTTCTTCATACCTGCAACAGTTTTCTTCTTTGATTTTTAGTGCCTTAAACATGCTCTCCACTTCAGATTCCAAACCCTTGACAACCTGACCATGATCTATTTCCATGCACTTGATCTGATCTTGTAATCTATGAATCACAGACTCAGCAACCTCATTCTTCATTCTAAATGTATCTTGGATATCTCAATACTTACCCATGTTTGTTCTCTAAGAGGATCTACTTCAAGTTGTTAAACATGATTCACAAGGACCTAATCTGATAACAATCATTGGAATCACAAGATACTTAGAGGGGGTGACTAATTCTATTAAATTTTTAAACCATTTCCAATAATCAATCAATCAAATAACAATCATATGTGTGTTTACTTAAATATTGAATCAACCATACACAACAACATGAGCAAGAGAGTACACAAGAACACAAAATATAAGTGGAAAACCTTCAAGGGGAATAAAATCCATTGAAAATGTTCTTATATTACACAATTTAAATATATTTAGTGAAGCACAAACTTCACAAGGAGGACCAACCCCTAGTTTAGTAGAGTGCCAACCTTACAAGGATCACCAATGCCTAATTTCGTGAAGCACCAAATCCACAAGGAGGCTACAACCCCCTAAGATGATCAAGAACCAACTCAACCATATAAATATTAAGATAACTGATTTTTTTTCTGCCTCAAATTATGGAGATCACTAACTCATCTCACACACACACCTTCAAACCCTCATTCCTTCAACTCGTTATTTCTTTTTCTTTCATGGCTTGTCTTGGCTTCAAAACCTTACAAACATGATCTCTATCAATCCTAATCCTATAAAAAACTTTATCAGCTCTAAAATAATTCCTCCATACTTGTGTCACACTTCCACTTGGGTCACACTTTTCCCTTTTAGAACAATAGTTCAAAAATGAATTCCAAACATCACTTTTATATGCATTTATTCTTTCAAACACAAGTGAGGTCAGTCCTAAACAATTATCTCAACCATTAAAACATAAAATATATCCCAATAAATTCATTAAAAAAATCATATTGGGCCCATGTAGGTCGTTCATGCCCAAATTCTCCAAACTAGCACAAAACAAGCTCAAAACCCCATCACCTGGATGAGCTAAAATAAAAAACACCATAACCGCAATTATTAAAGCCCCCAAATTCACTAAAAAATGTAAAATAAAACATAAAAAACACCATCTGTGGCCATAAATTATCTTGAACTAATCAAATTTATCATAACACAACAAAAAGGGCTCATATCCTTCACCAAACAAATGTTTAAAGGACCATGTCTTCACCTTTGGACCTCAAGAACACACCAAAAAACCTAAAATATTGCATGCAACATCTAATTATAATCCCTTGTAAATTTATATCACATCCATGCATGTTATCTCTCATGAAGAAACCATACATGCAAACTACAGAAACTTTCTTCTTCACCAAACTAAGCTGCCCAGAAAGTAGTTTTACAAACTCAACTAGTTTGCACCCTTTATGCTACTATCAAGACCTTGAAATGGATTCAATAGTAACAAAATTCATCCCTACTCACTCTCCAAGTGATATAAAGAAACATACAATCCAAAAATATGCACCATCTACCTCAATCTTTCAGCCTAAGAAATTTTGTCCTGAAAACAAGAAACCTTCTTCACCACAAATCAATCTTAATGGCCCATAAAATCTCATCATCATGAGACATAACATATACCATTAGAAATACATATGAATCCTATTTCTATAAAATCTTATATTTCCTTCCAAATCTATGTGGAAGGCCTTTAACTAAGCCCATCTCTGAAACTGCTCTTTTAGGCTTCTAAGAATCAAGAACTAATCTTGAGCTCAACTTGATCCATCACCTAAAAAATCACTTCCAAGCTTAACCAAAGAATTCAACAAACTTATACATTATTTATAAGAACTCATAAACCATCAACAATCATGAACAACTCATAACTATCATCTTACCTCATAAAGTCATTCGAGACCCTACTAGACGAAGCATCCTCCCGATTTGACCCTAAAATAATAGGTCATAACTTTGTCATACCATATCAAAAAAAAATTATATACCACTAGAAATATCCTTGAGCTAGGATCACAACACAACTTGAATCATGTCCTAACTCCACATATAGCTCGTGTAATTCCACTTTTACCATAAACTGCTCCAAACTGCCCCAAAAACCAGTCTTCATAAATATGGCACACTTTGAAATTTATAGGTTCAAACATAATATAAAAATATCATGGAAATCTATAAAAACTCTGGGGATAAAAACAATGTCAATTTATTCATCACCTTCTTTGGAGAACTTTTCCTCAAATTAATCTTCTTTAGAAACATGAATTTTTAGATGGGACCCACAAATATTCATATGCTATAGTATAATTTTCTAGAAATATGGAGGATTATTATACAACATAAAATAAAATCAAAAATCAAAACAAAATCAATACAGACTCAATATGCTCCATTTTTGCCAAGTCTCTTTTAGCTAGGGTTTTAAAGTAACTTATCTTCTTAACTATTGTTCATAAAAATGTGACAATAAAACCACCTAATTATTATTGGTAAACCTTATTAGTTCCATGGTAAAAAATCACCCAACATATCTAGCTCCCATATAAATCATAAAATTCACATCGAGCATCAGAATGTCAACTTTTACCTCAAAAATGCACTGTTGATTACATGGTTTTGCCATAACTGGCATATCTTGCAATTACATCCTTTGAATAACCTAAAAAATTTCATGAAGCATTATGAAAACATCCCCTCATTGACCAAACTCACCATCTAGCCCAAATAAATTTGAAACTCTCTAACTAGTCTCATTTACTTGTGTTATCGTGCATGTTCTTCACCTACTTGCTTCCTAAGGACCATAAATTACCTCATGAAAAACTTCACTCACCTCAGGAGAACTCATAATGTTACTATACATACTAAAACATTCTCCATAACACCATAGGAATTAAACAATCATGACACTACCAATCAACCTTCATGTTTGAAGCTGAATGACAACTCATGGAGACTCACATGACCTCATAACACCCTTTGAAATCAATGGATTTGACATCAATGACAACACTAACACACAATTACCAACACAACTTGCACTAGGAAATCCTAGGGCACAATCTTTACAAACACTCACAAGAACTACAATCTGAGATGTAGTGCAATGCACGATTGTAAGTTCACTTTGTTGAGTGACCATTGGGGTCAGTTTGACTCCCCATATTGGATATTTTTTGGATTTGATGTGGCATGGTGGGTTTTGCAGGTGAACTTCTATTTTATAGGATACAAGTACCTTCGTTGATCAAGGTGTGACATACATGCAATCGATAGGAAATATTTGTAACACTTTTTTGACATTGTAAAAAGCAGGTTCTGACCATTTTCGCAGTCACATGAGTCCAGTAGCAGTCATCAATGCTTAGAAACCCTTACTCTAGTATAAAAACCCATGTCTGAAACCATTCATAAGCTCCAAAATTTATCTTGAGTATTGACGAAATAGTCCTCCTGTTCAGGAGTTTTCCCAGTTCTAAGCACTTTTGGCTCCAATGTAAATCAACTAGGTTATTCTTTATATACCTCTTTTTTAGGATTTATACTTTACTTTCTTTTTTTTTGCATCATATTATACTTACCATATGTATATCATTGTCTACATTCAGATACTCTACAATTAGGGTTGTACAAATATATAGTTTTTGTTAAATCAGTAACTCAAAATAATCAATATCTAGCCTGATAACAACTTCCCCATCTTGGTTCTTTGTTGTCCTAGTGTCACCATCACATTCACTTGTATATGTGAGCACAATCTCTAGACATAGTGCTAAGGGTGGGAAATTTGTTTAGAGTGTCAGTGCACTATCATTGATGGCCTGGATCCAAGGTGACTTGGATGGACTGTTTACTTTTCTCCAAAAGTCAACAAGGTCAATATGGCCCAATTCAGTATCTCTTATTTGATCTATGTTATATTCAATGTTGGAAGGAATAACTACCCTGTGGTAGTTGTATTTCATGTCTTTCTCATTACATTAGATGATTCTGACATTGGTGTAAGAAACAATAGTGAAATTTTTCCAACAAACTCTTCGAATAGCTTCTAAAACCAAATCAAAAAATGTCCACCTGCTCAACAGCCTGAAAAACCTAAAAAGCTCCTAGGTAGGTTTTCCTCTTTATTCAATACTTTAAAAATCCCAACACACAACTGTCAGAGTTTCACACTTGTTTGACACCTTTGGAAACTCGATATACTTGTCAAGAAATTAAACTTGTTTAACATCTTTGAAAAATGAAATAATTTTTTTTTAGGTTTCCACCTTTATAGTCGACCTACAAATCTTGGCAAAGACCAAACAAGGTATAGGGCATGTTCAACACCTCTAAAAACCTAAAAGACTTTCTGAGGTTTCCCACATTCTTCATAACTCAAAAAAATTGAAACATTAAGGAAATTTTTTTACCTTAACAAGCAAGTCAAAATTTATTATATGAACTTTGTTCGATTTTTTAACATGCTTGTTAAGCTAAAAATCTTGACGAATGTATATTTTAGGATTTTAATTAAACACATTTCCCTTGTGAAAGATAACAAGAAAAATGGATGAAAAACAAAAAATATCCCCTTGGAAAAGAAGGAAAAATTGGAGGGGGATAAAAAAAAGGGTTTGTAATAGCTAAAGACAACCAAGCCAAAAACAAGTATGAAATTTCCTTAAAATTTAGTAAAAAACCAATGAAAGTGTAGAACTCGCAAATTTGACAAATGAGCATGAAGTATTTGTTTGAAATGACATCTGAAAGTCAAGAAAATCTTTGTTTGGGGTTTGAGAGGTTTTAAGCAAGTCACACTAAAAAATATGAATAATATAAGATGAAAATGGCATGGAAAATCCTGATTTTATAGTAAAAATAGCATTAATCACACGACAACAACATGTGTGAGGGGTTTCACATTAATTGCATTGACTTGGGGATAAGTGTTTTGACTACATGAGACATGGCTTGATATAGTGCATGCAAACCCTGAAAATCCAACACACTAAACATGCTTCAGTGTTGGGATGTTTTAATGTATGGAACCCCTAAAATCCTGTTATAATAGAGTGTGTTGAAGTTCGGGGAACATCCGACACCTTACAAGTCAAGTTACTTACATGCCTCGATGTCCCAAAACCCTGAAATTGTGAGAAACACTAGTGTATCAGGATTTAGGATTCAGGGAAGACATTGCATTTTACATGTCTTCATGTTTGAAACTTATCATGAAACTCAATTTTAAGATAACAAGTAGGAAACATTAAAAATTAGTAATTGCACAAATAACACCTAATTTAGAGCAAAACTCTACAAAAACACAAAATTATTAGCATGTAAGTTAACACCTAATAACTCTCTAAGAATCATTTTTTAGGTGTCTTTAATAAAATAATACTAAATATAAGAAATAAATTTTTACTACTGAGAAAAAATTTGTAAGTTGTATAAACAACATAATTTTTTTACATAGTATTTATTGTCGTTTTAACTACAAGAAAAAATTTGCAAGTTTTATAAACAACATAAATTTTTATATGGTATTAATTGTCGTTTCAAAACAATTAAATTAGTCAATTTAATTTGGAATAATAGTTTTGTAAACACCATTTTTGACAAGTTTTAAAAAAGAAACCCTCAAATTTGAAATGGAAATGTACCTTTCAGTTGGTCCAACTTAATAACCCAAGTTTAATGGAGAGTTCATAATCCATCAGGTGAGTTCCAAACTCAATTTTACAAAGGAATAACATCTATTTCACCCTTAAGATTCAGCTAGCCTCGGATGGGGAGTTCTTAAGCCAAATCATCCCTCAAAAATTCAGAATCGAGGCTAACACACTTCATTTATATTTTCAATTCCCCCTTTTGTGCAGGTCACCGAGCTCGCTACGAGGAAGATCACTCTTTTTTGCGACCGTATTCATCATCATCCCCTTTAGAAGTACCTTAAATTGTGTCGTATTTAGTATTACTCATTTTCTTTGTTATGATTTTAATAATCTAAAACAGGTATAAAACTCAATTTTGGAATAAGAAGGAGAAACCATTAAAAGTTACTAATTGTACAAATAACATTAGAGCAAAACTTAACAAATACACACTACTATTAATATACAATTTCATCCTTAATAAATCTCGAGAAGCCATTTTTTAGGTGTCCATAATAAAATAATACTAAATATAACACATAAATTTTAACAATAGAGAAAAAATATGCAAGTTTTATGCACAACATTTTTCAATATAGTAAATTTATTGTTTCAAAACAATTGAATTAGTGAATTTACGTTGGAATAATTTATTTGAAAACACCATTTTTGAAAACCCTCCGAAATGGAAAGGTCCAAATTACCAACCGGGGTTGAATGGAGTTCATAATCCATCGTGTGAGTTGCCAACTAAATTTTACAAAGGAACGTCATCAATTTCACCCCTAAGATTCAGTTAGCCTGGGAACGGAAATTCCCAGGCCAAATCAACCCTCGAAAATTCACAAAAACACACTTAATTTGTAGTTTCAAAGCACGCCCAAACATTTGTCTTACTTGGATTTACTGCATTCCGACATCATCTTTTCGTTCAAATCAACAAGTTACCGAGATAACGTAACACCTAATACGAGTCGGTTTCACTACCCTCGAGGCCTGCCTACCATCTTACACTATACCATATTTACCGGAATCTTTGACAGAAATTGTGTGTGTTTAAAATCTTTTTGAACGTGCAAATAATGCTTATAAAAACGTTGACTTTAACGGACAATGTAAAAACTTCCATGTTCCCGTTCGCGATAAGGCCGGGAGTCGCGAACGGCGGAAGTGGAACCCGCTAAGTTAATGTTTATCTATATTTGGATGGTGGGCCCGGGCCCATGCTCATTCATCATGCTCTGCCCTGCTACCTCGTTTTCCGGGTAAGGGGAAGCTATCGGAATCCCTCCTTCCCTTATTCCGTAGTAATCCGTACGACCTTTTATTATATAGTTTCCGTACATAGCTTCGCAACCCTTAAATATAAATATCGGCCCTTCGTACAACAAATATCATCGACTGCGACGGTTTCGCATAACCAGCAGTTATGCCGATTGTTCGTCAATAGGTTTCTGGTACGAGATTATTCGCGTGGCATAGATCGAATCCTTTTTTAACAATTTGTTTTGGAGATTTAGATTGTTGTGTTTTTATGTCCTTCTCACTGCTTTACTTACTCGAGTATTTGCACTTGCAGGAATTTAATTTCAAAGCTGAACAGGAATTTGTCAGAAGGAGAGCAAAGGAACGATATTGCCTAAAATAAGTGTGTTTTAGGTGATATTTCGGATAGGAATCGGGTCATACTGCTGTCATATCGTGAAAATTGCGTCCGATTTTACTTAATCCAGTCAATTTATAGGAAAATTGGACGGTTAATGCTTGAAAAATGACGGCAGTTGGTGAGATGGCTGTGACCGGAGGACTAGGGAACCGGCCTGATAATTCCGTGGTGGATGAATCTCGCCAAGCTCTGTCGCGCATCGATTCTGATCTAGCCTGTAAGCTGAAGGCTATTTCTACTCTTTCGGCTCCGGCGGACATGGATAATGTAAAATGGCAGGCCTCGATGGTAAGGTTTCACTTCCTGTAAGAGCACTTGTTCTTAATAACGATGGAATTGTGTGTAATTAGTGGCTATTTAAGATAACTAGGGCATGATGTTTCTTCTTTTGTTAGCGGAACGGTTGGATTTCTTGAAATTAATGGCTATCGTCTAAAATTTGTCCGTGTGCAGGCAGCCATGGAAGTTCAAGCGAAAAATGACGCAGAGAAGGAAAAGGTTCCTCATATTGCAGTGATCCAGCTTTATGAATTGCACCAAATCTATGACGGACTCGTCAGCGACGTAAAAACCATACCCCCAAAGAGCAACATAATGATATCAGAGGTGAAAAAATCGTCAGCAGAAGATGCTGAGAACAAAATCGCAGCGGCTATACATCGAGATAAATCGCTTGGGAAGGACACTACCGTGCTTGATCTAAGCGCGCTTTCATTCGACCGTGTCCCGGACTCGATTCAGAAATTGTCCGCCACACTTGTTGAGCTTGATCTCTCCAATAACAACCTCGAGGTGATTATTTTTATAAATTGTCATTGGCGGAGTTCTACAAGTTTTCATTGTTTCTAGCTGGCGGACCAATCTTTGCGCTAATGTTTAAGCGATTTGTTTTTTTGGACGGCAGACGTTACCTGAATCCGTAACGAGTCTTGTGAACCTGATAAGTCTGGATATTCAGTCAAATCAGATAACATCGCTTCCGGATTCGGTAGGACGACTGGTAAAGCTGAAAGTCTTAAATGTTTCTGGCAATTTGCTGGCCGCACTTCCTGACGGCATTGAAGGTTGCTGGTAAGTTATTTAAAGCATCTCGGATTTTTTTGTGTGTGAAATCATTTATTTCCTTTAAGAAGCAAGTATCATCAAATATTCCGACTGTGTGGCGTGTGTTGGAAATTGGAATGAAATTTAGTGCTATGGAGGAGCTGATTGCGGATTTCAACCAACTGATGCGGTTGCCAGAGGGGCTGGGATTTGAACTGGTGAACCTGCAGAGGCTCTCTGTGCATTCCAACAGGCTAACGCGGCTGCCATATTCGACTTCTCACATGATGCGCCTGCGTGTGCTGGATGCGCATCTAAATCGACTGGGAGGCCTTCCAGCAGACCTTGAGAACCTCACAAACCTTGAAACCCTAAACATCAGCAAGAATTTCAATTACTTTGTGACTCTACCGGAATCGATAGGCGGTCTGAGTGGTCTGGTGGAGTTGGATATAAGCTACAATCACATAAAAACGCTGCCTAATTCTATGGCGCGTCTGGAAAAGTTGCAGCGGCTGAAGGTGGAGGGAAACCCTCTGGTTGTTCCTCCTCCTCACATTGTGAACCACAGCGTGGCAGCCATGAAGGAATACATGGCAGAAAGGGTGAAGATGTCTGGGAAAAGGGAAAGGAAGGGACATTCGTGGTTGCGGAAGCTGGTGTCGGGAAAATGGGGCAGAGGTGGGGTTTCAAATGAAATGAAAAAAAATTCCAGAGTGATATCATTTCAAGAAGAGTGCGTATCCTCCTCACCCCGTGGTAACTTTATGCGGTTATTCACACCTGGACGCTCATCTTCGCCTTTTCGTGCTTTCGCCACTCCTCTACGCCCTCAACGTAACTCCTACGCAGCAATCTAAACGACACACACACACTCGCCAATAAATGCGTTCCACGTTTTCATGGCATTACATTAGCATTAAACCTGAATTTGTCATTTTGTATATTTCGTCAATTTTGTGTAAATATGTCTTCCTACTTACATAGGCCTGGGTGTTGACAATGTTGTAAACAACTAGATTTGGGAAATGTAGGCGTTCAATGTTAGGGATATGGCAAGAAGCGTGTCTTATTAAAAAGGAGGAATGTGTCAATCTGGTTTGTTAAATATTTTTTGTCTTCTAGTCAAAATCGTTGATTATTTGCATTTAACTCGGATGCGTCAAGGCATATGGGGTGTTTTAAAGGTGTAAAACGTTGACCATTTGCTTAGTATGGGATACAATGCTTAACAAATTTGTTACAATTTTGTCTCGTAGAAGGGGATGGCTTTAACTTAGAAAATAGTGGTTTATGTTGAAAATTAATTTTCCCGCTTTATTGATTTGGTCTCGCGGAAGGGGACGGGTTAAACTTCGAAATTAGAGGTTTCACTTCATGTGGCGTGTTCTAATGACATTTTCCCGCTGTATTATACATTTTTGTCCACATAATAGTGATTGTTCTCGTCCCACTTTGATTAAATTATGCATTCAATTCCTTGATAGTTTATGAATTATGAATTTCTACATTTTCTTAAAATGGATATTAAAATAAGATTTCAAACGTAAAGTTCTTGACATTTCAAAAATATAACCATTAACAAATTTTCAACTGACAAAAATGGTTAAATTGAAATCATACAAACTAAACAAACCAAAACACAAGACAATATAAATCGGGATAATTTTTTGTTACTTTCATTTACTTGATATAAGACCCCTCTTGGACTCACTTAGAATAGTGTGACATTACACTAGATGCTTTCGCCCACATAGACCCACATATACATCAAGATAACACAACATGCACATTACTTCATGTTGTCATGCAAATGTGCAACAAGGAAATTAACCCATGTGTTAATTTTTTCAAGTCCTAAAATTCCAAGATAACCCAAGATTTTCCAGCCAGTCCAAGTAACCCCCCGACTAATGTTATCTCATCCCCCTAGGTGATTCAGGAAAGTCCATTCATTCCCCCTAGGCAATTTTAGAAGTTCTTTAAAAGTTGCAAGCTACAAACAATTGTGGGAAAGGCTATCACTGGCCTTCCTAAGGCTGGAACAACCCCATGGACCGGAGCAGAAGCGCCTAAGCGGATGTGGAGGTGATTTAAAGGTCTTGGGACATAATGGAAATGATTCAGTAAGATTTTGGAAGGGCTCAGAGAATTTGGGGCAGTTTCATTAGGGTTCACAGGCCTAGTGAGTATATAGGCCAAAACAGTCGTTGAGCTTCGAAACGTGATTCTAGGAGCTCCAAATGGAGTTAGGAGCAAACCAAAACATCGCTAGAAAGAGAATTCCAAGCCCTAAAAGATAGTGAAATAAATTGTGTCACAACACTTTGGTGCATTAGGCCAGCATGAAGTTTTTCTCAGGCAGAGGTGGAGTACCAAATCAAAAATCTGATTTTACAGGGATCAAATGAAAGAATCAAGACACGATACCCCCACCATTGGATTCAAAATGTCATTTCCAGTCATGATCATATAACATTTTACCAAAACATTCCATCGGGAACTCACGTTATCATGGTCGCAAGTTGTCCTCTTGAAGCGAGTTCGAAAGTTAGCCAAATTTTGGGAGGACACGTGTCAGCTCTAAGAGCCTGGTGGGATTTTTTGTTCCTGATGTCCCTCAGGGTCAGGGACATCAACCTTGGAAAAATGCGCCCAGCCCCCATGTGACCTCTGGAACCCCATGCGACCATCAGGATTGCCAGTTCATCCCTCGGGTGTAATTTGGAGCTCAAATTCCCTGCCGTCAAATTTCCGCCACATGTCAGCTCCAAGATCACCGTGGAATTTGATGTCCCTCACGTCCCTCACAAGTAAGGGACATCAGACCTTGAAAAATGTGCCCATCCCCATAGGAGAGACTCCTGGTCACCATTGTGACCCGCTTCCAGCCCCTTAGTGCTTTAAAGTTGATTTTGGAGCTCTCACTCCCTGCCTTCGGATCGCTGCCACATGTTGCCTTCTTGCTCACTATGTAAACTGATGTCCCTCACATCCCTTTGAGGTGAGGGACATTAGGGATGATAAAATGTGCCCAACCCTCTCTGTGCATGTTTTTTGATTTTTTTTTAAATCCTTAACTGTCGCTTTCTTCTTGCTTCTTATATCTAACTGTCTTGTGTACAAAACCATCTCACTTCCTCTACAACCTTCTACCATCACTCCACCATTGGAAATGATCAAACTATCTCAACCAAGGCACTAAAATACCTTTCCCATGGAAATATGCAGGTCTTAGAAGGATTTTTCATCAAATTAAGAAGGAGAAATGAAGAACAACGAAGAAAACAATGAAAATATCCATTGCCATGAAACGGAGATTCATAGAAATCTTACAAACCAATGCATGAAGCAATGAATCATATTTTTCTGTTTTTTCCTCTATCCAAGACCCTATAAAACATACTTTCAAACTCTCATCTAGTGCAACAGATCATTCACAACGAAGAAATCTCCTTTCTGGCTTGACAAAGAAAAAATTGAATTTCCTATCAAACTGCTTGTCGAATTGAAGCTAAATTTCACGTGAAATACCATAAGAAAAAGCACATATTAGAAATATAATTTTTCACAAACGGAGGAGAAAACCAGACTTGCAATTTTAAGGTCCATTAATAGTTGCAGCATCCAAAAGCATTGTTAGGTCCAAAATTTCAAAGTTTAAAATCTCATGGACTATTAAGTGGGCAGCTATAAAATTTCATAGAGGTGATATTGGGAAAAACCCCATATCAAAAAACTTTTTTCTGTGTCAATCTGACCTCTAGAAGACCACTTTCTAAAAATAACAGGTCTTCTGCAATGGGGACTGTTATTTTGGGAAAGTCAGCA
Source organism: Taxus chinensis (assembly GCA_019776745.2). Taxonomy (NCBI): domain Eukaryota; kingdom Viridiplantae; phylum Streptophyta; class Pinopsida; order Cupressales; family Taxaceae; genus Taxus; species Taxus chinensis. Next base: position 307,742,231 of record CM034148.1, on the reverse strand, counting down.
ACAAAAGAACTTGTGAAGTAGACGGAGACATTGGAGGTGCACTACAGGTGAGAACTCATCAGAATGGGCATTTTTAGCACTTACTAAAAATATTAAGTGATCCCATGAGCACCTAATACAAATAGAAAATGGATCTAGAAGGAGGGATGAACGCAGGGAAAAGGGGTAATCAAGGTTGCAATATCCAGTTGAGGTTCAAGGGAGTTGCTTTTTCATACTTACTAAAAATAGTAAATTGTTATTGTAGGGAAAATATGAAGTAGAAGTGGATGGGACTAAAGCTGGCACAACCCTTCATCTACGAGTATGAGATACAATGATGTCTTATACATGGATTTGAATAACCTAATAAATTGCATGACACTTAGAGACCAAAAGAAGATTGAAGATCAAATATTCACCAGTGGTTTGTTCATGGCCGCAAGACACCCAATGTCTATCCAAAGTCACGAGTTGGTATTTTCCTGCTCTCATCACTATGAGCTTAAAACACAAACCATATAAGCCGATAATGGTACAAAAATGGCGGTCATCAACCCTAGAAACATCTCACTTTCTCTACAGATACCGACATCACCCAACATGGTCGTCATCTCAAAAGACAGGGCCTTGCATGATTGGGAAATGATGGATGCATACGTGCAAGGGGTTGAACTTGGGTCGTGGTTGAAAATAGGGAGAAATCCCTAAAGGATGCCAAAGAACATTTCAAGGTGTGAGTTCCGAAAATGGTATTCGGATGTCATCATTATCCTCAGTAGAGTAATGGTATAAGCAAACACAAGAGACTTCCAAGACTGGATGGGCCTTTTCATCTTGATGTTGACAGAATGAAAACAAAGAATTGACTGGGGGTAGATCATATTTGACAACCTCCATCTACAACTACTCCAAGTACCTATGACCAAGAATTTCCACATGAAAAATTACTTGGTTTACCTCCTCGATAGCTCAAGATCATTCAAGGGATTAGCTCTCATGTAAAACATTTCCGCTAAGGTGCCTACATTCAAGAAACTTCCACAGGTGGTGATGGAGGAAAGTCATAGGCATTTCGCTCGTATTAATGATGCATTCATAATATACGTAGTTTGAAGGTTGGAAGGAGATCTAGAAGTTAGGATGTCATCACAAATGATGTCCTTGATCAAGAAGTATGGCTCCTATTTCATACAATTCTCAACATTCTCCAACCTGTGAGTTGTTGGCTTCAACCAAGTTTCGCTAAGGCTGCCCAAGTACCTTAGTGATCAAATTTTACTATTTGAGCTCTGCAGATAGATCATTTAGCTGAATAAAAATCTTAGAAGAAGTAGGAAGAAGTTAATTCCATTCCCTATCTCTATCGGGGTATTCACGTGAAAGAGATCAAATGATGCATCTCATCTAGAGGTTGTTTTTGCTCATTTGACTTAGCATTTCCACATTGCTATGCCTAATTATGACATCTGAGAAGATCCCAACTCTTTCTATGTCCTATAATTGCAACACAAGCTACAAGTCTGTGACTAATGGGTCAATTGCATTGATGAGGTTGAAGTGCTTGAAAAGTACCATATGAGGATGACGATTAGTGAGATGAGGAAATTAAAGTTCTCCTGGTATTAAAATATTTTACACAATGATGGGACAAAGATGTAGTATCCTGAGTACATGGAAGTCAAGATGTCCCTTGTACCTCCAATCAACTTGTATGTTCATGAATCAGGGGATATATTAGAGTGGGCTGAGAAGATGGTGAGGAGAACGAGAAATTGGTTTCAAAAGAAGTGAGCCATGATCATACAATCATGAGGAATTCTCACAAGTCAAAAGGAAGTCTCCCATCAACCATCTTCAAAAGTCATAGAGGTGACTTCTAATTCTAAACACTCCAGAGAAAGTTCAAAAAGGAAGGCCACAAAATTGGAAGCTTCTCCTCACGAGAAGACACAAAATAAACTCAGAGTATAAGAGGGCTTGTTTACATCACTGTGAGAGGAAGATTTGATTGTAGAAATGTAGGAAGAACACCCCATGACAAAGGAATAAGTGGATGAAGAACACATGATTCAAGATTTAGTCTTCAAACCACCACATGAATTTTCCCCTCTTGATGACACCCATGACTCTCTCATTCAGGATTTTCCTCCTCCTTTAGAACAGGGTACCATCAGTGAACCTATCATTGAACCTGAGTCCGATGAGATATTTCCTTCAATGCAAGAAATAATTGTCCCTATCACCTGCACTATGTAGCAAGTGGCAGCCCTTGATCTATCAGTGATTATCTTACTGGTCAAAGAAAAAGGATAACAAAATCTTGCACATACAGCCTCATGGTTCTACAGTGGGGAAACGGGTAATCAATACATCGAAGTACCTCAACCCAAGGTAATTAAGCCAATGGATGACAGGACAAAAATTGATTATGAGATGAGCACGATCCAACTAGGACTGACAACTCATAAAGGGGATTCGTACATGTATCAACAATCTTTTTCCTGAATGGCGAAAAGGAATAAAGAGTATAAGAAGAAGATTGATAAACTAAAAGAGTATGTGTGAACTCTGTCACTCTATGTGCAACATCTAGTTGATCCTATTTCCATGACAATTCCCACTAAGGAAGTTGCGCCCATTAGTAGCTTCAATCCATAATCCATCAAGAATATACACAAGTTCACCATACAGGGGTGAGTAAACAATGAATGGATTAACTCAATTTTCGAAAAAGGGAAGTCAACGCTCCAAGAAGTGATCAAAATCTTCTCTTATATGTGTGCGAAAACAAATAGGACACAGAAACTCAAGGAGGACTTGGAGAAAGAAAGGGACTATTGTGAACCTTTGGGCCCAGTAGTAGATGTAATGAGCAACACTCATCGCCAAGATTTGATCGATAGAAAGATCTTTGAAAATCCTTTAGAAGACTTGTCATGTGTGTGGGTGAGGGCCTTGGAAATTAGGTTTGACGCAATCAATCACGCCATCAAAGAGATAGAAGAGAAAGAGGAACAAGCATACAAATTACAGGATAGTGTAAATTAGAAAATTCAGAAACTTGGAGTACCTACAATGGGTGAGGATATAACTGTTGATGAGTTGATTAGTCCATTTGAAGAATACATCAAGAAAGAGGTAGACAACCCATCATCCTTCACTAAGGATACCCTCTACTTCCTCTCAAAGATTCGGGTCTCTATTTCTCTTACCACAGAGAAACATTCATCATGGTTCGGGAAGTGCAAAGACATTAACAATGTGGCTAATGGATGGACAGATACCTTGAGATGTGTTCGCATTCCTCATGTTGAAAAGGTGGAACTTGCATCTACTCATTTTAGAAAATAACTTGGAGGAACAGAGGCTTTTTTAACAGCACAAAGTGGAAACTGGTCAGGGAGTAAGATTGAATCCACTGTAGTGGCTCATCCTTCTACATAGTTCTTCTTCTTTCTTTTTATTCCTCTTATTTCTCTCTCTTCTCTTCTCATCCAACTTCTCTCTCTCACCAATGTTATATTTTTACGTTGAGGTTTGCACTTTTTAATATAACTTTAAGTGACTTTAGAGACATAATCTAAACATTAAGTTGCCTTATTTTTATAAAAGAGACTTAACTATTTATGTGGAATATGAACAATCTAAAGTCACATTAAAGTATTTGAAAAGTCACCAGGAAGATGAAGAGTTGCCTCTTCTTCTGTAAATTGTAACACGCTCCTCATTTGGCCTTCTTCTTAGATAACATATGAAACTTCTTATATGTTGGAGTTTTTTTTTGTGAATTCATGAGAGATATATCCTTGTGAAGAGAGAAAAGAGATAGAAAATTTCTTCCATTTTCTCTACTTAACAATGTCTTTTATTTCTTTGTTATATATAATTTCTGCATGAGTTTCAATAAAGGAAGAAGGAATTTTTGCCTTTTTTGACTGAGGATTTTAGTGGTAGTTTGTGCTCATTAAACATTATTTGTTCTTGTTGCTATTACACAGATTTGTATTCTTCTAAATTCAAGTGGATGTAATTAAATTTCTGGCTAATGTATGCAAGTCTCTGATTTTCTACTTCCAACATTAGTTTCTCTTTTCTAAATTTCTCACTCTCCTTTCCTGCTTTCCTAGAAAATTCCTCTCTTACAGATATATGCAAGCTTTTGCCACAAGTTCAGTGGAGTGCCCTTGTTGGATCCTTAACCAAAAGGAAACCAGGATAAAACTCACTTTTTACTCGCGCATGCACGTATGACAACTGCACCAGTTAAGTGGAGGGACTTAGACTCCTAGAGCGTTAGAAAGATAACCACCAATTTTACCTGAAAATTTTTCTCACCAATAGTTTTTGGCACCCACCATTGGGAAAATTTAACAACATATGCCCCTGAATATGACCAGAAGGTTAGAATAATACAAAAAAAAATTCAAAAAATTCAAAATTCAAAAAAATAAATTTTTTGGAATTTGAATAGCTATATGATCCTCGTGTCTACAAGCCATGGCTATTCTAGGAAATTATCTTGTTGAAATACATGAGTTGTTCTTCCACATCCAAGTGGATATTGCTTCAGATTTGAGAGAAGCTATCTGGCATAACAGGTGAAGTGTCAACCACTACTTCATTGCGACTAGAATTCTTGACCTTGAAGAGGAACGTGTTGCTGAATTGGAAAGGCAAAGATAAATTCCAGCACTGCAAAGAAAAGCAAATATTTCCAAGCTGACAGATAGAAGATACACCCAACAATAGAGACAAGGAGGATAAACTAACCCCACTTTTGAAGAGCTTCAAAGAAGACAAGAGTTGCTAAGAATTTAGAGGTCTCCCTTTCGTCAAGAAACTGGTCATATTGGGAACCTGAGTGCTACCAATCCTTTGGACGGTGAATTTCCACACATCAATGAGGACCTTGAATATTTCACTGATGTAGAAACTAAAGAAGAATCTAGATAAATAGAAGCAAGAGAGAAAGAGGAAATAAGAGCTCTACTTGAAGAAATTGAAATACTTCAAGCCGCGGCAGATGCAAGAGTAGTAGCAGAAGCCACTGACTTAACTATTTATGTGGAATGGGGGATCGTGATCATGAGGTTTGTAGGCCTAATGTACCGTGTGGTGGAAACACCGGCCCACTCTCCCTTGCTCAACCACTCCATGAGCTACCAAAAGGCACAAATATTTTTTTTTCCAAAATTTAAAAGGGATGGTTCTCAATTCCTCGAAAAATGTGTAGCAGTATTTATCACCACTTGTAGTTTATTGGGCATCGAGGATGAAGATGTGGCATTCTAGCTATTTGTGGAGTCACTCCAGGAAAAAAATTTCGAATGGTTCTACATGCTACCCTCAAGGTCTATCACATGTTGGGAAGATATATTAGAAGTGCATTCGAACATAGGTTCAAGATCATAGAAGACTATCAGGACCTCTTGCTCCAATTGGTACAAATGAATAAAAAAACCTCCAAATTAATGAGAGACTTCATAACAAGATATAATAGAGCACGACAAGAAGAATCCCTAAAGATGAGGTGCCTCGTGAAAATAATTTGAAGAGATTCTTCATCATCCATCAAAAGTAGGTTTCTTCCTTAGAAGAACCCAACTAAGAACATTGATGGAAACTCAGGACCATGCGATAGAAAATGATGATGATCTAATACTTTTCGGTAAAGTGAAAGGTCCAAGTAGAAAGAAAAAAGCCCATAATTCAAGCTCAGTCACCATTGACCAAATGTTTCAAAAAATGGCAAATGACTTGGTTTCCTTGAAGAAACAACTCTCCCAAATCACAATGCGGAACACTACAAGGAAGCCAAACCATCCCACTAAGCCAAGGATTGCTCTGCCTCCTCTCTAGCTCGCTCTCTAACCACCACCAATCAATGCTTCCTGTGACACCAAAGAACCAGAGGAGGAAGTAGAAATTAAAGAACATGAAGAATAAGGTGTGGGTGATGATGACAACTATCTTGAGGTCGAGGAAGTTAATGGTGATACGCACAATTGTCTAATTGAGTACGTTTACGATGAAGATGATGATGATGAAGAAGCTCCAATTTTCTCATGCATAGTTTTCACTCGTGCATAGTCTAAGAAAGGTGCTCCATCCTCAAAGGCTACAACAAAGGACAAGAAGAAGAAAGAATAATCTTCTGTGGAGGTTCCACAAAATAAAATCATCAGCAGAGGATCACAACTACCACCTTCAATCGAGTCGTCTAAAGAAAAAGGAGACCCACTGGTTAGCAAGGATCATGTTTCCACACCAAGTAAGTCACCCAGTCCTTCTCCCATCTCAAAATTTACTAAAAATAATTCTCCTTCAAATGTTGTTCCTAAAAAAACATCTAAGGTTCTATCAAAACCTACATCCTCACCTCCTTCCAAGCCAATTACTACACCCGTGAAGGAAAATTCACTCCCCAAAGTAGCAAAGCCTTCGACATGAAAATATTTTTTCATTCTTGGAACCTCTACCTTTCCTGCCATAAGCCCAGTTGAATTTGTGGAACACACAAGAAAAACTAAAGTTCAGCTCACAGAAATAGAATACCTACAAACACACCCTTCCCAATTTGATAGGTTCTTTAATGTAGTCCGTGGTGGTAATCCTATAACCTTAGGTCCAAATTCTAAAGGCTTAATCCCGAAACCTTCCACACCACATTCTCAAAACATGCTATCCATCAGTGCCTCCAAAACAACTAAGGTTGAACCTTTCTACCTATCACTCCTCATTAAAAGCTTCCAGTTAAATAATTGCATTATAGATTCCAGAGCCTTAGATAATGTGATGCCCGTCAAAGTTGCAAATGTTCTAGGCCTCACATTAACCCATGAAAATGACACATGTTATTCAATGGAATCCAAATGAGTGACATTGGTAGGAGGAATCCAAGATGAACATGTAGCATTAGCTGATTTTCCAGATAAGAGAATTCTTTTGACCATCCTAGTGGCAGACTTCCCAACATCCTTTGGCATGCTACTGAGTTGAAGCTTCTACAGAGACTTGGGTGGAGAAATAAAAATGGATTGGTCATCCACAACTATTCTAGAGAAAGGAGAGATGAAGAAGTTGCTTCCAATAAGGAAGATGAAGTTCACAGTAGGAAAGTCTGATGATCCAAAGGAAAAAATTATCTTTCAAGATAGGAGGCTAGGAAACTACTTCCTCACATCAGAAAAAGATGAGAACTTTCCACTTCTTGTGGAGGAGGAATAAGATCAAGTTTGGACAATGGAATTTTATGGTAGTCATTCTAGTGTAGGTTCATGAGAAGGCGTGGAATTGTACTCTCCTTCTGATGAATTGTACCCATTTTCCTATAAGCTGTAATTTGATAATACAAATAACATGGTGGAATATGAAACTCTGCTCTTAGGCATGGGCGTGGCAGGAGAAATGGGAATCAAGAAGTTGAGATGCGGAGGTGATAGTAAAGCATGTCTGACAACAATATCATGTGAAAAATCCAAGACTCTGGTATTATAGAAACAAAGTATGGGATTGCATTGAATCTTTCGATGCATTTTCCATCAAAGCTATCCCAATAGAAAAGAATAAAACTTTTGATTCTCTTACAGTGTCAGCTTCCCTAGTCACACCTCATCCTTCTTTTGATAAAGACAAGGTGACCATTGAAATGGTATTCATGCCTAGTGTACCAGCTAATGAAAATCATTGGCAAGTCTTAAATGATGATAACCAAATTCTAGCATTTTTGGACAAAGGGATAATTTCAATAAGTTCTTCTTTTAAGGAAGCGTAAATCCACACCGAGAAGCGGTAGTTGAAAAAGAGAAAGCGAGAATTGAAGGGATTGATTAAGGAGGAGTGATCAAATTGAAAGGAAACAAGATTCCCAAAGGCCTAGTTTCTATGGAAGACCTCTTTGAAAAACATGACAGATTCTTTCAAGAGAAAGAAAAATAATCTTCTCGGTGCCCAACTGATTTTGATAAGGAAAACATCAACACCCCAGAGGAGCCAAGGATGGTCAATATTGGAAAATATTTCTCTCCCAAGGAGAAGAGAAGGTTTGTTACGTTACTCAAGAAATATTCAAATGTTTTGGCCTACTCTTAAGATGAACTCAAATCCTTCCAACTAAAGAAAATGCATCACTTAATCCCCTTGAAGCGGCATGCCAAGCCATTCACGCAAAAAAAAGGCCATATAACCAAAAGATTGCTGATACCATCAAAGAGGAGATAATGAAGATGCTCAATGTAAGAATTATCTTTCCCATCCATCATTCAACATGGGTGGCCAACATTATGCCATTACGGAAGAATAATGGTGAAATAAGAATATGTGTAGATTTCCACAACTTGAACTAGGCATCGCTGAAAGACAATTATCCTCTCCCTACTATGGACAATATTTTGCAAGTAGTCACTGAATCTAAAATGATTTCATTTCTTGATGGATTCTCAAGGTACAATCAAATCAAAGTGGTACAGGAGGATCACACCAAGACAAGCTTCACAACGTCTTGGGGAAATTTTTTCCTAGAATGCCTTTTGGCCTAATTAATGTGGGAGCTACATTTCAATGGGGGATGGATTTGTCATTCAAAGATTTAAAAAATTGAATTTTCATATATCTTGATGATCTCATGGTGTTTTCAAAGAAGAGGGGAGATCATATCCATCACTTAGAACAAGTACTTGCAAGGTGTAGAAAACATGGCATATCACTAAATCCAAAAAAGTGCATTTTTGGAGTTACGGAAGGAAAGTTACTGGGGCACATTATGAATAAACATGGAGAAAATATTGATCATGATAGTGTACGAGCCATTCAAGCACTATCTCTAACCACAAACAAGAAAGGAGTTCATTCCTTCTTCGGAAAGGTGAATTTTCTCCATTTCTTTGTTCCTGAGTTTGCTGAATTGAAAAAGCACATCACCATCATGATGAAACCAAAAAAAAAATTCAAATGGAACCATGAAGGGAAGGAATCATTTAAAGTGATAAAAAAATCCATTTCCAAGGCTCTGACCCTTGTGTCTCCATATTTTAACAAAGAGTTCATCATGTATTTCTATGCATCAGAACAGAGCCTCTTTATCGTTCTTGTTCAAAAGAATGATGAAGGCGTGGAAGCACATATTGCTTTCATGAGTTGTTTGTTGAAAAAGCATGAAATAAACTACATCCAATTAGAGAAGCATGAATATGTAGTGGTTAAGGATTTTAAAATTTTTAGGCTTTACATCCTCAACTCTCATACGGTAGTGATGGTACCTGACAGTGCAATCAAGTCCATCTTGACACAGCAAGATCCTAGAGCTAAAAGAGGGAATTGGATTGCAAAGACTCAAGAATATGACTTGGAAATTCGACCCTCCAATCTGGTAAGGGGAAATGGTTTGTGTAGGTTGATTTTTGAATATGAAACACTCAAAGCTCAACATGGTGAAGACAATTGTGCTTTCCCAAGTTGTTTTGAAAATAATCCACAAGTTCTCTTTGTAAGCACTAATAATGAGTGGTATGCTGATATTGCCTATTACTTAACTTATGGAGAACGCCCTTCTCATCTTGATTTCAAGAAAAGGATAACACTCAAGATAGAGGAAACGAATTTTGTAATTTGGAATCATGCACTTTATAAGAGAGGTATGGATGGATGCTTCCTCAGGTGTGTAGATAAACAGAAAAAAGAAAAATTTCTTAAAGCATACCATGAATAAGCATGTGGTGGAAATTTATCAATGATGGTCATTGCACACAATATCCTCTGACGAAGGTATTATTGGTCCACCCTTTTTGTAGACACTCAGGAATGAGTTTCCAAATTTGTGAAGCATGCCAATAATTTGTTGGGAGACCACAACTTGTTGCACTACCACTCACGTTACTTATTAAAGAACCATTTTAGAAGTGGGGAATATATTTCATCGGTGTTCTAAATCCTCACTCAAGCACGGGGAACAACTATGTGCTCACAGTGACAGACTACTTCAAAAGATGGGTGGAAGCCAACACTGAAATAGTATGCAACTTCATCAAGGAGAATATCATAGTACATTTCAAAGTGTCATATAAGATTGTAGTAGACAATGCTACCTATTTATCTTCAAGGGAATTGAATGAGTTTTTCTAGGGCTACATAATATCTTTATCTCATTCATCAAACTACTATCCATAGGGAAATGTATAGGCCAAATCAAGCAACAAGAACATTGTAACCATCATCTGCAAACTCGTAGATGAAAACCAAAGGAATTGGCACAAAAACTTGTATGATGCATTGTGAGTGGACATTATCACTACTAAGAAGGCAATAGGTATGTCACCATTCCAACAATTGTATGAGGTTGAAGCAGAAATTCCCATAACGATTGAGATGCCTAATCACAAGTTTTTATAGGGAATAGTGTTATGTTTGTAGAGTCTATTTTCATGTTAGAGTGTGGTACACCTTCTATGTGTTACACTCAGGTATATTTATGGTGGTCCTGCTCGCCGGTGAGCGGGTCAGGGGGGTTCGGGGGGGTGAAGCCCCCGAAGAAAATTTTCATGGGTGGTTTATTAACCCATGGGTAATGGGTAACCGTTATGGGCTGTTTGGGCCCATGGTTTTTTCGGTACCCATTATTTTGATACCCACAAGTTTTTTGCCCATTGTTTTGATACCGACGGTTTTGTATCAAACTGCTTAAGCATTTGTCTATTTATATGGTCTTATCCATATGATAGATAGAAAAGCAAATGTATTGCAGATGTGTTTTGAATTCATGTGTGAATTCTGTAGAGTTTGTTGAGCATAGCTCCAAATGGGTTTGGGCATTGTATTGAGAGAGTGGAGGCTTGTAATAAAATCTGAGCAAGTAATTCTTGGTGGATGTAGCCCGAATTGGGTGAACCACGTTAAATCTTGTCTCTCTATGTTGTGTTATTTATTCTGCGCTTTTATTTGAGATCTATAATATTTTTTGCATATTATTTTCTACTGTTGCAATTCTGTAAGGGATTATTCCACATATTTTATCTCTTATTTCCTGACAATTGGTATCAGATCCTGGTTTGGTTTGCTAAAGTGTTGAATCATAGGGAAAGTTTTATCTTGAGTGGGAGCTATGGTAGATGATGGAATATCTAGGGTTGATAAATTCAATGGGTAGAATTTCAGTCTTTGGAAGATGCAGATGGAAGATTACCTTTATTAGAAGGATCTTTATACTCCGCTGTCTGAGAAGATGAACAAACCCTCGAGTATGACAGATGCAGAATGAGATTTTTTAGATCGGAAGGCACTTGGAACGATCCGGCTGTGTCTTGCATCTTCGGTATTATTTAATGTTTCAAAGGAAAAGACTACAAAAGATCTAATGGATGCATTAGGGAAATTATATGAAAAATCCTCTGCCTCTAACAAGATATTTTTAATGAAAAAGTTGTTTAATATGAAGATGTCTGAGAATAGTTCAGTAGCAGATCATTTAAATGATTTCAATATGGTTCTAAATATGCTAGCTTTAGTTACAATAGAATTTTATGAAGAAGTTAGGGCTTTATTAATTATGTGCTATTTACCTGAAAGTTAGAATAGCCTGGTAATGGCGGTAAGCAACTCGGTTCCAACTAACTCGAAGTTGAAGTTTGAGGATGTTGTAGGGGTGATTCTAAGTGAGGAAATGTGAAGAAAAAGCTCCAGGGAATCTTCTACTTTAGGGAACGCTTTGACAGTGGAAACTAGAGGGGGACAAAAGAATAGAGGAAACCGTGGAAAATCGAAAGATCGGGTAAGGTCAAAATCCAAGAGCAAGATTGTATGTTGGAACTGTAGAAAGTTTGGGCATGCAAAGAAGGACTGTTGGGAGCTTCAAGATAAGAAGAAACAATAGGAAGAAAATAAGGAGGAAAATGTGGCATCAGGTAATGTATGTCAGGATGCTTTGATTCTTTCTTTGCATAATATTAATGAATCTTGGGTTTTAGATTCAGGGGCTTCTTTTCATGCTACTCCACATAGGCATTATTTTGTTGATTATGTTCAAGGGGATTTTGGGCATGTTTTTCTTGGTGATGATGAGTCTTGCAGTATAGTTGGAAAAGGTTATGTTTAGGTTAAGATGCATAATGGGAATATAAGGCTATTGAATGATGTCATACATGTGCCTACATTAATGAAAAATTTGATATTGGCGGGGCAATTGGGAAGTGATGGTTGTACTGTGACATTTATCGCTAACTCTTGGAAGGTCACCAAGGGTGCTCTTATGGTGGCAAGAGGTAAGAAGGTTGGAACCATGTATTTAACCACTGATAGTACTAATGATTGTAATCTTACGGCTTCAGATGTAGATACAACATTATGGCACTATAGGTTCGGTCATATGAGCCATAAGGGCATGAACATCATAATGAAGAATTTTCCTGGATATACAGAAACATGTTTGGATTTCTGTGAGAACTGTATATATGGGAAACAGAAGAGAGTAAGGTTTCTTAAGGTTGGACCTACGAAGAAAGAGAGTAAGTTAGAGCTGGTACATTCTGATGTGTGGGGGCCGGCTCAGGTATCATCTCTTGGGGGTTTAAGTTATTATGTTACTTTTATTGATGATGTAACAAGGAAAGTTTGGGTTTATTGTATTAGAAACAAATCTAATGTATTTGATACTTTTGTTAAATGGAAAGCCTTGGTAGAGAATGAAACAAGCCTTAAGTTAAAATGTCTCAGGTCAGATAATGGAGGGGAGTATTGCAGCAATGAATTTGATGATTATTGTTCTAAGAATGGAATCCGTAGGAAAAAGACGGTTCCAGGAACCCCACAGTAGAATGAGGTGTCAGAAAGGATGAACAAAACAATAATGGAACGTGCTAGGAGCATGAGGATACATGCAGGACTGCCTATTTATTTTTGGGCAGAAGCGGTGAGCACAACTGTGTACTTGATAAATAGAGGACCCTCAAGTGCCTTGGATGGAGGCATACCTGAGGAGGCTTGGTACGGTAAGAAAGTCGATTACTTATTTCTTAGATTCTTTGGATGTGAGGCATTTGTTCATATTGACAAGGATGATAGGACCAAGTTTGAGGCTAAATCAGAAAAATGCACTTTTATTGGTTATGGTGGTGATGACTTTAGATTTAAATGTTGGAGTATTAAAGACAAGAAAATCATTTGGTCTAAGGATGTGGTCTTTAATGAGAAATTCATGTATAAGCAGCAGTTACAGGAAAACATGAAAGAATCCAAGAAAGAATATGTAGTGGTAGAGGATCTTCCAGATGGGAAAGTGACCCATGAATCAGTTCAGGAACCTACTCAATAGGAACCCCAAACTCCTAAAGTGAGGTCTTCTAGGGTAAGAAAAGAACTTGAACGTTTTTCTCCTTCTCTTTATTATTTATTACTCACTGATAGTGGAGAGCCAGAGAGCTTTGATGAAGTAATGCAGGTAGATGCCAGTAAGAAGTGGGAGCAAGCCATGGATGAGGAGCATAAGTCTCTCATGGAGAGCCAGACATGGGATTTGGTGAAGCTACTGGAAGGAAAAAGAGAATTGTAGAACAAGTGGGTGTATAGAGTTAAAGACGAAGAAGGAGGAAAGAAAAGATATAAGGCCTGGTTGGCGGTCAATGGGTTTGCACAGAAACAAGGTATAGATTTTGATGAGATCTTTTATCCAGTAGTAAAAATGACTTCTATTAGAACTATTCTTGGAATAGGGGTAGTAGAAGACTTGCACTTAGAACAGTTAGATGTAAAGACTGTATTTCTCCATGGTGATTTGGAGGAGGACCTATATATGTAGTAGCCAGAAGGATATGAAGTCAAAGGTAAAGAGGAGATGGTGTGCAAGCTGAAGAAGAGCTTGTATGGCCTGAAACAAGATCCACGTCAATGGTATAAGAAGTTTGATAGCTTCATGATGGAGCAAGGTTATATCAGATGTCATCTTACCATTACGTGTATACAAAGAAATTTGAGGATGGAAGTTATATTATCCTGTGTTTATATGCTGATGACATGCTGGTTGCAGGTAAAAACATGTAGGAAATAAAAGTACTCAAAACATAGCTAAGTGAATCCTTTGATATGAAGGATTTTGGGGTTGCCAGACAAATCCTTGGTATGAGGATAACTTGGGATAGGAAGGAACGAAAGCTGACTTTATCTCAGGAAGAGTACATTAAGAAGGTATTGGATAGGTTTAACATGCAGGATGCTAAACTGGTTGGGAATCCTTTGGTAGGCCATTTTAAATTATCAAAGGAGCAATGTCCCAAGACAGAGCAAGAAAGAAACCATATGTTCAAGGTACCTTACTCATCAGTGGTTGGCAGTTTGATGTATGTTATGGCATGCACTAGGCCTGATATTGCCCATGTAGTAGGAGTTGTGAGTAGATTTATGAGTGATCCAAGTAAAGAGCATTGGAAAGTAATAAATTGGATCCTTTGGTATTTGAGAGGGACCATGGGGATAGTTTTGTGCTACAGTGGATCAGACACCACTTTACGTGGTTATGTAGATTCAGACATGGCTGGAGATTTAGACAGCAGGAGGAGCACGACAGGTTATATTTACACTGTAGGTGGGACAACAGTAAGCTGGATTTCACAACTACAGAAGCTGGTAGCTTTGTCAACCACGGAGGCTGAGTATGTTGCTGCCACAAAGGCAAGTAAAGAGATGATTTGGTTACAACAATTGCTTGAGGAGTTAGGGCATAAGCAGGAGGAATGTAAGCTGCATAGTGATAGTCAGAGTGCTATACACCTAGCTAAGAACTCTGCTTTCCACTCCAAGACGAAGCATATACCGTTGAGATATCACTTCATCAGGACAACTTTGGAGGAAGATAAGTTGAAGTTGGAGAAGATTCATACCAGTTAGAATCTTGCAGACATGATGACCAAGGTGGTCACAAGGGATAAACTAAATCTATGTTTAGCTTTGGTTGGCCTTTGCAGATGACAGTGAAGGGTTGAGAAGCTTGCTCAGTGAAAATCAGTCTCCAAGTGGGAGATTGTTATGTTTGTGGAGCCTATTTTCATGTTAGAGTGTGGTACACCTTCTATGTGTTACACTCAGGTATGTTTACTATGGTCCCGCTCACCGGTGAGTGGGTCAGGGGGTTCAGGGGGTGAAGCCCCCCTGATGGATGGGGGCTCCGGAGTGAAGCCCTCGAAGCAAATTTTCATGGGTGGTTTATTAACCCATGGGTAATGGGTAACCGTTATGGGCTGTTTGGGCCCATGGTTTTTTCGGTACCCATTATTTTGATACCCACGGTTTTTTGCCCATGGTTTTGATACCCACGGTTTTGTATCAAACTACTTAAGTAGTTGTCTATTTATATGGTCTTATGCATATGATAGATTGACAAGCAAATGTATTGCAGATGTGTTTTGAATTCGGGTGTGAATTCTGTAGAGTTTGTTGAGCATAGCTCCAAATGGATCTGGGTATTGTATTGAGAGAGTGGAGGCTTGTAATAAAATCTGAGTAAGTGATTCTTGGTGGACTTAGCCCAAATTGGGTGAACCACGTTAAATCTTGTCTCTCTGTGTTGTGTTATTTATTCTACACTTTTATTTGAGATCTGTAATATTTTTTGCATATTAGTTTCTACTGTTGCGATTCTGTAAGGGATTATTCCACAAATTTTATCTCTTATTTCCTAACAAATAGAAGATGGATAGTTTAAGGATTCCATTGACAAGAGGATCCTCTTTCTTTAGAAGCTGGAAGAAAATAGACTCCGAGTGGTGGACCATATTAAAGAGCACCAGTTGAAAGTAAAGAATATTTTTGACAACAAAGCCAAACTGAGAGAATTCAAAGTTGGAGACTTCATCTTGCTATGGGACAAGAGAAGGGAGCCAAAAGGAATCCATGGAATTTTTGATTCATTATGGCTTGTCCCATTCTAGATTCACAAAGCTTAGGGTGAGAATGTTTTTCTACTCTCATATTTTGATGTATCGCCGCTAGAATTGACTCGCAGTAGGAAATACCTAAAAGTGTATCATGAGTGAAAGTGGGTTGTCCCATGCCTTGTACCATAGGTGATTTCTAGGTGTTTTTACCTTTATGTTGTGTGTCGCATGTTTCCTTTATGTCATTTTGTGTGTGTGTGTGTTTCCTTCTTCATTGTCCTTCTCTCTCGTAAAGTGTACATGATTCTACAGGGCCCAATGGATAAGGCACTGGTTAATGAATCATATGGTCTAAACTTGAGATTCTAGATTCCTCATGTCATTTATTCATTGCACTAAGTCCATGTCATATCCCCAAACTAGATCCAACAGTTTTCATGCAAATGTGTAATAAGGAAATTAACAATTTATGGGGATGACAACTATACCCTTGTGTTAATTTTTTCAATTCCTATCATTCCAAGACACCCCAAGACTATCCATCCAATCCAAGTGACCCCCCGAATAATGTTATCTCATTCCCCTAGGTGATTTAGGGAAGTCCATTCATTCACCCTAGGTGATTTTATAAGTTCATTAAAAGTTGCAAGCTACAGGTAGTTATGGGAAGCGCTATCAAAGGCCTTCCTAGGGCTGGAGCAATCCCATGGACCAGAGAAGAAGAGCCTAAGTGGATTTGGAGGTGATTTAAATGTCTTGATAAATCATGTAAATGATTCAGGAATATTTTGGAAGGGCTCGGAGAAGTTGGGGCAATTTCACCAAAATTAGGGTTCACAAGCCTAGTTACTACACAAGCCAAAACCACTGTTGAGATTTGGAAGGTGATACCGGGAGCTCCAGATGGAGTTAGGAGAAAAAAAACATCTATGGAAATATATTTCAAATCCCTACAAGATAGTGAAATCAATTTTTTCACAACACTTCGCTGCATTATGTCTGTAAGCATGTTTTCTCAGGTACATGTGGAGTACCAAATAAAAAAATTCAATTTTAGAGGGATAAAATGGAAGAATAAAGACATGGGAACCCCATAATTGGATTTAAAATTCCATTTCTAGTCAGGATCATATAACATTTTGGTGAAAAAGTGCATCGGGAGCTCAAGTTATCATCGTAGCAAGTTGTCCTCTTGAAGCGAGTTTGGGAGTTAGCCAAATTTTGGAAGGACACGTATCAGCTCCAGGAGCCTAGTGGGATTTTGTGTCCCCAAAGTACCTTAGGTTTAGCTAAATAAACCTTGGGAAAATTTTCCCAGCCATGTGACCTTTGGAACCCCATGCGACCATTAGGATTTCCAGTTTAGCCCCTAGGTGCAATTCGGAGCTCAAACTCCCTGCCGTCGGATCTCTACCATGTGTCAGCTCAGGATCACCATGGAATTTTATGTCCCTCATTTCCCTCATAGGTAAGGGACATAAAACCTTTAAATTTTTTCCCATCCCCCTAGGAGAGACTTCTGGTCACCCATGTGACCCGCTTCTAGCCCTTTAGTGCTTTAATGTTGATTTTGGAGCCGTTAGATCGCTACCACACGTCGCCTTCTTGATCACCATGGAAACTAATGTACCTCAAATACCTTTGAGGTGAGAGATGTTAGGGACAATAAAATACGCCCAACTCTCTCTGTGCATGTTTTTTGAATTTAAAAAAAAATCCTTAACTATCGCTTTCTTCCCACTTCTTATATCTAATTTCCTGTGCACATAACCATCTCACTTCCTCTACAACCATCTACCATGAATTTTCCAATGGAAATGCTCATACTAGATCAACCAAGGCACTAAAATACCTTTCCCATGGTGATATTCATGTCTCAGAAGGATTTTTCATCGAATTAAGAAGGAGAAACAAAGAATAATGAAGAAACCAATGAAAATATCCATTGCTGTGAAACAGAGATTTGTAGAAATATCGCAAACCAGTGCAAGAAGAAACAAACCATATTTTTTTGTTTGTTCCTTTGTCCAAGACCATCAAAAAATACTTTCAAACTCTCCTCTCGTGGAACAGATCATTCATAGCAAAGAAATTTCCTTTCCAAATTGATACAGAAAAAGTTAAATTTCCTGTCAAACTGGTTGTCAGATTGAAGCTAAATTTCATGTGAAGCATCAGAAGAAAAAAAAAATAATAATTTATTTTTGTTTTGCAAAAATAGGAGAAAAATATACCTTCTATTTTGAGGTCCATTGATGGCTGCCACGTCTAGAAGCACTATTAGGTCCAAAATATGAAATTTTAAAATCTCTTCGACTATTAAGTGGGTAGGTCTAAAATTTCAGAGGGGCGATATTGGGAAAAAAACCATATCAAAAAAATTCTTTTTGTGTCAATCCGACCTCTAGAATCCCACTTTCTAAAAATATTAGGGCTTCTACAAAGGGGATTGTTATTTTAGGAAATTCATTAACAGAAGAACTTGCTAAGGAGACAAAGACATTCGAGGTGCACTGCAACTGAGAACTCATCAGAACAAGAATTTTTGGCACTTAATAAAAATAGTAAGTGGTCCTAGGGTAAGTGCACGAAGTTGGGGGGTCAAAAAGTGGACAAGAATCTAGGAAAAAGAAAAATGCATACGCGTTCTATTATAACGTGATCACGTTTTCAATTGTCAGGTTTGGGATTTACCGAAGCATAACGCATACGCATTATACCTACTATAAACAAAAAAAGAGGCTAAAGCCTATATCATTTTATCTCCCTCAAATGTGAGTTTCAAAGCTTAACCGTGTCCTCACATTTTTTCATTCAGTTAGATCTCAAGCTCAAAGGATCGTTTTTGGATCGCCGGATCTGAATCGAAAATGGCGCCATGGAGAAGAGGTAAGCACAATTATTTTCTCAAAATTTCATTGAAATATGATAATTATAGATTAAAATTTAAATTGAATACATATTTTTTATTGTTATAGTTAGAGGTCAAGGGAATCAATCACAACCAAACCCTGTTATTCCTGTCAACCCTCCCAACACTCCCATAATCGCTCAACATCCCTTGGGTAGTCAAGAAGATTTAGCAGCCCACATTTTTGAAAACAAAATTGAAATTGAGGATTTAATCAAAACAATGAGGGATTCACAATCTACAAACCCCCACCGCGCCTCTCTTGCAAACACATTGAAGGCATTACTTGTTCAAATTTATGCTACAACGGGGCAAATTGATCGTTGGAAAACTTACAGAGAGTGTTGTAGGGTTTATTATTCCAACACATTGTCATATGTGGATGTAAAGAAAAAAGAAATTTCAAAAGACCTCATATGCACCTTATTCATGGACCCCTACACTAATTTTCTTGTTCTGTTGTCATGTAAATGATTTCCCATCCATTGGTGCAATAATAATTTGATTAAAAATAATTTTTGGGACTGATGGTGGATGGTGTTTGATTTTCCACCTTGTAATAACAACAAGGTGCCACTATACTTTCTGAGGAAAATCTATTACGATTTTATCCTCAATGAGATCCCAAATTATTTTGATTTTTGAGATTTCCAGGGATGAGGAAAAGGATTTGTACATGATTGACTAGGTACACAATTTGCACCTATTCAACAGGGTAGATTCCCCACATAGAAGTCCCCTCACCCTGAGATTTTCCTTCAAGCAGTGAAGGAGATAGTAGAGATTGATACACTCTATGTGCTTCAGGGGATATCTGCGACCCTTGTTCGACATACGAGGGATATTTCTGAGCTAGATGCTCACAGAGGTACACATAGTATTCCCTCAGGGAGTACTAGCATGAGGCCACATCTTTGCTCATCATGTGGTAGAATATGTTTGGGGCTTGAGGAGGACGATACTTTCATGCGTACTGATTTTGATGTACCTGGTGCTAGGGGTGAACACAATAATGTCATTAGCTCAGATATCCTTTTGAGTGAGACATTTGGATTACATTCATTAGCGTCACCTTCGCATGTAAATTTGTTATGTTTTTTTATGTGTGTTATAAAAAGTTTGGAGTACTTGATTTACTTATATATGTTAAATTTTTGAAATAATTGTATTTGTACATGTATATACATTGATATTACAGCGCGTGGGAGGTGTATCTTCATCCTGACCATAGGAGGCAAGCACCATGCATACACATACATTCATAGAGGTAATTTAGAATGTTAATTATGTAAAATTTTCACATACATGTGTGTGTATATATATATATATATATAATTTTTGAAGTCAAATATATGTATGTTCTTGTATGTACATCTAACTCATGTGATATACATGTTTGATAAAGATATTGACTTCACTATACACCCCACCATCTCTGCGATAAGTAGATAAAGGTGTTGCCGCTACGATTTCATCTGTGCAACTGATTGAGGTATTCAAACAACATGTAAATTTTGTTAAATTTCTCGTGTAATTCATATTATGTTAAATTACATGTTAGTAATGTCTTTCATTATAGAATTATTAAATTATGTTAATAATGTCCTTCATTATGTATATGCAGGAGTTACCTATGACAGGTAGTAGCCCTGTTGATTTGATTCACAGACGTGGCGTGGTTAAAACAATAGTTCTATATTGATTAAATTAGTTAAAATATTGTCATTATGTACATACATGTACTTAGTTCTATTTTAACTAATTCTGATGTTAGATTTTGTTATCTTATGTGTATGTAGGGAACTTTAACCCCCTCCATTTTGACTTTGAGGGCACAAAATCCTCCATCTCGTTGTCTTTGTACCCCCATTCATATTGCAGGAGCTCCCGATGACTCATATGAGTGTGAGATGTAAATTCGGCATGATCGAAAACTTGTGGTAAGTTTGTGTATTTGCATAAATACACAAAATTCGGCATGATCGAAAACTTTCGAAAATTTGACATGATCGAAAACATATACAAATTAAGTTTTGACAAAAAAACATTGTTTGCATTTATAGGATCTTCTACAGGAAAGTATTCAGTGGAAGAGGACTTGAAGCATGGGCTCAGATGATCCAAAGTCATCTCGTGGATCTCCATCTTCATCTAAGGGAGGGCCTTCTTCGAGCAAGGCTAAGAGAGGGATATATTTTGATGAGTAGGAAATATATGTCTTACATGACATAATTTTTGTATGCCTATGTGCATGGCAGTGTATGTACGTCTATATGGCATTTGAACTTGATGGTATATGACCTATTTGGGTATTTTTGTATTTATTATGCACGTTAAAATACTATTTAGAACTTGATAATTTTGTATAAGACCTTACATTTCTGAGATTATTTTCACATGAAATTAATATGATGTGCACTTGAAAATATTTAAGACATTACGGATTATTTTTTCATTTATTGGTGATGTACATGTACTAGCATTTTTAATGTATAATATGCATCAAACTTTGGAAATAAATATTTATATAATGTATGTATATAAAGAGTTACCTAATATGAGTAATTATTCATTCAATTTATCAATGTGTATATGTGTATTTACCTTACTTGTGCTTCTTCTTGCTCATGGCCTCTTTGTACTGGTTCCTATCTTATCATGCACTTACTACATTCTTTTATGCTTCGTATTCTTCTCCCCTGTTAAAACACTTGAGAGTCATCACAATTTGATGCCTTTCATCTATTTATAGTTTGGGAATGTATCTCCATATACATTAATCCAATGCTTGACAATGTCTCCATATGCAATGACATTCTGATTCAGAAAATCAATGATTCTTGATTTTCTAATCCTGTCCAATTCGTGTTATTAGCTTTAAATATGTAGGCATTTCAAGTTATTTGGAAATCACATCACACCCTTCACTAGGCTTGATGATCACCCCTATCCTTTTTAAGGCACTTTTGAAATCATCCATGGGTTTATCATAGCATAAATTATCAATGTATGGAAGGTCACTAAGCCGTAGGCCAGCTGACTTCCATCCAAAAC
Source organism: Taxus chinensis (assembly GCA_019776745.2). Classification (NCBI taxonomy): domain Eukaryota; kingdom Viridiplantae; phylum Streptophyta; class Pinopsida; order Cupressales; family Taxaceae; genus Taxus; species Taxus chinensis. Next base: position 307,720,430 of record CM034148.1, on the reverse strand, counting down.
TAAACAAGAAAGATTTACTAGGTGATTGATAACTCCCGTGTGTTCTTAGACATACCCCTATCAAATTCATTCTTAAGCCAATCTAGTCATTCAAGGATCTTAAGGGACTACACTAGAATGAGGTAGCCTGAAATCATGGGGATCCTAAGGAACCAAAACAAATCCTCCACTAACATTCTGGTCTCAGATCTGACGAGAAGTCTCTAGGTGCCACGGAGTCTGAGAAATCACCCATTGAAGATATGGTGTGTTTGGGCCTCACGGATCTTAAGGGACTACACCCGGATGAGGTATCCCGAAAGCATGGGGGCTGTAGGGAACAAAAAGGATGCCTCCACTAGCATTCACTAGCCACCCGACATGTTGGTGTAGTTAGTTCGATCCCACGAGATGTTGTTTGCAAACTACAGCGTTTGACAACCCTACACTGACTCAGATTGCACTATTTCATGAATTTACAAACAATATGATAGTGAGAGAACCAGATGGAGATGGAGAAAACCGCGATAGAGTTTCATAGAGGGCCCCAATTTGGAGGTCTCAAATATGACGAGACATCTCTAGGTGCCACAAAGTCTGATAAATCACCCGTCGAAGATATGGCGTGTTTGGGCCTCAAGGCTCTTAAGGGACTACACCCAGATGATGCATCCTGAAAGCACAGGGGGCATAGGGAATTGAAAATAAGCCTCCGATAGTGTTCACCATACCACCTCGACATGTTGGCATAGTTAGTTCGGTCCCATGAGCTTCTATTTGCAAACTACAACATATGACAGCCGTACACTGACTCAGACTGCACTATTTCACGCGTTTGCAAACAATAGGACAATAAGAGAACCAGATGGAGATGGAGAAAACCGTGATAGGATTTCATAGATGGCCCTGACCTAGAGGTCTTGGATCTGATGAGACATCTTTAGGTGCCACGGAGTCTGAGAAATCACCCGTTGAAGATATGGCATGTTTGGGCCTTAGGGCAATTAAGTGACTATGCCCAGATGAGGTAGCTCGAAAGCATGGAGAGAGTACGGAACCAAAAATAAGCCTCCAATAGCATTCACCAAGCCACCCTGAAATGTTGGAATAGTTGATTCGGTCCCACGAGCTTCTGTTTGCAAACTACAACATCTCACAGCCCTACATTGACTCAATCTGCACTATTTCACGTGTTTGCAAACAATATGACATCGAGAGAACCAAATGGAGATGGAAAAAAATGCGATAAAATTTCATAGAGGGCCTTGACTTGGAGGTATTGGATTTTATGAAACATCTCTAGGTGCCAAGGAGTTTGAGAAATCACTCGTCGAATATATGGCGTGTTCGGGCATGAGGGCTCTTAAGCAACTATGCCCGGACGAGGTAGCCCGAAATCATGGGGAGCATAGGGAACCAAAAAGAATCCTCCACTAGCATTCACCAAGCCACCCCGACATGTTGGCTTAGTTGGTTAGGTCCCATGAGCTCCCGTTTACAAACTACATTGTCTGATAACCCTACACTGACTCAGACTGCACTATTTTGTGTATTTGCAAACAATAAGACATCGAGAGAACCGGATGGAGATGGAGAAAAATGTGATAGGATTTCATAGAGGGCCTTGATGTGGAGGTCTCAGATATGACGATACCTCTCTAGCTACGACAGAGTCTGAGAAATCACTCATCGAAGATATGGCGTGTTTGGGCCTCATGGCTCTTAAGCGACTACGCTCGGATGAGGTAGCCCAAAAGCACGGGGAGCATAGGGAATAAAAAAACCTTCACTAGCATTCACCAGGCCACCCCGACATGTTAGTGTAGTTGGTTCAGTGCCACGAGCTTTCACGTTTGCAAACTATAATGTCTGACATCCCTACATTAACTCAGACTGCACTATTTCACGCATTTACAAACAATAGGACATTGAGAGAATCAGATGGAGATGAGGAAATACTGTGATAGTATTCTATAGAGGGCCCTAAAGTGGAGGTCTCATATTTGACGAGACATCTCTAGGTGCCACGGAGTCTGAGAAATCACTCGTCGAAGATATGGCATGTTTGGGCCTCAAGGCTCTTAAGCAACTACGCTTGGACGAGGTAGCCCAATAGCACATAGAGTGTAGGGAACCAAAATGAAGCCTCTAATAGCATTCACCAGGCCACCTATATGTGTTGGCTTAGTTGGTTCGGTCCCACGAGCTTCCATTTGCAAACTACATCCTCTAGCAACCCTACACTAACACAGACTGCACTATTTTACGCATTTGCAAACAATAGCACAATGAGAGAACCAAATGGAGATGGAGAAAATTGTGAGAGGCTTTGGTAGAGGGCCCCAACTTAGAGGTCTTAGATCTAATAATACATCTCTAGGTGCCACAGAGTATGTGAAATCACCCGTTGAAGATATGGTGTGTTTAGGCCTTAGGGCTTTTAAATGACTATGTCTGGACGAGCTAGTCCAAAAGCGTGGGGAGCGTAGGGAACCAAAAAAAATCCTCCAATAGAGTTCACCAGGCCTCCATGATGTGTTGGCATGATTGGTTTGGTCCCATGAGCTTCCGTTTGCAAACTACAGCCTCTGGCAGCCCTACAATGACTTAGACTGCACTATTTCACGCGTTCGCAAGCAATAGCACACCGAGAGAACCAGATGGAGATGGAGAAAACCATGATAGGATTTCATAGAGGGCCCCAACATGGAGGTCTCAGATTTGATGATATGTCTCTAGGTTCCACGGAGTCCGAGAAATCACCCATTGAAGATATGGCATGTTTGGGCCTCAGGGCTCTTAAGAGACTACACTCGGACGAGGTAGCCTGAAAGCACGGGGGGTCATAGGGACCCAAAATAAAGCCTCTAATAGAATTCACTAGGCCTTCTCAACGTGTTTGTGTAGTTGGTTTGGTCCAATGAGCTTCTGTTTGCAAACTACAGCCTCTGACAGCCCTACACTAACGTGGAGGTGTTCTTAGAGGTGAAGATTCATTTACAAGGTTAATTTCTTCATTTACAGGCACCTAGAGGCATCTTTTTAGACTTGAGACCTCCATGTTAGAGCCCTCTATGAAATCCTATCATAGTTTTATCCATCTCCATCCGGTTCTCTTGCTGTCCTATTGTTTGCAAACACATGAAATAGTGCAGTCTCAGTCAATATATGGCTGCTAGAGGTTGTAGTTTGCAAACGGAAGCTCGTGAGACCAAACCAACTATGCCAACACATTAGGGAGGAATGATGAATGCTAGTGGAGGCTTATTTTTGGATCCCTAAGCTCCCCGTGCTTTCAAGCTACCTCGTTGGGGCGTAGTCGCTTAAGAGCCTTGAGGCCCAAACACACCATATCTTTGACGGGTAATTTCTCAGACTCTGTGGCACCTAGAGATGTATCGTTAGATCTGATAGCTCCATTTCAGGTCCATCTATGAAATACACTCATGGTTTTCTCCATCTCCATCCAGTTCTCTCACTGTGCTATTGTTTACAAACGCGTGAAATAGTGCAGTATCGTTAGATCTGATAGCTCCATTTCAGGTCCATCTATGAAATACACTCATGGTTTTCTCCATCTCCATCCAGTTCTCTCACTGTGCTATTGTTTACAAACGCGTGAAATAGTGCAGTCTGAGTCAGTGTAGGGCTGCCAGAGGCTATAGTTTGCGAATGGAAGCTTGTGGGACCGAACCAACTACACAAAAACATCAAGGTGGAAAGGTGAATGCTAGTGGAGGATTATTTTTGGTTCCCTATGATCCCCGTGCTTTTGGGCTACCTCGTCTGGGTATAGTCGCTTAAGAGCCCTAAGGCTTAAACATGCCATATCTTCGACGAGTGATTTCTCTGACTCCGTGGCACCTAAAGATGTCTTGTCAGATCTGAGACCTCCACATTGGGGCCCTCTACGAAATTATCTCACAGTTTTCTTCATCTCCATTCAGATTGATTCAATGTAATGTTATCCATTTCCAATCACCTGAATAATATAGGTGGTTCATACAATATAGGTGTTGAAATGAGAATCTTAATAAGATATTTTTACAATATAGGTGGTGAAATGAGAATTTATGTTTTTTTTTCCTTTCTAATATTTAATTTCTTTCATCATCACTTGGCTTTGAGAGTAATAAATTCTCTACTAACAGTGCTAACCATGTGAAGGTGGAAGCATTTTTGGTACCACTAACCTACATAAACATGTTAGTTAACAATTAAATAGAATTTTAAATCATACCAAATTTAAACAAAATAATTTAAGTAAATATTTAAATTAAATTCATGAATAACATACCTTTGCGAATTCAATCTAATGAACAACATGGATAAAATCTATTCTTGAGAGTAGCAAGAATTGCTTCAAGATCTGATTCATGAACCTTCCATAGATTTTTGTTTGATGGCCGACCTCGATATTTGATCAATTTAATATTTGTTGCAAGGACCAAATGTTGATAGTAAAGTATCTTACGGTGTACTTCATAGTATTTAAACAACCAAATGTTATTTTTTTTATAGGATATCATCGAAGCCAAGTTCTAGTGACTACCACTAATCTAGTGGGATACTCAAGGTCTTCACCATCTATGATTGTGGAAGTCAATTTTTTTCCCTCTCTACACAACAAGACAAGATTTAGTATGTTTCCTCTTCGTTAAATTCCATCACAATAACTAAAAAAATGTTCCCTATGTATCAAAAAGTAAAACTGTTCAGTCAATTTATAAATATATTAAGAGTTGACCATTTAATAATTTATAAATCTAAAACATGGTATGTACATATATGTATGTACCTTGTTGCACTAAATCAGAGACTTGGTTAAAGTTAGGTGATGTTTTCATTTGATCTAAAGACCCTGTAAGTTGTAATGCTCATAGAACTTGATGTGTGTCGAGTGGAATTATAGGTCTACAAGTCCATTCATCCACCCACTGCTGCGAATCACATTCATTCCACACAAAATCAATGCATGATATAAAAAAACATGTCATGCACCTAGTATAAATAATCTAAGCATTTGCATATGAACTACGGAATGAGTGCATATCACTTGATCCTGTAACTGTCATACAATCTTCAAATTTTTCTAGATGTTATTCCTCTATCAACCAAAAACATCTATGAACCGTTAATCTCTCTTGAGATTCATGACCCATATGCTTAACACACCAATCAACAATGTCTTTTACATTTGTAAATTTAACACCATCCTTGAAATTTAACTCTTATTTTGTAAGTGCTCTTTTCACACATGCTCCTGCACCATCATGCTCTCCTTTTCTATGCCCTGCCTCAGTAAAACTCCAGATATGTTGTACATCTATTTATTTTTGCATCTTTCTTAGCCAATAAAACATCCACGCATTATTGAATTGCGATGTGCAGTTGTCTGACCAAATGTAATATTGATCGAAACTAATGTTCATCTCATTCAAGTTTGCATAAAACACTTAGAAACACCCTTGTACATATTATGTAGAATGTGTTTGATCATCATTGATGTAGAAATGATACTCTCTTAATATTTTTTGATCTTACTCAATGCTTTTAGGAGAGTTCATGAATGTTATATGCACAAAAATAGAAACTTGCACTAAGTTATAATTTTGAGACTGAACCTCCATTTGTGGCTGCAATGTGTAATTCTCTAAGTAGTCAACTACTAAAACAATAGTACCAAGTGGGAATGTGTCTTTTCTTAAATTTAATTGTTCATCCAACCATTGAGCTCTATGTGTGTGCCTTGCATACTCATAAAAATTTCCTCTATGAATTTGACCATATATTATCATACATGTAATTGTTTTCTAACAAGCTCACACCTCTTAGATTCTTTTCCATATTTTAATTGATATGCCACTGATTTATATTTGGTGAAATCAACCAATTATTTTCCTATTGAATATGTACTCTCCTCATGGATACAAATTTTCAGATTTAGAAAGCCACCGCATACATTGCATGTTCCATCCAAACATGCTTTGTTATTAAAAAATTGTCTTGTTGATTTTTGACAAAATATTGTTGAAATAAATTCCCTTGAATATTTTTGTGGGACATTTATTCCAGACTCCTACAACATTATATCAGTATTCAAAACATGACATATTTGACAAAAAACATCATAATGCATTGAAAATTCAACATGATGCCTGTAACAACAACTGGTACGTGAGTGGTTGATTTTCACATAAAAGGGTTTTCTCATTTCAAAGAATATTTGGCTAATTTTAATTTGTGGATTTTCATTTTTAAACTTAGAGAACGATTCTGTTTGAGTCATATCTAAGAAAGGTTTTGCACACGATTCATGATTACGAGAACCTATTCTTATTTTTACTATATCTCTTCTATTCGGTGACACCCTTGTGTTTTCTTTCAAAAATTTTACAATGAATTCTTTTAGAATATCAGATGTATTCGTGTCTTTTCATGGAAGTATCCTAGAGAAAGCCCAATAGTCAATGTTATTGAATAACTCAAGATGTTTACGTCTCTCTATTGATTTCATTAGTATTTTTTTTCTGTTTAGCATCAAAGCACTGCTTGTTTTTCTAATCAAGCATTTATTAACTGTTTTATCACTTACTATACAATTAGTTAATGCATGCCGTGCATCATTACTATCTTTGGTGCATCTTTTGCAACCTATAGTTTGGTATGCTTTATGTATAGTTTCAACAATTGACGTATTTTGATCAATAAAATTAGATGTTCTTAACCCCAGGGTATTCATTATAGGTATCATCTTAATTAATTTCATCAATGAAACAAATAATTGACATGTTTGTGTGTCATTTAAATTCTCAAAGTAATTATCCCGAATTCTAGTAGCTTTTCTTCTCGCATTTCTTTCAGACAATTTGTTAGGCATTAGTTTTATAATATTTTCATCAATTTCAATTAAGTGAATTGGTTTTCTTTGAAAAATGGAAGGAGGTGTTCTTAGAGGTGAAGATTCGTTTACAAGGTTACTTTCTTCATTCAGTGTTTCCATACAAATTTCAGGGTTAACATTTGGATTCTCAAGTAAGGGTTCAACAATTGGATTCATATCAATTTATTCATCCATACCAAGATTATATTTCAACTCAATATAATTATTCATTGCAAAATCATTATTCTCTAAATTTTTAGTATGTATTCCATCCCCATTTTCTAATACATTAGCTACATTTGATATTGCGGATGTACCTTGCCCTACTCGAAGTTTTTGCATTCTTTTCAATTTATTTATTCTCTTCTCTTCCAATTGTTATGGTGTCTTGTTATTGACTTTCCTCTTGTCCTTAGCTCGACGTTTATCACCCATGATTAGAAAAAATCAACTAGTGGGGTAGGGGACAAAATGAACTACTAAAAAATCATGCAAGAATGTAGAGAAATTTGTAGACAAAATAGAATGTTTGCAGAATTCTTGTGAAAGAGATGAAAGGGAAGTTGGGGGGCCACAATATATAAAACAAATAAAAACGTGTACGTGTTATAACGCATGCATATTTTGTGTTTTATCTTTTCCCAAGCCATGCCTCAAGGCTTGGGATCGGGTTTGGATCCCCAAGCTTAAGGCATGGACCTGTATAAACACAACAAACATCATGTTTTTGCAAGAAAATGTAAAAATTCCACTTCCTCTATGATAAATCAAAATAAAACAATCGCTCCATTTTCAAAAAATTATACCACGACGTAGAGTAAAGTTTCTTCTCTCTAAAAATATAATTTTTCAAAATTTTTGACTAATATAAGGTTTTCATATTATTTATTTTCTAATTATGCCTTTTTATAGCTATTTTTTGAAGTGTAAATATGTCTATCTTTCATTGTGTATCTTTTTTTTGGGTGATCAAAATTTTTAAAAAATTATACTAGCCCAAACTAGGCATAATTCTATACATATACAAAAAAAAAAAAACTTCTTTTCGATATTTTTTGAGGTAGTTAGGGGGGGTGGGCACGGTCGGAGCTTCGTTATTTTTCAAAACGTAAAATTTCTGTACTAGAAAAATCATAAATAAAAAAATATTCGCTAAAAAATTCTAAAAAAATGGAGCCCAAACTAGATGCTCCTAGCTATCTTTCTACCAAAGGGTTTTCAAAAATACTAAATGGTGCTAAAAAAAGTTGGGGGGCACGAAAGTCACTTTATTATGTTTTTTTAACAAAAATTGGAGCATCTATTGTTATTTTAGTTATTTTACCCAGTTAAACTTATCTGTTTTCAATAAAATTTAGTAGCTTAGAAACTATATTCAATATTCTACGATTCATATTTTTATAACATCTTCCAATTTTGAGTGTAACTGTTTCGAAAAACTCATCCAAGTTGAAGTTTTTTTTTCCATAAAAATGCGTCCACTTAAAACCCCCTTTTGGCCCCCCAACTTGGTGTACTTACCCCCCACGAGCACTTGCTTAAAATAGAAAGTGGATCTAGAAGGAGGGTAGAACACAGGGAAAAGGGAGAATCAAGGTTGTAACATCCAGTTGAGGTTTGAGGGATTTGCTTTTTCATACTTACTAAAAATAGTAAGTTACTATTCTAGGGAAAATATGAAGTAGAAGTGGACACGAAAAAATATGGTAGAACCCTTTTCCTACGAGTACGAGACAGAAGACAACGATGTCTTGTAAATAGACCTAAATGACATAAGAACTTATATGAAATCGAGAGACCCAAAGAAGATTGGAGATCACATATTCACTAGTGGCTTGTTTGCTTCCGTAGGACACCCAATGTATGTCCAAAGTCATGAGTTGGTCCTAGCCTACTCTCATCACTATGAGCTTGAAACATGAACCATACGAGTCGAAAATGGTACAAAAATGGCGGTCATCATCCCTAGAACCATCTCACTTTCACTGTAGATACCGACATCACCCAACATGGTTATCATCTCAAAAGACAGTGCCTTCCATGATTGGGAAACGATGGATGCATATGTGCAAGGGTTTGCGCTTGGGTCGTGGTTGAAAAAAAGAAGAAAGACCTCAAGGATGCCCAAAAACCTTCCAAGATGTGAGTTCCGAGAAGGGTATTTGGATGTCATCACTCTCCTCAGTAGAGTGATGGGAGAAGTAAGCACAAGATACTTCCAAGACTGGATGGTCCTTTTCATATTAATGTTGAAATAAGGTAAATAGAGAATCAACTAGGGGAAGATCATCAATGACAACCTCCATCTACAAATGCTCCAAGTACCTATGATGAAGAAGTTGTTGATGCGTAATCACAACACCCCTAAATATCTGCAACTTGACGGGTTGAAAATCTTAGTGCGATTGCATAATATGGAGCTTTTCCCAAAGTGTGGGATTTTACAATTGGGAAAGCTCTCCGGATGAAGGTCAGTTCCTATTCCTCTATTCTGATGCACAGATTCAAATTGTAGAGGATCTACTCTAAAATCTACTTTAACTTTCCAAGGAGACATGATTAAGAAGATTACAAGAAATTAAACCTAAACTAACAAAGGTGATACACCAAAAGGAATTTTAAACACCTAATTTTCTATTAAACACAAAACATTAACAATGTAACACAACCACCATGCACAAATAACTAGGATTGTAATGAGAGATCAGATGAAAGTAATGAACACAATAGAGGGTTGAAATTCATCCACAGACTTCTATTATTTCTCCACAAATTTGATACAGTGCATCACAATGGCCCAAGAGGCATAAACTTGCATTACAAATTGAATGAGAAGTTTGAACTCCATAAATTCACTTGGAGACAAGGGAAGAAGGGAGGGTGCAAAGAAAAATTATCCAACATTAGAAAAATACCCTTCCTTATAATATATATGAAGAATGAGAGAAGGGGGGAGAGAAGAATTCGAATCCTTTATTCAAAAACCCTAAAATGCTTTGAATTCACCTACAATAATAATGGGTTCCACTACAAAACCCATGCCTCCATGTACTCTTTCTTATTGGGCAAGAAAGGAAGCCCATACCTTCATTATTGTGGTAGGTGAAAAACCTAGGAAACTCTCTAAAATTATGTACGATATTTGTTCATTTTGAAAAACTTAGTTGTGTAGAGGAGAGTGTAAGCTTTTCAAAAAGTCCTTTATTTTGCAAATCCAAGCTCCCATTCGAAAGTTATGGCCATCTTAAGGCCATGCTATAATTTTGCTAAAAATGGCGAGCCACTGGTCTTTCTTTTTCGGAGTTTGAAATGTATGCAACCTCCAAAATCCTGAAATTTAGACTTTCAAACATTTTGGTTTCGGAGGTTGAGTTACTGTTCATCGCCTAAATCACCCCGAGAGATCCAAAACTCTGATACACAAAACTATGAAACATGAAAGTCTAAAATTTCAGACTTTTAGAATTTCAGAACATTTCCCTTTTCAGACCTTTTCAACGTTTATCCCCAAATCACCTCGAGAGTTCCAAAACTCCGAAAATCTAAAAATGCCTCCGCGTTGACTCCGAAACCATGATTGAATTTTCAAAATCTGAAACCTTTCGGGTTTCTGACTTTTCGGGTTTCAGACATTTTTGGTCACTTTTTCTATTTCGCCTCCGAAGAATCCGAATCTCTGAAACCCTGAAACCTGAAATTCTAAATTTTCAAACTTTCAGAATTTTGGAAATTTTCTTCTAGACCTTTTTTTTCTTCCTGCGCTCATCGAGATCTCTAAAAATCTGAAATTTTGAATTTCGGACTTTTAGACTTTGGGATTTTAGACATTGTTTATTCCTTTTCACTTTGCTTCTTCTCCAAAAGGCTCAATACTAAAACTCTGAAATTTCAGGCCTGGGTCTCCATTCTTTTTTCTATTCAAGCTTGTGTTTGTTCAATTTTTCTTGAGGGGAAAAATTGGATGACAAAATTTCCACATGACTTCTTACTTGGTATACCTCCTCGCTAGCTCAAGATTATTCAAAGGATTTACTCTCACGCAAAACATTTTTGCTAAGGTGCCTGCATTTGAGAAACTTCCACAGGTGGTGATGGAGGAAATTCATAGGCATTTTTCTCGTGTGAATGATGCATTCACAATGTACTTATTTCGAAGCTTGGAAGGAGATCTAAAAGCTACGATGTTGTCACAAGCGGCATCCTTCATCAAATATTTTGGATCCTATTTCATATAATTCCCGAAATTCTCCTACTTGCGAGTTGCTGGTTTCGATCAAATGCCACTAAGGCTTCCTAAGTACCTTAGTGATAATATTGTATTGTTTGAGCTCTATAGACAGATCATTCAAGGGAATAAAAATCTTAGAATTAGGAGGAAGAAGTTGAATCCATTCCCTATCTCTCTCGGGGTATTCACGTCTCAAATGATGCATCTCATATGAAGGTTTTTTTTACACATTTGACTTTGCATTCCCACATCACCAGGCCTAATTATAACATCCAAGAAGATCCTAACTCTTTTTTATGTCCCATAATTTCAAGATGAGCCATAAGTCAAGGATTACTGGGCTAAATGCATTGATGAGGTTGAAGTGCGTGAAAAGGACCATATGAGGATGATGATTAGTGAGATGAGGAAATTCAAGTTCTCTTGGTATGAATATATTTTACACAATGATGGGACAAAGATGCATGATCTTGAGTATGTGTCAGTCAAGATGTCCCATGTACCTCCAATCAATTGGTATTTTTGTGAATTAGGAGATATATTAGAGTAGACTAAGAAGGTGGTGAGTATAACGAGAAATTAGTTTCAAAATAAGTGAGCCATGATCATCCAGTCATAAGGATATCCCCCAAGTTAGAAGGAAGTCTCCCATCATTCATCTTCAAAATTTGTAGAGGCGACTTCCAGTTCTAAACACTCCAGAGAAAATTCAAAAAGGAAGGCTTCAAAATTGGAAGATTCTCCTCAAAAGAAGATGCCAAATAAACTTAGAGTAGAAGAGGTATCATTTACATCACTTTGAGAGGAAAATTTGATCACATAAATGTAGGAAGAACACCCCATGACAAAGGCACAAGTGGATGAAGAACACATGGTTCAAGATTCCGTCTTCAAGCCACCACAAGAAGTTTCCCCTCTTGATTACACCCATGCCTCTCTCATTTAGGATTTGCCTCCTCCTTCAGAATAGGGTACTATTGGTGCACCTCTCATTGAACCTGAGTCTAATGAGAAATTTATTTTGATGCAAGAAACACTTATCCTTGACACCTACACTATGCAACAAGTGGTAGCCCTTGATCTATCAAGGATTGTCTCATTGGAAAAAGAAAAAAGATCAATAAAGATCACACATACAACCTCATGGTTCTATAGTGGGGAAATGAGCAATCAATACATCTAAGTAGCTCATCCAAAGCTAATAAAGCCAGTGGATGAAATGACACTAGTTGATTATGATATGATCACGATCCAACTGGGACTAGTAACTCATGAAGGGTATTTGCACATGTATCAACAATTTTCTTCCTGCATGGTGGTGAGGAATAAAGAGTATAAGAAGAAGATTGATGAACTAAAAGAGTAGGTGCGAACTCTATCATTCTATGTACAAAATCTAGTTGATCCTAATGCCACAACAATTATCACTAAGGAGGTTGCACCCATTAGAAACTTCAATCTAGAATCCATCAGGAAGACACACGAGTTAACCATACAGGGGTGAGCAAATAATGAATGGATTAACTCAATTTATGAAAAAGGGAAGTCAGTGCTCCAAGAAGTGGTCAAAATATTCTCTTATATGTGTGAGACATCAAATATGACACAAAAACTCAAGAGGGATTTGAAGAAAGAAAGGGACTATTGGGAACCTTTGGGCCCAGTAGTAGATGAAATGAGAACAATCATCGCAAGGAGTTGATGGACAAAAATATCTTTGAAAATCCTTCATAAGACTTGTCACATGTGTGGGTGAGGGCCTTGAAAATAAGGTTTGAGGCAATCAGTCGGGCCATCACAGAGTTGGAGGAGAAAGAGGAAGAAGTGTAAAGATTGTAGGATAGTGTAAATCAGAAAATTCAAATACTTGGAGTACCTGTAATGGGTGAGGATATAACTGGTATTGAGTTGATTGGTCCATTTTAAGAATATGTTAAGGGAGAGGTAGACAACCCATCTTCCTTCACTAAGGATACCCTTGAATTCCTCTCAGATATTTGGGCCTCTATTTCTCTTATCGCATAGAAACATTCATCATGGTTTGGGAAGTGAAAATACATCAACAATGTGGTTAATGGATGGACATATCCCTTGAGCTATTTTCGCATTCCTCATGTTGACAACGTGGAACCTGCAGCTGCTTGTTTCAGCAAATAACTTAGAGGAATAGAGGCTTTTTTAGGAGCGTGAAGTTGAAACCAACCAGGGAGTGAGATCAAATACATTGCAGTGGCTCATCCTTTTGCCTAATTCTTCTTCTTTCTTCTTCTTCCTCTTCTTTCTCTCTCTTCTCTTCTAACCCAATGATCTCTCTCATCAATGTTATATTTTTACGTTGAGGTTTGCACTTTTTAATATAACTTTAAGTGACTTTAGAAACATACTGCAAAATTTAAGTTGCCTTGTTTTTATAAATGGGACTTAAATATTTAAGTGGAATATGAGCAGTATAAAGTCACATTAAAGTATTTGAAAAGTCACCGAGAAGATGAAGAGTTTCCTCTTCTTCTATAAATTGTAACAAGATCCTCATTCAGCCTTCTTCTTAGACAACTTTTGAAACTTCTTAGATGTTGGAGCTATTTTTTGTGAATTGATGAGAGAGATATACTTATGAAGAGAGAAAAGAGATAGCAAATTTCTTCCATTTTCCCTACTCAACAATGTCTTATATTTCTATGTTATGTACAATTTTTGCTTGAGCTTCAATAAAGGAAGATGGAATTTTATCCTTTTTTGATGGAGGATTTTAGTGGTACTTTGTGTTCATTAAACACTATTTTTTATTTTTTCTATTACGAAGATTTGTTTTCTTCTAAATTCAAGTGCATGTAATAAAATTTCTTGCTCATGTATGCAAGTCTCTGATTTTCTTCTTGCAACATTAGTTTCTCTTTTCTCACTTTCTCACTCCCCTTTTCTACTCTCCTAGAAAATTCCTCTCTTGCAGATCCCCTGCCTCAGGGTTAGTGGAGAGCCCCTATTGGATCCCCTACCAAAAGGACACCAGGATAAAACTCACTTTTTACTTGCACATGCATGCACAATAACTACACTAGTTAAGTAGAGGGAATTAGACTTCTAGAGCGTTGGCAAGATAACCACCAATTTGTCCCTAACAAATTTTCTCCACAACAATTCCTCAGAAAATGAATACAAAATGATGACCCAACCAAAAAATGAATTTAAACATAGGAATGTTCCACATCATAGTCATTTTCATGGTTTACATCTTTATTACAATTAAGTTCTTATTGTTTATCCTTATAGGTTTAAAGATAATTTAACACGTAAGTGCATAAATTCCCTTTTACTCAAAATTTCATAAAATTTATTTCACATAGACATTATCTTAAAATGATTATAAACTATTTGATTTATTCCTCAATTACCATTAATTAACTTAACTCAATTGTTAGTTATAATCATTTTAAATACATGTGTCACCTAAAAATCATTTTTAGACTGGATTAATTTTTTAAAAAATATGATTAGTTGTCATTTTACTTAGCCTTCATTGGAAGGGAAAAATTATCAGGAAGTAAAATAAAGGACAATGTTATGTCTAAGAGTGGGCAGAATCTCATTTTCCATCTTTGTTATAATATTTAAACAACACAAAAAACACTTCATATACCTATTGTGTTGTTGTAATTGGCTATTTTATTTAACTATTCATTTTTCCTTATTTGTGAAGTGCACGTGAATCACAATCCACTTGTTACCAAATAGGATTCTTGTTTTCAAAAAGTATCTTACACATGGAACAAATTGTTTCACTTGCATTAATATAATGAGTGCTTGCGTCTAGCAAGGGGAATGATCACAATTTCCCCTTAAATTTACACTAAATGGGGAGGATCTCAAGTTATTTTATACTTACACTACATCTTGTAGATAAAATTTATTCAGGGTCTTTATAAAATGTGAATGCATAACAAAATTTTTGTGTTCAAATAAGAGTAAAATTCAAACCTAGTCTCCAAGACTCAAACACACAAAGAGTAAAAATCCCACCCACTTCCCCATATACATGGAAATCATAGAAGCTAACATAACACAAAACTAGGGAACTAGGTTTAATCGTCAACCATCTTTCTAGAGCTACCAATCATAATTTCTCCCAAATGACCTCGTCGCTAAAGGAATGAAGGCCTTCAGAACGAAATCAAAAAACTATCTTGTGAAGATATTTTCTAATAACTAAGGAGTGGTAGTAATTGTAATGGATAAATACTAGAGGTATATGGGGCCAAAATTCTATTTCTTCACCCTAGGCCTGAACTGCAAGTCAAAACCAAATGGAAATTTTAACTTTCAGTAGCTGTCCAAAGCTACAAAAAGGTCAACTGTGTTTCTAAGAACATGATGAAAAATTGTCAAATGAACGTTCAGATTCATTCTAGGGTTCATTGTAACACTCTACATTACAGGTAACACAAGAAAAGCTCAAATTTCCCATTTAGGAGTTTGGAAAGGTGTTTGTGTGAAATTAAAAATTAGGTTTTTATTAACATTTCTAAAAGTTGTCAAGTGGTAGTTTTAATAAATTTCAAGTTCAACTCACCAACAACATCATGCATGGCTTCAGTATCAAATAATATTATCAAAGTTTTCAAAACATATTACGATGAAATTTGAGAACAGGGTTTATATTCAAAGTAACTTTTCCATTTGCATAAAAAAGTAATTTTTTTATTAGTGCCACCTCTCACTTTATTTGCAAAATTAAACTTCTCTAATTTGATTTTCAACACCATCAAAAATAGGAAAACTATAAATGCTAAGATAATGATACAAAGAGGAAATATAACCATGCATGTGGGGGTAAACATGGCTTCAGGCATTCTGTATGCTCTCCAATCGCATTTTTTTTTATAACTCTAATCCATTTGTATATCTTTTTTGTGCAAACCCAAATAAATCACTATATGTAAACCCACACAAGCTACCACACCATAACCAAGTAGAATCCATGTAACTCACACAAAGTCATTGCTAACCAAGTTCCATGCCTTAATAGATAGCACACAACTCATAAAGCACAACCAAGTTCCATACCCAAGCTATGCACATGGAGCAGTCGAAGAGAAACTCACCACAACAACCCATGGATCTCTAAATCAAGAAAAGTTTATTATAAAGTCCATATGACCTTCCAACCTATTCGCATGGTGATCAACACTAACCAAATACAACCAACAACATATCACTTAGGGGCTAACTTAGATGCATCGAACCACACATAAGATAGTAGAGAGGTGAATATACCCATGCCCAACTACCAAGGGAAAACTTATATAATTCAAGAGAAAGGATAATTGGTCCACATAATAAATAAAAAACCCATTTTTATGCGAATCCAACAACCGTGGCATTTTGTCAATAAGTTTGCGTTCCTGATCTAGGCTCCCAAGAATTCAACACTACAAGGAGAAATTAAAAAAATCAATGCCATTAACATTCATTTCCAAATAGTTTACATCCTTTCACATTTTCATACATGTCTATTAGGTTATTACAACTACAACTTCTGACAAAATTTCCTCTACCCTTTCTTCTTTGATGGAAGAGAAAAGCTTGTTCCAAATCTCCTACTTTGGCATGGGATATGAATACATTGATTAAGGTTGTGGAGTGTGGCTTTTCCTGCTCAAATAATTTTACTATAAGTTTCTAAATATTTTTGAATAGTTCCATTTTGTGCATATCATGCAATCAATGATGCCCACAAGAAAACAACTCTTTGAGGTTTGAAAAATAGTTTTGTGTGTGTCACCTAAAACCAAGAATCCCATGAGCCACATATATTTGTGGAATTCTGTTAAATAGTTAACGTGCCTTATGAAGGGTTCCAAACTTACATACATATCTACCATAGCATTTAGAACTGCAAAAACTGCCAAAATTTCTCTATTCTTATGATTTGATAGATTGTTTATGAATCCTATGAAAGGAGATGAAAAGGTAGTTAATTTCATAGCCAAGATTAAAAATATCAAACAAAATTACATGGATGCAATTGTGACTTAATTGGTGAAAAATTAATCACTTTATTGTTCAGTTGAATATACATGAAAGATTTAGGAATTTATTTCTATATTAAAATATAAATATCAAAATGATTATGAATTACTAGACTTAAATAGTTTGAGTTCTCTTTTGATACTTGAAGATAAAGTGATGATGAACTTTGACTCTAACGAGAATGCCTCTCAGGATTTTTTTACTCAAAATTCAAAGTTGAAGCCTCGCAAGCCCTTTCCTGATCAAAAGTTTAGATCTAACTCTTCATTTGTTGATAAGAAAAGTGTTACTTATAAAAATTTGTGTGTAAGATTTAATGGTAAATTTCAAAAACGTGGATAGTCTAGGCATAAAAAGGAAGAGTTTAAATCTAAGAAACCTATGCATAAAAATAAAAAAACAGACTGTCTCATTTAAATATAATTTAACGAAAAAGGAAATTTCTAATGATGCTCTTAAAACTATTGCATTATATGCTGCTCTATTCTCTTCCTCTAATTCTGAATGGATTCTAGATTCAGGTTCTTCAAATCATATGAATCGTATTTCTAATTCTTTATTTTATGATATGGAAATCAATGAATGTGTGTATCCTGGTTATAAATCATCTTTAGAAGACATAGATAAAGGGAAAGTAAAATTTACAAATGGTATTTTGAATAATATTTTATTTGTTCCTAAGCCTAAAAAATAATCTTTTGTCATGTTCACAACTAACTCATGATGGTTTGTTTATTCAAATTTTGAAGGATACTTGGTACATCCAGGATAGTAATGATAATATAATTGTTGAAGGAATTCAAAGAAATGGTCTGTATATTTTTGATGATTTTTCTTCTACATCTTGTTTTGTATCTTAAAGTTTGAATAATTCAAAACTATGACATGAAAGGTTAGGACATGTGAATTATCGAATATTGTATGAAATGTATAGAAATAATCTAGTGAAAGGTTTTCCTATGTTTTCTTCATCTCAAGATGTTTGTGAAGGGTGTTTACACTCAAAACAAAGTCCAAAAACCTTTCATTTACATCCTGAGGAGAGTTCCTCTCCACTACTAGAGCTTATTCATAATGATGTTAGAGGACCTCTTGAAGTACCTTTTTTAAATTGTTATTTATATGTTGTGACTTTTATTGATGATTTCACCACGATGATTTAGACATATTTTGTTAAAACTAAATATGACGTATTCGGAAAATTTAAAGAATTTAAAGCATCTGTTGAAAATTCATCAAAAAATCAAATTAAGAGGCTTA
The DNA here is from genome assembly GCA_019776745.2 of Taxus chinensis. NCBI lineage: Eukaryota > Viridiplantae > Streptophyta > Pinopsida > Cupressales > Taxaceae > Taxus > Taxus chinensis. Next base: position 307,702,053 of record CM034148.1, on the reverse strand, counting down.
GAACAAATAATGGGGGTGAATATGTTACAAAGGGATTTGAAATTTTTTGTATTGCTTGTGGTATTAGAAGATAATTAACTTCTCCCCATTCTCCCCAGTCTAATGGTGTTACAGATTGGAAAAATATGACTATTTTAGATATGGCTCGCATTATTCTTCATTATTTTGGTCTTCCTAAATTTCTATTGGCAGAAGAAATGAACACGACAATCTACATCCAAAATAGGGTCCTTACCAAAGTTATTCACCTTTTGACCCCTTAGAGAAGTTGTCAAATCAAAAACTTGATGTATCACATTTAAAAGTATTTGGTAGTCCTGCCTCCATATATATCCCTAAAAATAAAAGAAAGAAACTTGATATGACTTAGTTTTCTTGTATTTTCATTGGATATGGTATTAACACTACATGTTTAAGGATTTATGACCATGTAAAAAGGAAGTAACCAAAAATTGCAATGTTTTTGTTTTGGAGAAATGCTTCTACACATCTACAAATAGTTATGAGATTATTAATCCTATCAATATTTATAATGATGGTTCTAATTCTGATAATGAAAATATGGTAAATTATCATGATGATGTTTCTTGTGTTGATGCTACAGATGTGTTTGAATCTCTTATCTCCCTAGCTAAGAAACCAAAATGGGCTCAAACTATGTTAGAAATTTCTAATCCTATTGACCTTAGGAAAATGACCAAAAGCCATCATACATACCATGCATTAATGACCTTGTATGAACCTAAGTCACAGAGTTTTGAAGAAGCTTCTCAGGATGAGAAGTGGATCAATGTAATGCAAGCTGAATGCAATGCCTTGATTCAAAATAAAACTTGGGAGTTAGTTCCACCTCCAAAGAAATTAAGTGTTATAAGGTCTATATGGTTGTACAAAGTAAAATAAAATGTTGATGGTAGTATTGACAAATATAAAGCTAGAATTGTTACTAGAGGTTTCACTCAGAAACCTAGGATAGATTATATTGAGACCTTTGCCACTGTAGCTAAAATGAGCATAGTTAGGACCTTCTTTTCTATTGTTGCTCAGTTTGGGTGGGAAATCCACCAAATGGATGTGAAAAATGTTTTTTTTGAATGGTGATTTAAAGGAATAACTTTACATGTCTCAACCTAAAGGATTTGAAGAAACTAGCAAAGAAAACTATGTTTGTAAGTTAAAAAAATATTGTATGGTTTAAAGAAAGCTCTTAAACCTTGGTATTTGAAAATTACTATTTTTTTAAACAATTAGGTTTTGTTAATTTTTATTTTGACAATTATCTATTCATTAAGCAAGAAGGTTCTCACATTATCATTGTATGTCTATATGTGGATGAATTTCTTATGACTGGTGATAGTCCTGCTTTAATTCATATGATTAAAGAAAAATTGAAACAATACTTTGAAATGAATGATTTAGGTCTCTTAAATGATTTTCTTGGCATGGTTGTACTTCAAGAAAAGCATTCTATTGTTCTTTCTCAAGAAAAATATGTAACCAATGTACTGAAAAAGTTTAATATGATTGATTGTAAACTAATTTCTAAACCTATGGAAGTTGGACTAAAACTTGATCCTAAACCTTCATGTGAAAAATTTGACCGTACTTTGTATAGGCAGTTAGTTGGTAGTTTGATTTATCTAACTATAACTAGACCAAATATTTCTTATACAGTAGGAATTGATTTAATCTTTATGCAGGAACCTTATAGAGATCATTGGAATCTTGCAAAAATAATTCTTAGATATATTAAGGGAACAATCAATTATGGATTGCATTATACTAAGGATGAAAATGCTAACTTGCATGGATTTTGTGATTGTGATCATGTTGGTGATGTATTAGATAGAAAATATACTTCTTGTTATGTGTTAAAATTTGGTACAAGTGTCATTACTTGGTGCAGTAAAAAGTAGCCAACTATTTCTATCTCTTCAACTAAAGTTGAAAGTGCACTAATCTGAAGTGCCAATGGAAGTTGCCCAAAAGGGGTTCTAAATGGTTGAAACAGGTATGCATTTTGATAAGATAAAGATGAAGGATCAAGGTAGTGTTCCTGTTAGGATTCAGAAATAACGAGAGAACCTATATCGTCTATACATTATAATCTAGTACATACATCATGAGGATGTACATGTTTCTAGTGCCATTGAGATACATATACACTTCAGTCGGTGATGAAGGTGTTAGGAGTGGCCTGAGATAGGATCTCATAGTTTGTGTAAAATTGACGAGCAGGTTACTGACATCTTCACAAAACCCCTGAGTTATTGTAAATTTTTGTCACTTTCAAGAAATAATAAATTAGATTATTAGAGTTTCCATTGAGGGGGAGTAAATGCATGACAAGTTAGGGTCACTCTGCACCTAATGGAACGTGGTATTTGTAGCTCTGAAAAATGCATTGTAATCCAGAAGACCTTTTTTCAAAATATAAAAGACCTTCGGGCATGTGTTTACCTCCTCAAATTATTTTTCAGAAAGAAGTATCAGAAATGACCTTAAAAGTGGTCTTCAGGCCATATATATTGTAGTTGATCTATTGAGTTTACTAGTAAACATCCAGTCATTTTGCATATTGTTAAGGAGGTCCTTGGTTATGAAATTTGGTTCCGTAATATCACTTTAGTGACCACAAATCAACTCTATGATCCATAGTTTACTCCATTACTAAAACGACATCCTCACTTCATCAGTTCCATCAGCACCAAGAAGGATCTCATCAAGACTAAATGATTTGATTAATCACCTGAGGTAAACAAAGGTTCTCTGGACATTGAACCATCTGCCTAGCCATTTACTTTGGGTTAGGTCCTATGATTTACCGCCGGTCTTCTCAAGGTTTAGTGGTTTATGACACTTATCAAACAAGATTAAGAAGAATAGAAATGTAGAATGGACGTGAATTTAGGGATGAGTGCCCAGTCGTGTCTCTTCCCCTTCCATGCCCTTTCAGGATCCTCTAGTGCACATGAGGACATTTAGGGTAAAGGCCTATAAATGCATGAAAGGAGTAAGAGAATTTAAGGATTAGAAGATCCAGAGAGATCGAGAAGCAGATTTTAATGAGAATCTAGTGAGCAAAGTATCTTCAGTGCTAGATTGGAATTGTAGGAGTTTAAGGTGTAGAAATTAGAGAAAACAACTAATTAGAGTTTAGAAGTTTTACATTGTTTCTTAGTTTAGGGCTCATACCTTAGGATGTAATCTGTAATTAGTCTATATTATACCAATAAAAGTTTAGGATTTAGAATTTAGTTCTTAGAAGTTTCCGGTTCCTGACTGGTTTTTCTCCATTAGGAGGTTTCCAAGGCTACATATTGTTAGGTGTTGAAGATTTAGTGAATTAGTGTTCCTAGTCTCTGTAGGGTTTCCTTGTCTATAGCACGAGATAATCAGGTTTAAGAAGGTTTAGGGTTTCCAAGAAAATCTAGGCCTAGGGCTTCCAGGGGTTGAAAGTTTAGAACAACATAGGGTTGTGTGATTCGTATGAGTTCCAAAGTTTAGAAGTGTCACAGATCAAACCTTTTACAAGTTAAGGGTGTGAGAAAATGTAAAACTCAAAAATCATAGGGTTAACCATTGATCATGGGATGATATATGGGATTACCGAATCAAGGTTGTAGGGTTTAGGTAACTTGAGTATGATGAAGGTGTTATAATTACTTCAACCTATATGCTAGCTTATTACCTTTATGGTTTGGCTGACTGCACCAAGTTGGGAGGCTAAAAGGAGGTCTTAAGTGGACGCATTTTTTTGAAAAAAAAAATTAAACTTGTACAAGTTTTTTGAAATACTTACACTCAAAATTGGAAGATGTTGTAGAAATATGAATCATAGAATTTTGAGTCTAGTTTCTAAGCTACTAAATTTTATTGAAATGGATAAGTTTAAGTGGGTTGAATAACTAAAATACCAACAGATGCTCCTGTTTTTGTTAAAAAACATAATAGAGTGACTTTCATGGTTTAGGATTGAAGGTTGAGGGTTTAGGGTTGAGTGGTTAGGGTTTAGGGCTCAGGGATTAAGGATCAAGGTTTAGGGTTTAGGGTTCAGGGCTCCAGGTTTAGGGCTCAGGGTTTAAGGATCATAGTCTAGGGCTATAGGTTTAGGTTCACCCATTCACTCACTGTAATGTTCTGTGTCTTACAAATTATTATTAGTATTGACAAAGAGTATTCAAGTAAAAAGGTTCATTTACTTTGTAGGTAGAAATTTTAAAGGGAGTCATCCCAATTTGATGGCCTTCATATATTGATATTTTGAAGCGGGGAAATGCTAGATATCCAAGAACAATTTGGTACAAAGAAATATTACCCAATACAACTATCTTATTTTTCCCATCACATGGGAAATATTCCACTCACTATAATGTTTGTTGTCTTACCCATTGTTATTAGTATTCACAGAGAGTATTCAACTAAGAAGGGTTCATTGACTTCGTAGGTATAAAATTGACTAAGAAGGGTTCATTGATTTTGATGTCTTTCATCTGCTGATATTTTGAAGGAGGGAAATGCCAAATATCGAAGAACAATTTGGTACAATGAAATGTTTTTAATGCTCTTTTGAATAATTATTTCAGTTCAAATTTGTCAGGAACGAAGGTTTTATTTAAAGAAAAAAGCTTTATATGTCCAGTGCTTGTGTAAGATGGAAATTTGAGATGATTTCTGAGGCTTAATTTTATTTTCCAAGATGCATTACTCCATTGTTTGAAAATGTTTCTCCATATGTAACAACATTCTGATTTAGAAACTCAATGATTCCTAAATGCCTGATCCTACAACAGACCCCAGTAGTCCTCTATTATAGAATTTAAACACTAGAAACTTTAGGTTGAATGCTGAAATCCTACGAATTACCTATGTACTAACAAGATTATACTATTAAAAACTATCTCCTAAACCGTGACTCGTGGAGGTGTGAGACTAATTCCATAAGGTGCAGAGTGACCCTAATTTCATATATTTACTAAAATAAATTTATGTATATAACATGGATCGAAGCCTATGAAATATATTAATTTGAATCAACGAAGAATACAATGGAGTGCTGCAATTCTTATAGGAATTGTACATCATGTGAATACAATAATAATTATTACAACTTCCAAAATGCATCCGGGAAGCACATAATTGTTATAACAATCATAACATTTACACCTATGGAAATAAAATAAAAATATGGTTTATAAACCATATAATAACATTATTTAATGAATAAACTTAATTATATGATGCATAATTAATATATTAGGTAAATAATAATTGACCTAAAACTCCCCCCCTTAATTGTGCATAGTTTCAAGGAATGAGAAGAGGAACACTCTGAAAAACTCAAACTTGTCACGTGCAAGTGACTTTGTGAAGATATGTGCCCGTTGTTCAGCTGTTGGAAAAAATTGAAGTTAGATGTTATGCTTCAACACATGCTCACGTATGAAATGATCCTGTACCTCAATGTGCTTTGTTATTTCATGAAACACTAGATTGCGAACAAGTTTGAGAACACCTTCATTGTCAACATACATGGTGGTCAGTTTGTCTTGTGGTATTCCAAGTCCTTCAAGTATGCAACGTACATAAAGCACCTCACAGACAACTTCTCTTACAGAATGATTCTTAGATTATATGGAAGAACAAGAAACAAAGTGTTGTTTTTTGCTTCCCCATGATATTGGTCCAGATCCCATAAAAAATATAAATCCTGAAGTGGATTTTCTATCATCAATATTTCCTACATGATCTAAATCTAAATATCCAGTCAAGAAGTTGTCGTTCTTCTTATATTCTAGAGCAAGATCCACTAATCCTTTGAGATATCTTAAGATGCACCTTGATGCTTTCTAATGACAAACTTTAGGTTCCTACATGAACCTGGTTAAATACCTCACTGCAAAGCTGATATCTAATCTAGTGTAGGTAAGGTAAATGAGACTCCCAATCAACTGCCGATAGAGAGTGGGACTTACCTTAGGAGATGGATCTGAATGAGATAACTGAAATTTGTTCTCTATAGGTGTAGAAATTGGTATGAAATCTAGCATCCTTAATTTATCGAGCGTTGTCTTCGTATATTTCATCCGAGAAACAAAAATGTGATTATATTTTTGCCATACTTCCAATCCAAGACAATATTGCATCAGCCCGAGATCGATCATGTCAAACGATCGATTAAGATCTTTCTTCATTACATCGATCATCCTCATTGAACTTCCAGTGATGACTATATCGTTGACATAAAAAATAACAATCACAATCTCCCCCATTACTTTTTGAGGTAAAGATTGGGATCATATGGATTTCTAACAAATCCATGTTGTACTAGATGCTCATCAATCTTGATGTACCATGCCTGAAGTGCCTGTTTGAGGTCATACAAATATTTCCTAAGTCTGCATACCTTTGCTTCTTGATGAGGTACTATATATCCCTCAGGTTGAGTCATGTAGACTTCTTCTTGTAAATGTCTGTTTAGGAAGGCACTGTTTACGTCCATCTAATGGAATTTCCAACCAAACTGTGTAGCTAGAGAAAAGATCATCCTGATCATTTTGATCTTAGTTGTGGGAGAAAATGTCTCCTCATAGTCAATGCCTTCTTTTTGTGCGTACCCCTTTGTTATTAGTCTTGCTTTATATTTTTCCATTATCCCATCTGCTTTATACTTTGTTTTAAATATCCATCTGCATCCAATGGGTTTCTTCCCTGGTGGAAGATCAACAAGTTGCCAAGTGTTATTCTTCATCACTGATTGATATTCAGAATCCATGGCATATTTCCAATCGTTTGACTATAGGGCTTCCTAGACTGTAGAGGGCTCATCATATTCAATATCTCTACTCATAAAAGAAAAGTTAACTTCTTCTCTTGCTTTACTGCAAGTTCGTGGTCCAAGGGTGGATGTATCCAGTGGAGCATCCATTCTTACATCTTGTAATTTGATAGTACACCAATTGGGCATACACTAAAATGTTCCTAAGGGTAGTGGTTCTATCTGATCAACACCATCATCCCCATCTTCACGTTCATCATCTGTGGGAACATCAGCTTCAATTTTTACAACTGGTGAAAAATATAGATCAAGTGAGTCTAGAGGAGGAGACTCTGCTTCCTTCTTCTAATAAAACTCAACATCTCTACTAGTGTAGAATTTTTTGGTCTTTGGATCCATCAATGTGTACCCAATATTATCTTCACTATACCCAATGAAGAGAAGTTTATGTGACTTCATATCTAATTGTTTTTTTCTTGGGTATGTGCATACTTTTTTTTATCCCAATTCCCCCCCCCCCCGCTAGAAAAATTGGTCAATCATGACCATGCAAAAGAAAATCAGAAGGGTCATTTCAGTCCAGTGGGGTCACAATCGATACCAAATCTGAGGGGCAAGTGGGCTCAAAAATGGAGGATCAAATAACATCAAAGGAGGCCAATGACATCAAAGGAGATCAGAGCACAAAGGATTCCAAATGAGGGAAAAGAAGACCGTTGAATCAGCTAAAGAAAGAAGAGACAATGGAAGCCTCCACGTGTCTAAACGATGCAACTCCAAAGATCAAGATAGAAAGGTGGTCTCCAAATGTGCACCAGCCCTCCACGTGTCCAAGGTCTAGAAACGGTCTCATCAACAGTTAAAAAGTCGCAGACCCTTGAAAGGTGCCATGTGCCTTAATGATTCAACTTCATGCGAAGGACCTGTTAGTGCGAAATCACAACACCCCCAAAAGAGTTACAATGTCTTCTTTTCTAAGGCATGGTCATTTGGTGTGATTTACATAACATTGGATCATTCCCCAAGTTGTGGGACTTGCAAATGGGAATGATCCTCCAAAGAAGGTTAGTACCTCTTACTAATCTACCTACCATAAGCTATTCCAGTGCATGCAAGCTAATCTAATCCTAATCTAACTTCCAAGGAGACAAGGAGGGAAAGAAAACAAGAAAAAACAGAGCCTACACTAAAACGGTGATACACCAGAGAAGGAAAGTATTAATCATCTACCAAAACTACCATGAAACAAGGAAAGGTGAGCAATGGAAAGGATAGACAAGTGCATCACAAACCAGAGATGGATTTCACACATTAAATGTTCCAAAATCCATGAACACAACTCCCAGATCTATAAATAAACATTCAAAACATACACAGATACCCTGTAAATGAAGAGAGGCAAGAAGATGCAATAAAAACTAGCAAAGGATGGACAAATGCATCACAAAAACCTGTTTTATTGCTTCATACGTTTGTACAGAACATCATTCATGAGAATGAGGCAAAAAATTCCATTTACAGAGTGTGGGAAGAGGTTTGAACTCCATTTCGACCCTGGGGAAGAAAAGAAGGGAGAGGCAGAGAAGAAAAATGAACAACCTCTTGAAAAATGATGCCTCTATTACATTATATAGCAAAATGCGAGAAGGAAAGGGAAAACATGTGGGGATTTTCTCCAACCACTTTTAAAAATGTGTTTTAATTCTTCATCTGTTGATGGGATCGATGCAAAATCTCATATTTCTGTGCATCTACTTTGCAAACTAAAGAAAATGACCCATACTTCATTAAATATGGTGGTTGGAACTGGTTTTTTGTCATTTCCGTGCCAAAACATGTTTGACAAATTTCTCCCCTAAATCTTAACCAAAATAAAAAATTGAAGACTCCGTGATGAATATAATATTCAGATCTTTCCATTGGTACCAAGAATGTCAAAAATAGAGCTTTGGATCAAAAGATATGGCCTTCTGGGTTTTTCCTTAATGTTTTCAACAAAAAACAACTCAAGCAAATTTTTAACTTTTCTCCCGCAAATCTGATGATAACGTGGCATCCATTGGGGTCAGCGGAGGCAGAGGCTCCTTTTTTTCCATTTTACACTTTTTGGCAAAAAGTCAAAAAACCTCATTTGCCTCCAAAGGTCCGCTGGCCCACATTAACTTTTTGATGTGCCAGCTCAACACTTAATTTTTACTTTTTTGACAAAAGGGAAAATTTTCAGTTTTTCCTCCGATTCCCTGCCGGTCCAAGATTCCTTAGTAAAAATTTCTCCCAAGCCCTATAGGTCCGCCTTGGGAAAATTTTCCCTTCTAACTCCGTCGATTCATAACTCAAAACATACAAGGAGTTAGAAAGAGCTCTTTACCTTTCTAGAAAGGGGAAGAAATTTTATATCTGGTGGAGTGTTTTCCAAAAATCCTTGAGTTCTTGAACTTTGTGAAATTTGGACTAAGGCACAAAAAGGGAGTAAGTTAACCCAAAATAAGAGGGAGCTTTTTTTTTTTAACAACTTTGGCGACTCACAGGGGTCATCTACCTGCTAGATGAATGATCAGTGGCCTTTATTGCTTCCATTGGGCATGGAGTCAAGCCTGATAACCAATTTTTTTGATCTAACTCTTAAAATATGACCTCTGAATCACTTGGGAACCCACTAAAAATTGGAGTTGATCTTCACCAAAAGCCAACTGAAATGGACTGTGCAAGAGCAATACAATAGCACCAAAAACTATATACAAACTGAAAATCATACATGCTCCAAATGGAACATGCAGAGTGTGCAAAATCACTTCTTCTGCTGAAAACAAACCTACCTACACTACTCTAACCAAGAGCAAATGGAACTCAAACAAAACCTGCAACTGGCAGGGAGAAATAGCTTCCCTTCCTTAAAAATGGCAGCCATGCAACTGATTTGGCACTTAACATGGCTGGTTGGATGAGTGAAAAACTAACTACACGATGTTCTTCCACCCAAATGACCAAAGTATCAACTAAAGACAAAGCCAATACCTCTTTTAGTTGCTCTACATTTAGATTGAAGAGGTATGGCATAGCTCATCCTTGGTACTTTTTAGCTCATCCTCATGCCTTGAAGCAAGCATGACTGGTTGTGGCTTCTCCTTTGGCTCCAATGAAGCCAAATACCTGATTGGGAAAGGTTTGGTCTGATTGATGTGCCTATTGCTCTGATTTTCAACTCCAAAAATGGAGTCCTCTTGTAGACCTTCTTAGATGAATGACATGGAAGAAGTGGTGAAACCCTTCTACTCTTTCTCTTCTTCCTCTTGTGAAGAACATGGAAGATTTAAATCTTCCAAACTTGATTCCAAAAGGCTTTTATAAGGTACAGACTGATGCAAATGAATGCTCTCCTCTATGAAAATAGGTATGCATGTTTATAAGGTGGATGAAGGAGGAGAAAAAAATGTGATTTCAACTGGTTCTTCTCCATCAAAACAATCCTCCAAATCAGACAGATAAACTGCCTCATTGTTGTCCTGCTGCAAATGTTCAACTTCCTCCATGGTGTTCTCTTGATCAGTAACTTGTTTACCATGGTTTCTTTCATCCTCCAACATGAAGTTTGAAATATCAAACTCTTCTCCAACGTTAGAGCTCGAGAGAGATGAAGTGGAAGGAAGAACTGAAGGTTCTTCTATAGCCTGTTTTGTGTTCAAAGCTCTTGGACCTGCATTTTTCTCCTCCATAGCTGGAATGTGCTCCTCTTCTTTTGGATTTGGAGCAACTTCTCCTTCCTCTGTTGCTTGAAGACCATCTTGCTCTTGAATGACCTCTTTCTCTATCATGAATTTTTCCAAATCAAACTCTTCAATCTGCTGCTCTAGAGGACAAGTTGGGACTGCAAGATCTTCTTCAGAGCTCCTTTCCATGGTGGATTCATCAACCAAAACAGGCCCTTCAAATGAAAGCAAGAAATTATCAATGATGCCTTCTTCTTCTGCTGCTATAAACTCTGATTTGGTCTCACCCATTTGCTCCTTTCCAATGGGACTTTGAGTCTGATTTTCCTTCCTCTTCCATGGCTGATTGTAGAACTTGAATTGGACCAACATTTTCTTCAAGTAGAGTGTGAACATGGACACTACATTCTGAGTAAACAGACTGATATTCTTGCGCCACTGCTGCTGCTACAAACTCAACCTTGGCCACCTCTAGTTCTTCAACATTTACCTCCTCTGTAGGCTTAACCAACAAAGGAAATTTTGTAATCCCGAATCTGAGAGCCAAGTTCACTAAACTCTTAATCATTTCTTCTTCTTTCACTTCTTCTTCTTGTTGTCCTTCATGACTGATTTTTGCAATTTCTTCTTCCCTACATGGAATTGGGAAGGCAAGAGGAGAAAAAAATTGGGATTCAATCATTTGTGCATTTTTTGGTGGTGGTGGGAGGGATGGAACTTCTTGTTTCTTTGGAGGGGAAGGTGTTTCTTTTTGCTCTTGTGGAGGGGATTTGGATTTGGAAGAGAAGAGAGAAGAAAAGCTGAGATGAGATGGAAGACTAAGGGATGGAGGGATGGTTTTCACAACTAGAGCAGCATTGGCTGGGTTTACAACTTGACATTGTTGAAATGGTAAAGCTTGAGATGAAGAAGAAGAAATACAAGGAACTGCTGAATGACTTACCCATTGACAAGGTTGATTCAGACTCTACTCATATGCTTCTATCTCCTCAGTCCATTTTGCAAGTTGGGGAAGCATCTCAATTATGAAGTCCAGCTTCTCCTGAGGGTTGTAGTGCTGTGGAAAAGGACCTTCCCATGGACAAGGAGTCCTGTAACTAATTATGAATTCCTTCATTTGAGCTATTTCTCTTGATTGCACCATGCCAATCTCCATTTTTTGAATATTGTCTAAAAAAAATAGCATCTTGCATTTGATTTTCTTCATTGTTTGCATACCCCTACTCTTGGAAAGATCCATAGCCAAATTGATTTTGACACTGCTACTCATAGGAGTAAACATTCTGATCTTGAATCTGCTCAAAATGCTGATTTGAAGTAGTTGTAAAGCACATTGGAGGTGGAATGTACTGCTACTGCTGTGAATGTGAATTCCATGATGGAAATGAAGTCATGATTGCACAACTTCATGGAATGATGGAAAAGAATGAAAGATATGGAAAGAAGAGTGAATGGAAATGGATGGAAAACATGTCTGTAACTCAGAGAATGAGTTATTTACCATATGGAGTCGCCAGATGTGCAAATTGTTGCTTCTCAAAAGTTGGAAATTGCAACAAGTGCACATCAATCTTGTTGCAATGAAGTGAAGACCTCTAAGGTCCCACTGGGCATGCCAAAATTGTTAGTGTGAAATCACAGCACCCCCAAATGAGTTATAAGGTCTTCTTTTCTAAGGCAGGGTCATTTGGTGTGATTTGCATAACATTGGATCATTCCCCAAGCTATGGGACTTGCAAATGGGAATGATCCTCTAGAGAAGGCGGGTTCCTCTTCCTAATCTACCTACCACAAGCTATTCCAGTGCATGCAAAGCTAATCTAATCCTAATCTAACTTCCAAGGAGATGAGGAGAGAAAGAAAATAAGAAAAAATAGAGCCTACACTAAAACAGTGATACACTAGAGAAGGAAAGTGTTGATCATCTACCAAAACTGCCATGGAACAAGGAGAGGTGACAATAGAAAGGATGGACAAGTGCATCACAGAACAAAGATGGATTTCACAAATTAAAATGTTCCAAACTCCATGAACACAACTCCTAGATCTGCAAATAAACATTCAAAACATACACAGATACCCTGTAAATGAAGAGAGGTAAGAAGATGCAATAAAAACGAGCAAAGGATGGACAAATGCATCACAAAAACACATTTTATTGCTTTGTACATTTTCATAGAATATCATTCATGAGAAAGAGGCAAAAAATTCCATTTACAGAGTGTGGGAAGAGGTTCGAACTCCATTTCGACCCTGGGGAAGAAAAGAAGGGAGAGCAAGAGAAGAAAAATGAACAACCTCTTGAAAAATGATGCCTCATTACATTATATAGCAAAATGTGAGAAGGAAAGGGAAAAAAACATGTGGGATTTTCTCCAACCACTTTTCGAAATGCATTTTAATTTTTCATCTATTGATGGGATTGATGCAAAATATCATATTTCCACATGTATCTACTTCGCAGACCAAAGAAAATGACCCATACTTCATTAAATCTAAGTGGTTGGAACTGGTTTTTAATCATTACCATGCCAAAACACATGTTTTGAAAATTTCTCCCCCAAATCTTCACCAAAATAAAAAATTGAAGACTCCATGATGAAGAAAATCTTTAGATCTTTCCATTGGCACAGAGAACATAAAAAATGGAGCTCTTGATCAAAACATATGGCCTTCTGAGTTTTTCCTTAACGTTTTTGGCAAAAAATAGCGCCAGCAAATTTGGAAATTTTCTCCTGCAAATTTGTTGATGACATGGCATCCATTGGGGTTGGCGGAGGTAGGGGCTAATTTTTTGCCATTTTACACTTTTTGACAAAAACTCAAAAAATCTCATTTACCTCCGAAGGTCTGCCGGCCCTTATTAACTTTTTGATGTGTCAGCTCAACACTTAGTGTTGGCCTTTTTGACAAAAGGGAAAATTTTCAATTTTTCCTCTGATTCCCTGCCGGTCAAAGATTCCTTGGCACAAAAATATCTACCAAACCCCACAAGTCCACCTTGGGAAAATTTTCCCTTCTAACTCTGTCGAGCCAGAACTCAAAACATACAAGGAGTTAGAAAGATTTTTTTACCTTTCTAGAAAGGGGAAGAAATTCTCTATCTGATGGAGTATTTTCCAGAAATCCTTGAGTTAAATTTTTTGAAATTTAGACTAAGGCAAAACAAGAGAGTAAGTTAACCCAAAATAAGAGGGAGCTTATTTTGGTTAACGGGACCTAAGGCACAGTCTCCAAACAAGCGCGGGACCGCCACGTGGTCAGAGTAAAAAAGGGGGGAAAAACTAGCCATTGAATCGACTAAGAAAAGAAGGGATGACAAAATCCTCCATGTTTCATCTTGGAACTGTTGGTGAAAATCATAGCACCCATGAATGTATGCAACTCGATGGGTTGAGACTCTCAGTGTGATTTCATAACATGGAGCTTTTCCCAAGTATGGGACCTTGTGAATCAGGAAAAGATCTCTGGATGAAGGCCAGTTCCTATTCCTCTATATAGATGCACGCATAAAAATGTAGAGGGTTTACTCAAAAACCTAATCTAACTTGCCAAGGAAACAGGGTAAGAAGATGCATAAAGATAAACCTAAACTAACAAATGTGATGCATCGAGGAATGAAGAAACATCTATCTTGCCAATAAACACAAACCATTAAAATGTAATGCAATATCATGCATAGATAACCATATTTTTAGTGAAAGATCAAGAGGATGCAAATGAACATAGAGAGGGTTGAGAATCATCCATAGATATGCATTATTTTCTCCAAAGATTGATACAATACACTACAAAACGCTAAGAGGCAAAGTTGCATTACAGTTTTTTATGGGAGGTTTGAACTCCACAAATTCACCTGCCAAAGAGAAGAAGGGAGGGGAAAAAAAGAATGTCCAACCTTTAGAAAGAACCCCCTCCTTATAATCTATAGGAAGAATGAGAGATAAAAGAGAGAGGAATTCCAAATCTACCCGAACCACCTCCAAGTTGCATTTAATTCATCTCATTATGGTGGTAGGTGAGAACCCTAGCAAACCCAAGAAAAGGTGAATTATATTTTGTATTTTTAAGAACTTTTTCTCACCCAGTTAAAGATATCCAATCATAGTTGGACAAAGGACCTTGTAAGATTTCCGAAAATTCCAACCTTGCGTGAATCTGAGCTCCCTTTGAAAAGTTATGGCAATTTGAATATCTGCGTTAGGGTTTGCTTTTTGTCGAGGGGTTAATGCTCAAAATGTTGTGCCTCCTGAAGATGCACCTTGGTTCATCCATCCTTATGTCGACATACTCTTACGTGTGCCACAGGCACTGAAAATGTGGTGTTGACACTTCGTGTTGTGCGCCCCTAGCCCGCGCCTTGGGTGCGAATTTTTGTATGTCAACACTTCATGTTGTGCGCCCCTAGCATGCGCCTTGGGCGCGAATTTTTGCATGTTGACACTTTGTGCTGTGTGCCCCTAGCCTACGCCTCGGGAATTAATTTTCACATGTCGACACTTTGTGTTGTGCACCCCTAGCCTGCACCTTGGGTGTGAATTTTTGCATGTCGACACTTTGTGTTGTGCGCCCCTAGCTTGTGCCTTGGGTGCAAATTTTCACATGTCGACACTTTGTCCTATGCGCCCCTAGCCTGTGCCTTGGGCGTGAATTTTTTCATGTCAACACTTTGTGCTATGCACCCCTAGCCTATGCCTTGGGTGTAAATTTTTGCATGTCAACACTTTGTGCTATGCGCCCCTAGCCTGCGCCTTGGGCACGAATTTTCGCATGTTGACACTTTGTGCTGTACGCCCCTAGCCTATGCCTTGGGCATGAATTTTCACATGTCAAAATTTTTTTCTATCGATATTTACCTGGGGGGAGATATATACCACAATTTGGTGACTCAACGGGGTCACCTGCCTTCTAGGTAGAAGATCAGTGGCCTTTTAGCAATCCATTGGGCATGGAGTCATAAGCAATAACCTGAAACCAACTTGATCTCTGATCCCGAGCCTGATGCCGCAACTCCTTCTCCGAGAGCACGCTGAACTATAGAAATTCAACCTAAGAGCAACAGAACCTATGCCAAAGCACTTAGGGAAATTGAAACCTGACTACAATAAGACAATGTGCATACACACTTAGAGGAATTGAAATCTAGGCTATTATTTACAAGGGTAAACCTTTTCCTTTTAGTAACAATGTTTAAGATAGATCCCGTTAACCGGAATCGGGAGTTCTTCTCCATCCAATGTAGACAATTGGAAGGCATTACTACTTTTAATCCCGTGACCATGTAGGGGCCACTCCAAATGGCATCAAACTTGGAATGCCTTCCTGGTTTTGCTCGATCTGCATCCCATTTTAGAACTAGATCCCCTTCCTGGAAGGTCCTTGCTCTTGCTTTCTTATCAAACCATCTTTTTACTTAGGCCTGATCCTTTTCAATCATTTGAATTGCATGCTCTCTGATTTCCTCCAATTCCATCAACTCTGTATATCTATCCTCCATTGGTTTGAACTCAGGTAACTCCAACTACTTCATGAGCTCCAATGCAGGGAGATCTAATGATATAGGCAATACTACCTCTTTCCCATAGATCAACTTGTAAGGAGAACTACCTGTAGACCTATTTGGTGTTATCCTGTCAGTCCATAACACTGATTTTAGCTTGGTATGCCATGTTCTTTGGTTTTCATCCAGAGTCCTTCTGATGATCCTTAGAAAATTCTTGTTTGTGGACTCTTCCTGTCTTTTACCCTACGGGTAATAATTTGAAGAGGTGCTCAAATAGATTCCATTCTTGATAGCCCATTCTATAATGTTGGAACCTATGGATGCCAATGAATTGTCTGATATGATATTGGTTGGCACACTGAACCTGGTCACTATTTCTTCATAAAATCTGTATGTTAGACTCATTTGCCTCTTTGAGCGCTACTACTTCGGTCCACTTGGTGAAAGTAGTCCGTTGCCATGATAATCCACTATGTGGCCTTGGCTTGTGTTGGGTTCATGCACCCACCAAAACGCAACGAAGTCCACTCCTACGGATATTAACTGGTGGTCACCCAAAATGGGTGAAATGGAAGTGCTACTATAGTCTTTCTTTTCCGTGACGAGCGCACATTTCTTGCATGTCTTATCCGTATTATAACAGTCACTGAACACTGTTGGCTAATGATTACCTTACTAATTATTGAGAGCATTGACTATGGGGTTGAAATGTCCCTGGAATCTCCGTCGTGAATCTGAAGCCATCATTTTAAAGGTGTGTTAAAGAAGCCATTAAGAGGTGTAATTGTGAAGTTTTCTCCCATAGTTATTGGTGGAAGGCAAGTGAAGTCAGTAACACTTGAAGTACCTCATGGGTGAGATTGTAACAATTTCATGTTAATATTATAATTTACTTTGATATTTCAGATTTATCATCATTCCTTCTTATCATAGTCTATGGTATTCTTGTGTTATGTTTGTTGTTGTTTGTTTCCAGATTACATCCACCAAACTAAAGGCTGTGCATTAGTAAATAATCATAGCACGAGGAGTTCCCGGTGAAGAATTATCATAGTGCCGGATTGGTGATGACATTTTGGTTCCGTTGCCGGGACCATTCCTCGTTGGTGGATTTTCTGGAGAGATATTCCCACTTAGTCAAAAATCAATTTGGAGGGTAACCTTGTTTTTACTGTGCATAGTAGTTACCATGGTAAAGTCATTTTTTACCGTGAATAGTAGTTACCATGGTAAAGTCATTTTTTCTGTGAATAGTATTTACCACAGTAAAGTCACTTTTTACCGTGAATAGTATTTACAGCAGTAACTTCACTTTTTACTGTGAATAGTGTTTACCACAGTAAAGTCAGTTTTTTTACCGTGAAGTAGTTTAAGTCAAGTTTTACCATAGTTTTTACCGTGGGCATTTCTATTTTTACTGTAGAAAGGTGTAAAGTCACTTTCTATTATAGTGATTCCAATTATTTGTGCACATAAGTCTTGTTGATTGTACTTGTGGGTTGGTATTTCACGGTGGTTACTTTTGAAAATGGGGAAGATTCCTTTTTTTTTTCAGCCCAATCTAATGAAGATGCTTCCTCTTTCATTCAAGAGTTTTTTAAACGATCTTGTATTTGTAATGGCCTTATAAGAAGTGGTTAGTGTGGAGATCCTGCCAAGTGGGGGAGTGTTATTATCCAGAAATAGGTAGCTATGGGTGGTGGAAGCGTAAATGGACATGCCATATGCAACATACCAACTAAGGGGACCTGTGAAGTTGTATGGTGAGAAGAAAATGTCTCCCATTGAGGACCCTAACAATGCTTCTTAAGAAGTATTTGTATGCAAACTCGATCTCATCACTTTGCCTATTATGTTGGTTATTAAGGAGCATAAAATTGATGAGTGCAAGTATCACTAGAATATTGGTTTCTCCCTAGACTCTGATGTTTTGATGGGGTTTGTTCTAGATCAAGTTAAAGGACCAAAAGATAAACCTATAAAATATGGGCTAGGTAGCAACTTGGAAGAAGAACGAAAACAGCAATGTCCCATTGTTAAATAATATCAAGACTTCCTTTCGGCTTTGGGGGGGGTTTCACACTTAGAATGGCAGGACTTGAAACATCTCATTATTTTATTCTCCATATAAAGGGGAATTCATCATTGTCAATGTAGATCGTTTAGTTCTTTTTCGGTTCTTACTTTTTTTTGTTTGGGGTTCGTCTCGGTCCTTGGCGGCTGGTTTTTGTTGGTTGCTCAGTTTGTTCTTAAGAGGTTTGGAAATTATTTTCTACTTTGGGCAAGCTTATCTTGACTTCGTTTCCCAATTGGATTTTTTGGCACATGTTTTTGATATGTTTTTCTTGTCCGCACTCGCAGTGAGTGCCCATCCTCAAGTAGGATCTGATGTTGGTGCTCAATTTAATCTCGAACGTTGTTATTACAAAATTTTCTCAACCCGCTTGGGTTATGCACTTTTTGTCCTCCTATATGGGTGTGCATAATATTTTCCTTCCTAGGAGGTCCTTTGCAGTCTTTTCCTTGGGTCATGGATCATATTGAGCATTGGTTTACTTATACACTCTTATCTCCATGGGGATAAATTTTGTTGTTGGGCGCATCCATACTTGTGTCTCCTTTGTAAATCCTATCCCATATCCTTGCTACGTTTGTCTTTTCTAATTGACGTGGCACAACAAGTGCTATTTGGTGAAAATTTTCACTTTTGTCCAATTGTAAAACAATGCCAAATTGTTCCGCGACCCCAATAGTTTTATAATTGGCTATTCAACAATATGAAGTGCAATGTAATTCTTAGTTTGCCCTGAAGATGGAAACGTTGCCATTTTTCAAGTTAAAAGGAGGGAGGTGGTTCGCTAATAAGGAGTTTTGAAACTTTTATCCTTGTATGAAAAAAATACTAAGGTATAAATTTGAGATGTGACCCCTCAAGTGCTCGATAAAGCCACATGTTGAGTCTAACCGTCAAAGGTGAAGAGGTGGATCGTCAGAATTGAAGATTTGGGCCCTTTTTTGAAAGGAGAAAGTTATTAAAATGAGTTATGATTCCAGTTGGGGACCAAATAATGTATATGTTTGATTCAACATTGAAAATTCAAGCGGTGAGGTGGGTCTGTCGACATTAAAACATCTCCATAATTTCTATTTTATTATGTATGTATTACGAATGGGATGTTGTTAAGTATAATAGCAGTGGCATCCAATATAAGATAACAACCTCAGTATGTGCCACCAATCATGTGGGTAGCGGTAACCGTCAAAGACAATAGGAATGTTGTAAAAAGCAAATATGTTCGTAAGTGGGTCCGGTATGGTTAAAATTTCAAAATACGGAGGAGGAACAAGTAGAGAAGTAGGTCTACAGATTAGGAATGAGAAATATTTATTGTAATAGGCCACAGACGATTTCATAAAATATTTTGTGTTATTTTTATTTGTGGAAAATTCCTACAAGGTGAACCCACATCCTATGAAAGGTTTATATTATCTTAGAAATAATCCTACATTTAAAGGCAAGATTTTAGGCATGAATATGATTGGGGGGCCTGAAGGTGTTTATTACCACACTCTACATGCGATGTGATCATAAGGTAAGGAAGAGAATATGATGGAGACGTATGATGATGGTGCATAAAGCGGGAGCCTTGTGAACTCATGGCAGGGTAACCTAATGAATGAATAAGTGCGGGGGGGGGGGGGGGGGGGGGGGGTTCCGGGATAGAACTATTGAAAAACTTATGGGATTATGTCCACCAGGTATTCTCTTCTTATATTAATACTTTGAAAGTGATATGGTGCAATAATTTTATCTACCTAATCATGATTTGTTAATACTTAAGGGCTTGATGATTGAAAGTATGATGGAGGGATCCCTTTCAAAAATTAAATGGAACTGTAGATGACTGAAATAGTGCTCATGAGAAATAATATACCACCAGAAGTAAAGGTTGTCAAAGGTAGGGGCCACAAAACCAAGAAAAAGTTGCCGTCTACTAATATCCCAAAGGACCTTCCTAAAAGATACTTCTAGCAAAGGCTCGTTTCCCACAAATTAGAAATGGTGCTCCCTGCCCCTGCAAGGCTCTGAAATTCCCATACCATCAGAAGGAAGTTAGGAATCTTCTCCTAATATATTCCTACCCAAATACATTCCTTGTTTCATTAGCCCAAAGCTTAGGCAGGATCAAGGTTCATTGTTCCCATTGTTGATTACTCAGGATCCCTTAGCACATAGAAAAAGTGACATTTGAATATTGGGATGTAAAAAAGAAATATTTACTTAGGGAAAAAGTGTTGATAAGGTGATATTCCTCCTATTATTGAAGAATCAAAATCCAAGGTATTGGAGTAAACCAGGGAATCATCTGAGGTGTATTGGGAAATCTTGGTGAATCTAAGTTTAATGTGGATCCATTTTTTACCGCTTTGATGGTTATTAAAAGATAGGCTGGTACCATAACTGCTGTTTGATCAGGAGCCTCATGTAAGGTAATGCCTCTTGACGTCATGAATGATTTAAATATCAAGGTAAAGTAGATTGTGGGAAATGTAATGCTATGGATAGAGGAAAGTGCTAGTAGTTGGGTATGTCAAGGGATTAGTAAGTGCAGTTGGCAAACTTTTCCAGGTACGTGCTTAACCATGTGTTGTTGGTATTGTGGACATCTGCCAAGTGGGGGTGTATTCCAGAAAAAGGTAGTAGTGTGGTGGGAAGCGTAAAGGGAATGCCCCATATGCAACTATACAACTACAGGGGACCTTGTGAAGTTGTCTGGTGAGAAGAAAAGGTACATCCCATTGAGGACCCTAACAATGCTTCTTAAGAGATTGTATGCAAAACATCGATCTCAACAACTTGGCTTTATGGGTTATTACGGAGCATAAAATGATTGAGTGCAAGTATCACCTTTGAATATTGGTTCTCCCAGACTCTGATGTTTGATGGGGGTTGTTCTAGATCAAGTAAAGGAACAAAAGATAAACCTCATAAAATATGGCTAGGTAGCAACTTGGAGAGAGAACGAAAACAAGCATATGTCCAGTTGTTAAAATAATATCAAGACTTTCTTGGCTTGGTCAGCACTTAGAATGGCAGGAACTTGAAACATCTCATTAGTTATATTCTCATAAGAAAGGCAAGCATCATTATACAATGTACAATCTTTTAGTTCTTTTTCGTTTTCTACATTTTGTGTTTTGTTCGTCTCGGTCCTTGGCGGCTGGGTTTTGTTGGTTTCTCAGTTTGTTCTAAGAGGTTGGAATTATTTTCTACTTTGCAAGCTTATTCTTGACTTCGTTCCCAATGGATTTTTGGCACATGGTTTATATGTTTTTTCTTGCCGCACTCGCAGGGAGTTCCATCCTCAAGTAGGATCTGATGTTGGGTGGCTCAATTAATCTCACGTTGTTATTCAAAATTTCTCAACCCGCTTGGTTTATTGCACTTTTTGTCCTCCTATATGGGTGGTGCCTAATTATTTCCTTCACTAGGATGTCATTTTCAGTCTTTTCCTGGGTCATGGAATCAAATTGAGCATTGGTATTACTTACACTCTTATCTCCATGGGGATAAATTTTGGTTGTTGGGCGTCATCCATAACGGTGTCCTCCTTTGTAAATCCTATCCCAATATCCATGCATACGTTGTCTTTTCTAATTGGACGTGGCACACACAAGCTATTTGGTGAACTTTTCACTTTTGTCACAATTATAAAAAATGTCAAATTGGTTTCACGACCACGATAGTTTCTAATTGGCTATTCAACAATATGAGGGGGCAAGGTAAATTTATTAGTTTGACCCTGAAGATGGAAACATGGCCATTTCATTTCAAGTTAACAGGAGGGGAGGTGGTTCGCTAGAGGACTTTGAAACTTTTAGCCTTGTATTGAAAAAAATACTAAGGTATAAAAGTGAGATGTGACCCCGCAAGTGCTCAGATAAAGCCACAGGTTGATCTACAGTCAAAGGTGAAGAGGTGGCTCGTCTCGAATTGAAAGATTTTGGCCCTTTTTTTGAAAAGGAAGAAAAGTTATAAAATGAGTTATGATTCCGTTGGGGACCAATACTGTTATATGTTGATTTCAGCATTGAAAATTCAAAGCGGGGAGGTGGGTCTGTCGACATTAAAAAATTTCTCCATAATTTCTATTTTATTAATGTATGTTAGGAATGGGATGTTGTTAAGTATAATTAGCAGTGGCATCCCATATAGATAACACACCATCAGTACGGTGCCACCAATATGTAGGTACGGTAACAGTCAAAGTACAATAGGAATGTTTTAAAAAGACCATATTTTTCGTAAGTGGTCGGTAATGTTAAATTGTCCAAATAGGAACAAGTAGAGAAGTAGGGTCTACAGGATTAGGACTTAGAAAATATTATATTTGTAATAAGGACAAAGATTGATTGTCATAAATTTTGTGTATTTATTTGTGGAAAATCAAACAAGGTGGAACCCACATCAGATGATAAGGTTTATATTATCTTAGAAGATAATCCCTACATGTAAAGGCAAGAGTTTAGGCATGGAATATGATGGCCGAAAGAGATTTCCTATCCTATCTTAGAGATAGGGTGGATAATCCTGAATTCCTACAAATAAAGAGGCACCCACCTCATTTGGAATAGAAGGAAGTAGGGAGAAATATTGTATGAGTAAGTGTGTAAAGGAACCATCGTTTTGAAGGTGTGTAAAGAATCCATTAGAGGGTGTAATTGTGAAGTTTCTCCCATAGTTATTGTTGGAAGGCAAGTGAAGTCAATAATACTTGAAGTACCTCATGGATGAGATTGTAACAATTTCATGTTGATATTATAATTACACTGATATTTTCGAATTTATCATCATTCCTTCTTATCATAGTCTATGGTATTCTTGTGTTATGTTTGTTGTGTTTCCAGATTACATCCACCAAACTAAAATTTGTGCATTAGTAAATAATCATAGCATGAGGAGTTTCCGGTGAAGAATTATCATAGTGTCGGATTGGTGATGACATTTTGGTTCCATTGCTGGGACCATTCCTCATTGGTGGATTTTCTGGAGAGATATTCCCACTTAATCAGAAAATATTTAGAGGGTAACGTTGTTTTTACTGTGTATAGTGGTTACCAGGTAAAGCCACTTTTTACCATGAATAGTATTTATTGCAGTAAAGTCTTTTTTACAGTGAACTAGTTTACTTACTGCAATAACTTCACTTTTTACCATGAATAGTGTTACATAGTAAAGTCATTTTTTTACTGCAGTAAGTCAAGTTTTACCATAGTTTACCATGGACATTTCGATTTTATTGTAAAAGGTTGTAAATTACCTTTCCTATTACAGTGATTCCAATATGTTGTGCACATAAGTCTTGTTGATTGTGCTTGTGGGTTAGTTATTTCCTGTGTTATTTTGAAAATGGGGAAGATTCCTCCTATTTTTTTTTAGCCAATCTAATGAAGATGCTTCCTCTTTAATTCAAAAGTCATCCTTATGTCGTCTTGTTGCCATTTGCAGAGTGGTTTTCTTCTCATGAATGCATGGATGTTGAAATTTCGAACTAGATTGCATGCACTTCATCTGATTTGAAAAACCTGCAACATAGTTTCTCCTACCTCTCTTTGAACTCCCTTTCCCACCTTTATAGAAAATTCCCCCACTTGCAGAGAACTATGAGATTCTCCGTTAGGTTCAGTGGAGGGCCCCTATTGGATCCTCGTCTAGAAAGGCCACCACATAAATCTACCTTTTCATGCTCATGCATATACGGTAGCTTGCACTCGTTAAGTAGAGGGACTTAGATTCCTAGAGAGTTGGCAAGGAGTCCACAAGTTTTTCCACCTAAAAAATTTCTCGCCAACAATTTTTGATGCCCACTTCGAGGCAAATTTAGTAGCATCTGCACCTAAATGTGACTGCAAGGTCAAAAAAAAAAATTTTCTAGAATTTGAATGGGCAATATGAGCCACATGGATTCAAATCATGGCTATTAAAGGAAACCCTCTTGTTGACAGACACCAATTTCTCTTTCACAAGAAGAAGACATTTCTTCAGATTTGAGGGAAGCTATCTAGCATAATAGACAAGTTCCAACCACTACTTCATTACCACGAGAATTATGGACCTTGAAGAAGAATGCGCTACTGAATTGGAGAGGCAAAGACAAATTCTAGTACCACAAAGAAGATACTGTATCACCAATCATAGCACCCCTGGAGATATACTTGAACTCACGGTGTGATTGGATAACATGGGGTACTATCTCCAAGTTGTGTGTGGGACTTGCTACTTGAGATAGACCTCCAGAGAAAGTTGTTCTTGCTCCTAAACTACCTGCCACAATCTACTCTAATGCAGGGGGGAAAGCTATTCTAATCTAGAATTCCAAGGGACCAGGGAAAGAATGCATAAAAAATGAAAAATGAATGCTACACTAAAGTGGTGATGATACAACAGAAAAGGAGGATGTGAGAGTAGTCTCCAAATGTGTGAAATATAGAGGCAAAGTGCACACTAGAAGAGGTGATGAGATTTCACCATAATCTAGAAAAATGCATTCACAATAATATTCCAAACATACACAATGATAATGAATCCCTGCAAGCACAATAATAGACAGACACAATATTCTTATAGAAAGATCAAAGGGGCAAGAAGAATGCAAGAAAACACAGCAGGGGAAGATACATCCACAAACTGGTATTTTTATTGCTTCATGATATGCACAGTTCATCTATTACAAGATAAGGGCCTGGATCACCATGCAGGAGTCCACTACAAGGGCCTGCAACACACTAGCTTCACAAAGTAATTTTGGCAGAGCTTTGCTACCCAAAAAAAACTCTTTTATAATGAGCCCAACTCCAATTTATAGAAAAAAATGAGGAAAAGAGAAGGGAAAGTGGAAATCCCAAAATCTATCCTTCAACCACCTGTAAGAGGAATTAAATTGAGTGGAATGATTATAAATTACTTGAAAAAGGCTCCCCATACTGTCCCATGTGCTGCAACAGAGAAAGAAGGATGACCATGCCTCTTAATTGCACTCCCAGCTACCAAATAAAACACTGTTCTGAAGCCGGCACCACGTTTTCTTTAAAATATCAATCAATTTCTGATAAAATCTAGAATTTCTTGATTTCTATGCATCGGGCTCGGAACCACGATTCCAACGTACCAATTTTTTGTGATTTCGTTGATAAATGCAAAAGTTATGGCCTCCTAGTGCGGGCAGCTATTTTGGGTCTGGCAGGCATTTTTGTCATTTGACGGAATGAGCATTGACTGATTAGAGCCGAATATGTTTCTTTTTATTTAAATATCTACTACTCATCAAAAAAAATAAGAAATCCTTGTGGCATAGAGGACGTCATGTGCTCATTTCCAGAAAGTCTATTTGTTTCGTCAAAATCGGAGCTCGGAGTCAAAAGTTATGGCCGTTTGAAGTTTTTCCACAAATGTTGACTTTTCTTCTTCTCCTTCGGCCGCTTCGGCTTTTCGCGTCACATGCGTCCCTTTGTCCCAAATGTCCCAGTGCTGAAGTTCCCTATTTCACCCGGTTCGGCCGGTTCATGTACTTTTGTCCCGCGCGTCCCAGACTGTTTCGGGCTACCTTGACTCATTTCGCCTGGTTCAGCCGGTTCACGTACTTTTGTCCCGCGCGTCCCAGACTGTTTCGGGCTGCCTTGACTCGTTTCACGGCCTTGACCGTTTCACCCGGTTCCGGTTCGCTACTTTTTTTCCCCGCGCGTCCCAGTCCCAGACTGTTTTGGGCTACCTTGACTCATTTCGCCCGGTTTGGCCGGTTCGTGTACTTTTATCCCGCGCGTCCCAGACTGTTTCGTTTAACAGTTAGTCAATTTTTTCAACTTTTCGGCTAGTTCAGATTTCTGCGTCCCACGCATCCCTTTGTCCCAAATGCTGCGCAGATTGCTTGGTGGCCTTTCGACCGGTTCACACCCAGATGTCCCAACTGTCCCAAGGACCGCCTGGACTAGGACTTAGCCATTTTTCGTGATTTTTTTCTGGCCCGAGATTGTTGTGATAATCTCCCTCAATACCTCAAAGTGTTTTCCCCTTAACATTCTGTAGAAGAAATGTTGGTTCGTGCACCCAAAATCTATCACATATCAATTGTGTAGACACTCAGTCAAATCCCTCATACAAATTTGGCGTATCACCTTAGTTTTAATTATTTTACACTCATCTTTTACTCCTAAACCCAGAATCAATTTTAGGATACAAAAATAAGGAACCAGCCTTGATACCAGAGACTCGCCTCAAAATAGGTATACCCACAGACCTAAGGTGTTTCCATTGTATCTACGAAAAGAGAGAGATCAATTGTGCAAGCTTAGAAAACCTACAGCCATCTCTCTACAGGGTGCACTTTCAAGAGATAACAGTTTTTGGCACTGCCTGGTGGGACTACGAATCAGATCTGCATGCAAGTTACAAATTCTACAGATAGATCTACATAATAAGTATATTACAGCAAATTAAAAGTCATTTTTGGGAGCAAGCTGCAGCAATTTATTTTAAATATTTGAAGATCTTTTGGTGACTCCACTGAGCTGATTTCAGACCAGTATTGCAGCATGTTCCATGCCTAAAGTGACTACAAGATCATCGGTAAGAGGAATTCCTCCTGAGTTTGTTTCTTTACCTTTGAATTCTGCTAGAAGGAGAAGAGTTGGTAATACTTTACCTTATAATAGACCTAGTTTTGATAACCCTCCTCCTAATATTCCTTCACCATGTATCAATTTCTCTATTAATATCCCAGTTTTTCAAATGGCTATTCAACCACCAAGGAATTTTGTGACCTTTACTAATGGTAGTCCATTAGTAATCCTAGTTTACCATGACATTCCTAATGCTGCCATGAAAATTTTGCCATCATTCACGGGTGAAAATCAGGTTACACCTGCTGAACATATCAAAGATGTTACAACCCTATGTGTAGTCCATAATATCACTCATGAAGACATAGCTTTAAGACTTTTAGCTGCATATATTTTAAAGGGCAAGCCTTGCAATGGTATAGAAACCTAGAAATTGGAAGCATAAGAACTTGGGATGACTTAGGTGAAAAATTGCTGAAACAGTTCCAAGATAATTCAGATCATTTGTCTCTCATTGAACAATTGTCTACTATTAAAAGAGCTCCCAATGAATTTATGTCTAGTTTCAATATCCATTTTGCCAGAACTTGGGAGAGAATTCCAGCAAGTGTCAAGCCTCAAGTTGATCATGCTTTCCTTTATTATCTTAGAGCATTAAACAGTGATATCTCAACTATGATTCAGTCAATGGGGTGGAGAAGACACTCCCAGAGCTTATGATATTGCTATCTGAAGCTGAAAATAGTCTTATTCAAGCTGGAAAATTAGCACCAAGGCCTTCAATGCCATTCTCAGTAGATTTAGTGCACCTATTCCTCAGCATATTACAATCATAGAACCTACTGTTGTAGCTCCATCAGATGATGTATTTAAAGCTTTACAAACTATGGGAAATAAATTGACTTCGATTGAGAATAATTGCATTACCTAGCAGACCCTATCAGGCTCCTTATCAGCAAAATCAACAGAATCAACAAAACAGGCAGCCCTATCAACAGAATCAAAATTATAGGTAGCCTTACCAGCAAAGGCAGTTTGACCCAAAGGCTCCTAGTTCATCTAACACTTTAGTCCCAGTTAATATGGCTACAGAAGAGTGGTGTCAACCTTGCAATCAACCTCATTCAGCTGCAACTTTCCCAAATGCTTTTCTAAATCTGAATCTTGTTGCACAACCTCAATCTGAAACATTGTTCATGCCTCAAATGGAGGGTGGGAAGCAAGAAACTCATGTTCAGAAAGCACCTGAACAAAATTTAGTCAGTTTTAATGAGGAGGATTTCATTGCAGTCACTACTAGGGCTCAAGGGAAAGCTGCTGAAAAGTCAAAAACAACAAAATAAGCCTATAGTACCTACTGTCACTGATAAGACAACATCTACAGTCCCAAAAGTCAACTAACAACCCTGTTGTTCCTCAAAAAATAACAAGTGTTCCAGTTGATAAAGGCCATCAAAAACAACTACAGCTTGATCCAAGAAGACTGTTTATACCTCAGATATCCAAGGCAGCTGAAGCAGAATCAGTTTTCGCTAAGGCCTACTCTAAGACAGTTGAATTTGTCTCTAAAACAGTTGCTTCTTTTAACATTGTTGATGTAATGAAAAAGCATAATGTTAACATCTCAATGTGGGATGCTCTAAGTATTCCTGGACAACAAGATTTACTTTCTCATGAACTAGCTAAGCTGTAGATTTCTTCAAATACAGTAGAAAAGGAAGTTCAGAAGACAGACATGGTCCTTGGAACATTTGAGCAAGACCACATTAAAGAAGTTAAGTGGATGGTTCAGAAAGTTCTGAATGCTCATGACATCAAGAAACCACCACCATTTTATTTATCACTGATTATTGGAGAACATTTAGTTCATAATTGCATGGTGGACAGTGGTGCAAGTAGCACAGTTATGCCAAAAGTGATTGCAGAAAAATTGGGTTTGCAGTATGAGCCTACAGAAAGGAGTGTCTTACAGCTTGATGGAACTACAACTAATACAGTTGGTATAATAAAAAATTTAGAAGTGACGTTACATGCTTGCCCAAATGTTTCTATTCTGCAAGATGTTACTGTTGTGGACTTGCCTCCATACTTTTCTTTATGCTTATCTAGAGATTTCACAACAAAAATAGGAGGTTATCTCTCTTCAGATTGGTCCTTATTTTTCACTACTCATTATGGTACTAAAGTTACTATCAATTCAGAACCATTGGCCAGATTTCACATTGAGCCTCACTCTTCAAATGCAGTGGCTAATTATTCAGCCCTAGATCAGTCTGATTTTGATGAGGTAGCTCATGTTTCAGCATTAGATGGTGTTTCTAACATGTTTATGGATGAAAATATAGTGGAAGAACATGCTCATGATCCTTTTAAGGAAGTTGAAGAACACCTGTTTGGTGTGTATTGTATGCATGAAGAAAATACACCACTTCCCTTGCTGTCCAAAATAGAAGATTCAGTAGAAGGGATTTGGAAGCTTCATTTTGATGGAGCTAAGAACAAGAAAGGACAGGGAGCAGGTTTGATGCTCACTTCCCCAACAAACGAAAGGTATTTCTCAGCTTTGAGTCTCCAATTTTCATGTACTTGTAATGTAGCTGAATATGAAGCATTAATTCATGGCTTACTTTGGGCCAGAAAGAGAGGTATCAGCATGCTACAAATTTTTGGTGACTCTTGAGTTGGTTATTAATCAAGTAAAAAATTTCAATGTTTGTAAGAATCCATTAATGAAGTCTTACAGACATAGAGTTTCAGACTTAATGGAAGATTTTGATGCTATTAACATTCAGTCTATTCCTAGAGCTGAAAACAAGCATGCAGATAGACTTGCAGCAGTTGGGGCTAGTTTTGAAGTGCTAGAACAGATTGAAAATAGAAAAATCCAGCCTCATATAAAGTTAATTGTCAGGCCCTCAGTACCTGATAATGATTCAAATTGGTAAGTTTTTGAAAGTGATGATCAAATCTGTAGGTTTTTGCAGCAA
This sequence comes from Taxus chinensis, assembly GCA_019776745.2. NCBI lineage: Eukaryota > Viridiplantae > Streptophyta > Pinopsida > Cupressales > Taxaceae > Taxus > Taxus chinensis. The sequence continues at coordinate 307,672,461 of CM034148.1, read as the reverse complement.
GAAGCTAAGTTTTCTACAGTTAATCAGGATAAATTACAACACTTATATGGTGACCAGATTGTTCAGTTGAAGAAAAATAAACTACCTCGAGGTCTAGTCACATTAGAAGACATCTTCAGCACTGACGATCAGTTAAGAAAAGTCAAGACTAAAATGTCAACTCATGCTGATAATTATGAAGAGATCTCGGTTGATGAAGGGAAAAAGCTATTTCTTGGAAATGTATGTTCCTTAACCAAAAAGTAATTAGTTATTAATCTTTGCAAAGAGTTTAAGGATGTTTTTTCTTGGAAATACCAAGATCTGAAAGGATTTGATCCCAGTTTAGCACAACATACAATTGAGTTACAACCAAATTCTAAACCTGTTAGATAGAAACAAAGGCCTGTAAATCCCAAAATAGAGCCTCTGATGAGGAAAGAATTATCTAAGTTGATTGAATCAGGTATTATCTTTCCAGTTAAGCATTCAAGTTGGGTAGCCAATCTTGTTCCTGTTAGGAAGAAGAATGGTGAAATCAGACTATGTGTAGATTTCAGAGATCTTAATAAGGCTTCATTAAAAGATCATTACCCACTCCTGAATATGGATCAGATTTTGAGAACAGTCTCAGGTTCAGATAGACTATCTCTTCTAGATGGTTATAGTGGATATAATCAGATTTTAGTTCGAGAAGAAGATAGATACAAAACAACTTTTACCACCAAGTGGGGTACTTATGCTTACAAAAGGATGCCTTTTGGTCTTTCAAATGCCGGTGCAACATTTCAACGTGCAATGGACATGGATTTTCACAGCTTGTTAAATAAATGCATCCTTGTTTATTTAGATGATGTTACTGTATTTTCAAAAGATTCTGAAGAACATCTAATGCATTTAAGGCAGACTTTTCAGTTGTGTAGGCAATTTGGAATATCTTTGAATCCACTGAAGTCTATCTTTTCAGTACATCAAGGTAAACTACTTGGTCAAATTGTTTCTAAGAAGAGTTTAGCAATTGATCCTTTCAGGATTGAAGCCATATCACAGCTATCATTGTCCTCATCATAAGAAGGCATTACAATTTTTTCTTGGAAAAATCAACTTTGTTAGAAGATTTGTTCCAGATTTTGCAGCATTGGTTAAACCACTCACAGCTATGCTAAAGAAAGAGAAAACTTTCTCTTGGACTAGCGAAGGAAGAGAAGGTTTTGAAGCAATCAAAGAAGCTATCTCTCAAGCTCCTACTCTTACAAATCCAAATTTCGATAAATATTTTACAATGTATGCACTTGCAGGAGCTGAAACAATCTCAGCTATATTAACTCAAGTCAATGATGAAAATATTGAGCAGCCTATTTCTTTCTTTGGATAGAGTTTGCATGATTATGAAACAAGGTACACATTCCTTGAAAAGAAAGTACTTTCAGTAGTCAGAGGACTAAAGAATTTCAAGTATATGCTTTCAAACAATAAAATCCATGTTCTTGTTTCTCATCCAAGTGTGAAAGCATTCTTACTAAATAAGGAATTGAATGAGAAAAGAGAAAACTAGATAACAAAGGTCATGGAGTATGATGTTGATATTCGGGTTGCTAAGATAGTTTGAGGGAAAGGTTTATGTGAACATCTAATTGCTGATATGGAAAAATAGCAAGTTATAGAACCAGATGATTCAAAATAACATGCTGAAATTACGTATCAGCAATCAGAAATTATGGTTCAACCAGAAAATCAGCAACCTGAGCTCACTCACGAGATTCAGGAATCAAGATGGATGACTGATTTGGTTAATTATCTATAGCATGAAACCTATCCAGAAGGTATGGAAAATAATAAATGAAGGTATTTTAGATTACAAGTTGTACCTTATATCTTCATTGATAATGTGTTTTTCAAAAGAGATATAAATGGAATCTTGTTGTGGTGTGTTGATTATGATAAAATTCAGAAAATATTGTCAGAATTCCATGAAGGACCTGTAGGAGGTCACTTCTCAGCACATACCACAGCCTTAAAAATTATGAAAGCTGGTTACTATTGGCCTAGCATATTCAAGGACTATTTTGAATGGATAAAAAAGTGTAGAAAATGTGCTTTCTTTGTTGGAAAAGAATGTCTACCTTCTTTGCCCTTGCAGCCTATTTTAGCTGATCAGCCTTTTATGCAGTGGGGTATTGACTTTATTGGCATGATAAACCACCTTCATCATAAGGACACAAGTGGATCTTAACTGATACAGATTATTTTACATGATGGACTAAAGCAATAGCCTTGAAAGATGCTAATGAAACTTTAATACTATCCTTTTATGAAGGAATAGTTTACAGATTTGGTGTTCCAGGCAACTATCATATCAGATAATGCTTTAGCATTCCTTAGTGCAAAGATAACAGATTGGGCTATCAACTATGGAATATATTTAATTTCTTCATCTAATTATTACCCACAAGGTAATGGCTTAGCTGAGAGTACTAACAAGAATCTTTTAAGGATCATCAGAAGAAAACTTAAGGATAATTAAAGAGCTGGGCATCTGATGTTGAATTCTAAACTTTGGGATGATAGAGTGACTTCTACAAGATTAGTTGGAAACTCACCATATAACCTTGTGTATGGGAAAGAAACAAAAATGTTTATTTCAATTGAATTACCTGCATTAGATTTGTTGCATCAAATGGAGCTTCTTGAAAATGAACCATTATAGGTTCGTTAGCCTGCACAGAGTTAATGTGCAATTACAGGAGCTGTGAGATAAATATCATTTGAATATGGAAAAGAATCAGAAAAAAATCAAGAATACTTTTGACAAGAAATCCAAATTTAGAGTCCAATGAAGGAGATATTGATGCATTAAAGTGTATGTTGATTCATCAAAGAGAAGACACTCAAAGTTTGATACACTCTGGAGTGGTCCTTACATCTAAATTTCCAAGGGACACAATGCTTTTTCATGATTTCGAAGTTGCATGGAGAGGAACTTCCCATTCTTGTGTGGTATGTTTCTCAAACACTATTATTGAAAAATATTAGTGATTGTTAGATGTAGGATTTCCCTTGGGATAAGTGCAAAGTTCCTTAGGAGCCGATTGTCACATGTTTTTCAAATTAACAATAAGTGCATTTATGCATTTCCAGAGCATTTACCAAATCCTTTCCTAGCTTTAGTTTGTTCTGGAAGGGTTGGACCTTTCGGAAAGGAAAATTTTGGTTACAAGTTATAGGAATCCAAAAGTTGAATGGACAAGTTCTTCACTAGTATTTAAGCTAAAAGTGTTATCCAAAATTCACCCCAAGGTAATTTTGGATCAGGATTATGCACAAATTCTTTAGTCCCAAGCATACCTTATATTGATTCAGGGTGAAAGGTCATGTTTCTAGGGTCCCCTCATACAAGGGCCTTTCTAACATTAGGTTCAAGTACAGTGAGAGCAGCAGTTATGAAAATTTCTAAAAATTGCAGACCAAAACAAGCTCGGGCCAGACTAAATGAGCGAAAAATGGCTAAGTCCATTTCCAGGCGGTCTCTGGGACAGGTGGGACATCTGAAGCGCGAACCGGCCGAAAGGCCGCCAGGCGGTCTGCGCAAGATTTGGGACCTAGGGAACTTCGTTGGACACGGAAATCCGAATCTGCCGAAAAGTTGAAAAAATTGACTATGGAAGCCAAACCAGGCGAAATGAGTCAAGGCAGCCCGAAACAATTCGCGGGACAAAAGTAGCGCGAACCGGCCCGAACCGGGTGAAATGATTCATGAGGCAGCCTTGAGGTCTTAACAGTCAGGGACGTGTTCAACTACCAAAAGTACTGTTTTGAACCCAGCCGAACCGTTTTTTTGAAATGAAAATCAAGGCAGTTAGCCAATGGAAATAGTCTGGGATGCGTGGGAAATCAGTGCTTTCCTACGCGATTGGGCCGAACCGACGCGAAATGAGTCCAAGGCAGCCCGAAACAGTCTGGGACACGCGGGACAAAAGTCGTGAACCGGCCGATCCGGCCGAGACAGGGAACTTCAGCATTGGGATATTCAGGACAAAGGAATTGATTCGTGGGACATTCAAAAGCCGAAGCAGCCAAATTTTGACTGGATCAAAAGTATTTGGTCCGCAACTTTCATGGCCATAATTTTGACTCCGAGCTCCGATTAATGAAACCTCACAGGAAATTGGACTTTCTTGAAGGGTACGACGTCCTCTACGCCTCACAAAAATTGGATTTATTATTCCAATGAAAGATCATATTTAAATGAAAGAAAAATATTCGGCTGCCAGTCAGTTAATGTTCATGGGTCCCGTCAAATGACAGAAAACACCTTATCCAAATCCAAAATAGCTGCCCGCCCTTCATTTTTCCATAACCTTTGGACCATTTCAGCTGAAGTAATACACAAAATTGGTACCGTTGGAATCGTGGTTCCAGAAGATCCCAATGCAGGATAATCAAGAAAATTGGCTCTGATGTTGAATTTGATCAGAAATTGTTTTGGCTATTTTCCTAAAACGATCAGGCCGGCAATTCAGATACAAGCTTTTTATTTGGTAACTGGGAGCAATTATGAGGATGGGTCAGTTGAGTTACTTTCTTAGACATGCCTGGACAGTAATGGGGAGCCTTTTTTCAAGTAATGAACCATTGCAGGATTTTACTCAAACCCTTAATGCCTCTTACAAGATGGTGGAAGACAGATTTCGGGATTTCCATTTTCCCTTCTCTTCTCCTTCTCATGGAAAATTGGAGTCAGGGCTCATTATAATGAAGAGAGTTTTTGGGTAAGAAAAGCTCTGCCAAAATTTCTCTCTTCTTCAAGTGGTTTGAAGCCCTTGTAGTGGACTCCTTAAAGCATGGGATCCAGTTGATTTCTTGTAAAGACAAGAAGCACATATCAAAGACAATAAAATATCAGTTCGTGGATGTATCTTACCTTGTGTTTTCTTGCATTTTAGCTTGCCTCATTTAATCTTTTCAAGCTATTGTGAAGCTATTATTATGTTCTTGAACTTCCCATTCATTGTGAATGGTAATGTTTCTGCAAACACTAGATTATGGAAAATTTATCACCTCTTCTGAGTTGTTTGAGTAGGATTTCCACATTTGGAATAAGTGTCACATCCTCCTGGTGTATCATTTTAGTCAAGCTTTCAAAAATATGCATTCTCTTTCCCTGGTCCCTTGATCTAGATTAAGAATAGATAGTTTCTCCTTTAGAGTTTTGATTTGGAAGGTAGTTTAGGAGGACCTTTTCAGGTCTAAAGGTAGAAAGTCCCACAACTTGGAGATTACCCATGTTATCCAACTCCATGAGTTCAATATATCTCAAGAGCAAGGTGACTTCGGTGATAACAGCTAGCAGGCAGCTTTTCCCCATAGGATCGCCAAAAATGTTGACAATTTTTGGACTTGTGCAAAAATGGGGAACTCGAAACTTTGCCATTACAATGATAAGTCTTGGGTGAAGTATACCTAAGCTAAGAAAGTTTTTATGTTATTTGTTACTAATGAATCAATTACAAGATTAAATAATATCTTCAGTTATGTGTGCTGTCAAAAAATAGAACAGATCACATAGTCTACAATTTCATGCCATCTTAGGAAAAAGAACACAAAGTCCTAAAGGATAGCTACGTTGTCTTGATGAAGATGAAAATTACAGAGTAGGTGAAGTGTTGAGTTTCGAAACACCAAACAAAAATGCAGATATTAGAAAATCAAGGTTCATTACTGAATGTTACAAGTTCTAATCAATGTTCTTTCCTTCATGATTAAGACATTCAATTATGTTACTAAGTTGTTTAGTTCATTATACAATCCATACAGAGAAGCTAGAATGCAGAAAGAAATATACAACTCATTTACAGAATTCAATTTTTTATTCATAAGGAATTTTCAAATGTTTCCCACACAAGTTAGGGATGTAACTGAAAAATAAAGTACAACTACTAAAAATAAAATGGTACACATGCATGAAAGAGAAAGCAAAGGAGTATGAGTGAACCCATCATTGCCTTAGGGTTTTCTTCTTTGATTGAAAACATCTCCATTTCCAGCTTCTTCTTCATCTTCGTTGTAGAAGCCATTGTACCTGAAAAGAAGAAAAGTTACCTATAAGTTATGAGCTCAGGGATCAAATCATATTCCTACACTATCCTAATTCATGCATATGAATCTCTAATAACAGAAGATGTAGTTTACTTCAATAACAAATTACATACAAGCTTTATTCACTCAGAAAAATGAAGAAAGACAAAAGAAAAGAAGAAAACATGGACATAAGAGAGGCCAAAAAGCCTAAAGTATTTTCTAACTGTTTTCCTAAGTGTGCAGGTATAGGTTGTAGCCAAGGAAAGATAGACAAGTCATAAGTGCATGCAGTAAAAGGAAGGATGTAACTCAGAGTTTAAATAATTGTTCTAAAATGGATGAAGTTATTGTTTAGAAGAGAAACTAGCAAATAGAAGAACACTTTTCAGTTGCAGCTAAAGGAGAAAAATCAGATTTTCAGAAGCTAAGGTTAACTATAAAAGAAAGGTTACAGTTGAAAAGGAATGAGGATAAGATTCTAGGAAAATTTTGACAGGGCTTCACCATGTAAAATGGGCATTTACAACTTTTCATCATGCCACTTTCAACTATTATATGCTTAAAGGAATTATTTTCAAAAAATACAAGTAAAATGTCATGATCAAGATAAATAGCTATGATGTCTCAATTTTATCTAACTGCAAACATGAAGTATTTCTATATTTTAAATTCCATGTTCTGAATCAGAAAATACAAACTACTACACCATAAAAGGAATGAAAGTATGATTCTGAAAAAAAAATTATAGGGCTTCGCCATGAAAAATCAACATTTCAAATTTTCCAATATACATATAAAGTTGTAATGAAGCTCAAGTATAGTATTGAAGCTAAAAAGAAATGGAACTACATTTTTTGACAAAAAATTAATTGTTCAACATGTACGAGTTTGTAAACAGAGTTCCAAAAATAATATGTCCAATGTAGAGGTTCAAAAAGTAGTGAAGAATCAAAGTCAAGTTCATAATATTACAATATGGAGCCATCCTATAACATTGTTTCTAGGAATATGAGTTACATTATTTTTAGATAGTCAAGAACATTGTTACATTGAAGCAGTCAATAGATGAGATTTTCAAAAACCAATTGCATCTAAACACTCATCTCACAGAGAATTTCAATGTTCAAGTGATCTAAGTTTGAAAAGGATTACAACAAGTATTCTGAAAAGGGTGGTACAAAATTTTAAAGAATCAAGTTGATCCTGAAACAATTAATTATAACAAATGGATTCTCCAGAATACAAAATTGAGTAAAATATTTTAGAACAGACCTGAAGTAATTTACAGAACCTATATTTGTAGAAAAATCATAACCATCATTTCTACAATATTCTCAACAAATGCAAATGAGATAACAATTGTCCCAAGGTTAAAGCACAAAGAACTCATACAGAGAAGAGGCTGAAGTATAAGTATCCAAAATGAAGAAATTACTTTATGTACACCAAAGTAAAATGAAGGAAGATAAAAAGTAAATATTACACACAACTGGCTCCCAAATCAATCTCAAAGGTGTGAAGATACAAGAAAAACCAGAAGATCTGTAGTACCCCTAACATGGAAGCACAAATCCTGGCAATGAATGAAGACCCATTAATGGTAGCAGGAAATCACAGAGGATCTTGTACAACAAGGAGCTTATTATCAGTGTCTCGAAAATCAAATGACAAAATGACAAAAACTTAGATCTAAGAAAGCTAGGGCAGCAATTTCTAACAAAGACATCAGTAAAATAGGATATTCATTTACAATACATCCATACAGTAAAGCTTAAAGTAGAAGTATGAATACCCATTTTAAAAATATATATAGATCTACAGTTCTAAAATACCATATACAACTCAATATGACATTCATTAAAGGAAGAACATGAATTTGAAACCACAAAGTTTACAACAAGATAAGTACCAAATTCATGCGTTTTCATAGGAAAATATGAGTACCCATTTGAAAATTACCGGTTCTAAGTACAAATTTAGTAAATCCTCAAAGTAAGGTCACAAAATCAATAGACCCAGAAAGCTTCAACTCAAAATAGTTTCCTACTTGAAACAACCAAGGCCGAGTCCCAAAGGTCACAAGAAACGAAATCAAAAAATGAGTTTGAGTTTCATAGGTCGAAATGGTAATGACTAAGTAACAACAAAACTTAGAAGTCAGGAAAACTTAGCTTCCCTCATCAAACGATGATGTACATAGAAAGAGATGATGGCCACTTCGAAATGAAAACACACATAGACCGAATATAAGAACCGAGCTTCAAGATTAGCAACAATGCTGGTTGTTAAAGAAACCTCAACTTTCAATATACACAGAGGCACGAATGGTACAGAAGACCAAAGAATGACGAAATCCAAGCTCGAAGAGATAACCAAGGAATGCCATGAAAACTCGAGGAAGTCAAACTTATGATCCCCTTTGCAGAAGCTCAACACCCATATCCTCAAAGACGACAGAGAAATATCAACATTGAGCTCTCATGGCTGCACAAAAACCATAAAAATAGATAAATCTCGAAGAACCAGAAAGTTCTGACCATGATAACTTGATAATGATAGAGTGATTTTGCAGAGGAGGAGCTAGAAAATATAGGTATAGCTGAGCTTGAATCAAGAACAAAATAATGGCATCGAGGGAAAAAATTTCCAGGGCTTCGCCCACTCAACCAAAAACCAAATGAAATGTGCTTGAGGGTCAAAGACACTCTTTACCATGAATACTCAAAAGTTGAGTTTCAACCTGACTCAACCATGGTTCGGGATCAATGACATCAAATTAAAAGGATAGAGATCAAGGGCCAAAGATCAAGCTCTATGATCGAAGCAACAAACCACGGTCAATCTGCATCAACCACATTTAATATCCAGTCAGAAACCCTAACCGAGGGTAAGAAAAACGACTATAGGATAAAAGGTTCAAAGATCAATGGCCTAAATCAAGGCACGAACATTCAAAGTGAACCACCAGGGTTGTAATTAACCTAACCCGAGTTACATAAGCCACCGACCAAGTCACCATGGGGTGAGTGACCGTGGAGAAGGGGACAACCCACATGTCCATAAAACAAAATCATTTTCCATGAATTTCAAAGTCTAACCATAGTGCATGCTCCAAATAATATAAAGGGGCCGATTTAATTATACCCACTGATCACCGAAAAGGTCCATTTTGAAATATGCCAAGGCTGACAACTATAAGGTGGTAGACTATATCAAATAACCAAGGTGGCCGAATGTATATGGTGACTATTATAAGTAACCTTGTGTTATTTTCAAACCATAGTATATTCTCAGCCCACAAGAGTGGCCAAACCAAATGAAGACAAGAGTTCACAACCACAAGTGGCCCCACTGATGGTGATAGATTGTACATGAATTGGAGTGCATTTTCATGTGATCACAAAGAATGGAGCAGAGGTCAACATCAGATGCAAGAAACCTTTTGAAGGCTTATTACCTTATCCTTCCAGAAAATAAGAGTTGATTATGATTACACATGTGCTCCTAGTGGTCCCCACAATGAATGAATTATTTTTACAAATATTGCAAGTATTGTAATTATTTTTCTCAAAAATAGGGAGTTATATTTTTGCATGACTTCACAACAGGACATAATAGAGAATAAGACAAAGTTACATGTTCATGGAGAGAGACTTGCCTATCAAGTAATCTTATTTTTAGCAAATTATTCACCCTTCTTTTCTTAAAAATAGAACAGTCAACTTCAGTTTGATTGTAATGTAAGTAAGGTTAATAATGCCTATTTGTAATTACATGCTCTATTTTTTTTATTCCTACCTGCCAAAGAGAAGAAGGGAGGGGAAAAAAAGAATGTCCAACCTTTAGAAAGAACCCCCTCCTTATAATCTATAGGAAGAATGAGAGATAAAAGAGAGAGGAATTCCAAATCTACCCGAACCACCTCCAAGTTGCATTTAATTCATCTCATTATGGTGGTAGGTGAGAACCCTAGCAAACCCAAGAAAAGGTGAATTATATTTTGTATTTTTAAGAACTTTTTCTCACCCAGTTAAAGATATCCAATCATAGTTGGACAGAGGACCTTGTAAGATTTCTGAAAATTTCCAACCTTGCGTGAATCTGAGATCCCTTTGAAAAGTTATGGCAATTTGAATATCTGCGTCAGGGTTTGCTTTCTGTCGAGGGGTTTAATGCTCAAAAATATTGTGCCTCTTGAAGATGCACCTTGGTGCATCCATTCTTATGTTGACATACTCTTATGTGCACCATAGGCACTGAAAATGTGGTGTCCACACTTTGTGTTGTGCACCCCTAGCCTGCGCCTTGGGCACAAATTTTCGTATGTCGACACTTCATGTTGTGCGCCCCTAGCATGCGCTTTAGGCGTGAATTTTTTACATGTTGACACTTTGTGCTGTGTGCCCCTAGCCTATACCTTGGGAATTAATTTTCACATGTCGACACTTTGTGTTGTGTGCCCCTAGCCTGTGCCTTGGGCGTGAATTTTTGCATGTCGACACTTTGTGATGTGTGCCCCTAGCCTGTGCCTTGGGTGCAAATTTTTACATGTCGACACTTTGTGCTATGCGCCCCTAGCCTATGCCTTGGGCGCGAATTTTTGCATGTCGACACTTTGCGCTATGCACCCCTATCCTAATGCCTTGGGTGCAAATTTTTTGCATGTCGACACTTTGTGCTGTGCGCCCCTAGCCTGCGCCTTGGTGTGCGAATTTTTCGCATGTTGACACTTTGTGCTGTACACCCCTAGCCTATGCCTTGGGCATGAATTTTCACATGTCAAAATTTTTTTGCTGTCGATGTTTACCTGGGGGGAGATATATACCACAATTTGGTGACTCAACGGGGTCACCTGCCTTCTTGGTAGAAGATCAGTGGCCTTTTAGCAATCCATTGGGCATGGAGTCATAAGCAATAACCTGAAACCAACTTGATCTCTGATCCCGAGCCTGATGCCGCAACTCCTTCTCCGAGAGCACGCTGAACTATAGAAAATTCAACCTAAGAGCAACAGAACCTATGCCAAAGCACTTAGGGAAATTGAAACCTGACTACAATAAGACAATGTGCATACGCACTTAGAGGAATTGAAATCTAGGCTAATATTTACAAGGGTAAACCTTTTCCTTTTAGTAACAATGTTTAAGATAGATCCCGTTACCCGGAATCGGGAGTTCTTCTCCATCCAATGTAGACAATTGGAAGGCATTACTACTTTTACATCCCATGACCATGTAGGGGCCTCTCCAAATGGCATCAAGCTTGGAATGCCTTCCTGGTTTTGCTCAATCTGCATCCCATTTTAGAACTAGATCCCCTTCATAGAAGGTCCTTGCTCTTGCTTTCTTATCAAACCATATTTTTACTTAGGCATGATCCTTTTTCAATCATTTTGAATTGCATGCTCTCTGATTTCCTCCAATTCCATCAACTCTGTATATCTGTCCTCCATTGGTTTGAACTCAGATAACTCCAACTACTTCATGAGCTCCAATGCAGGGAGATATAATGATACAGGCAATACTGCCTCTTTCCCATAGACCAACTTGTAAGGAGAACTACCTGTAGACCTATTTGGTGTTATCCTATCAGCCCATAACACTGATTTTAGCTTGGTATGCAATGTTCTTTGGTTTTCATCCAGAGTCCTTCTGATGATCCTTAGAAAAATTCTTGTTTGTGGACTCTACCTGTCCATTACCCTGTGGGTAATAATTTGAAGAGGTGCTCAAATAGATTCCATTCTTGATAGCCCATTCTATAATGTTGGAACCTATGGATGCCAATGAATTGTCTGATATGATATTGGTTGGCACACTGAACCTGGTCACTATTTCTTCATAAAATTCTAGTATGTTAGACTCATTTGCCTCTTTGAGCGCTACTACTTCGGTCCACTTGGTGAAATAGTCCGTTGCCATGATAATCCACTTGTGGCCTTGGCTTGTGTTTGGGTTGATGACCCCGACGAAGTCCAATCCCTACTGCATAAATGGTTGGTCAACCAAAATTGGGTGCAATGGAAGTGCTACTAGTCTTTCTTTTCCCGTGAAGAGCGCACATTTCTTGCACTTTCTTATCCATGTATAACAGTCACTGAACACTGTTGGCTAATGATACCCTACCTTCATTATCTTGAGAGCTATTACTCATGGGGTGAAATGTCCTCTGGAATCTCCATCGTGAAAATCTTGTAACACCCTCTCAATTTGACCTGTCCTAATGCACCTCAATAGAATTCCATTGATGTCCTTTAAAAAAAAAACACCATCAACAAGCACATATGGAATGGCTTTGTAATATGAAGTATCTCCTCTTTGCTTTGCTCATTTCTGGAGGGTATAGGCCTTCCTGTAGGAAGTGTATCATATTATGAGTCCGATAAGGAGTGGGCACGTCATTATTTTCCCATTCTCGACCATCTTGTAGTACCAAGACAGTCTCTTTTTCATCACCTACTTCAACTTGCCGACTTAAAGCTAGTTGTTCACATAGTCCTTTTCCAAGTACTAGTTTTATGACCTTAATCTTGATGTCATATTCCATGACACGGGTTATCCATCCTGCACATTTCTCATTCAGATCCTTGTTTAGAAGGAAGTCCTTGACTCCCGCATGAGAGACCAACAATTGGATCTTGTTGTTTGAGACTAGGTGCTTGAATTTCTTTAAGCTTCTGATCACTGCAAGGACATGCTTTTCAATGAAAGAGTACCTAGTTTCGTATTCCTCCAAGCCTTGAATGAAGAAAGTAACTGGTTGTTCTAATTCCTCTTTGTTTTGCTGTACCAGGATTGTAGAAATTGTGTCTCCACCACCGAAGGCATATAGCATGAAGTCCTTAGAGAAGTCTGGATTGACGAGAGTCAGAGTTTGAGATATAGCCTCTTTTATTTCCTCAAAACTTGCCTTGCCTTCCGATGTCCACTTAAATGCCATGATCTTCTTCAACATCAGCGTTATTGGCTTTATAAGAGCTGCAAAGTTTGGAAAAAACCTACGGATGAAAATTATCCTTCCTAAGAAGCTTTGAAGAGCCTTCTTGTGACTTGGTAATGGCAACACTCGAATTGCTTCAACTCTTTCTGGGTCAATTGTCAACCCCTCCTTTGAAACAATATGGCCTAGAAGTTTTCCTTCGTGAGCCAAGAATATGCATTTTTTTGTGATTCAATGATGCCCCAAAATCTTCTACATCTCTGAAATACCTGCCTCAAATGAAAGAGGTGATCTGCTGTATTTTTTGTGAATACAGTGATGTCATCAAGATATATCAGAACTATTTTATTGATCAATCCCTTGAATGCCATATCCATTTCCCTTTGGAAAGTGGCTCTAGCATTTGATAGCCCAAATGGAATCTTCTTGTAGGCATAGGTGCCCCATTTGGTGGTGAAAGCCATCTTGAACTGGTCATCTTCTTTCACCATTATCTGATTATACCCTGAATAGCCATCTAGGAGAGAGAATCTCTCCGAACTAGACACCACTTGCAATATTTGTTCCATTGAAGGAAGTGGGTAATGGTATTTGAGAGATGCCCTATTGAGGTCTCAGAAGTCCACACACACTAATTTCTCCGCTCTTTTTCCTGACCGGAACCAAGTTTACGACCCATCTTGAGTGCTTGATCAGGAATATAATGCTTGCCTCTATTAGCTTGTTTAGCTCTTTCTTCATTAGAGGCTTGATGTGAGGGTTGACTGGCCTCTTCTTCTACCTAATGGGCTTAGCATCTGGATCCAATTCTATGGTATGTTGTGCCAAATTTGGATTTAATCCTCTCAAGTCTTCATAGCTCCAAGCGAAGATATCTGGAAATTCTTGGCAAAGCTATATGAAATCTGATTTCTCCTGCTCAGTGGCCACTTTACCAATTTGAAGTGTTTTTCCTTCCCCAACCAGAATTGGCTCTGAATCTTCTCTCTTGACCTGTATGTTAGCCTTTTCCTTATGGAACTGGTCGTTAGGGTTGAAGATAGAATCCAATGTTACTAAACAATTGGGAAGCTTGTTTTTCTGCAGCTGCACTACTTGATCCCCATACTGCTGCTCTAGTTTGTCCTGATTCCTAGCTGAGAATTCAACCTCTTCTTGTAAAAAATTGATGATTTGTTGATCCTTCTCAAACACCTGCCAGCTTGTGTTATTATCTGGAACTGTTGGCCTCATAATCACATGCATATGTGGTTGTGTTTTTTCCCTTCTGATGTTGTCAACCACATCAAACATTGCTCCAACTACTGCGAGACTATCCGCGGCTTCATTTTTCTTCCTGGGTATGGATACGATGTTGAAAGCTTCGAAAGCCTCAATGAGGTCCCATATCCTGTTCTTGTAGTTTTTTAGTAGGTCATTTCTTGTAGCATGTTATCCCCTGACTTGATTGATGATTAGCTCGCTATCCCCGAACAACTGCAAGTTCTTTATGCCCTTTTTCCTGGACTAATGAAGTCCATGAATCAATGCTTCATATTCAGCCATGTTGTTTGAACAGGAAAATTGAAAAAAGAAAGCTGAATAATATTTGATGCCTTGAGGTGAAACAAGCATAACAAATCCTCATGTACCTTGCCTATTCCTTGATCCATCAAAAAATAACTGCCATACCTCATTTTCATCCTTATGGTCTTTTTTGGTGATGCTAGGGATAGATTGGCTTTCTTCATGTATGCAATAGACTCCTAGCTCAGATTCTTCTACTTCTTGGTAGGGATCAAAAGCATGTACCTTTCTTTCCCATTCATCAAGAGTCAAATCTGGGATGCTTCCAACCTTGGTGTCAGCTTCATCTATGCTTGGATAATATTCTTGATCAAATGCTGAACATTTGGCATTGATTTGACTTGGAGTATGAGGCTCAATGTGAAAGTTTGCAATTGGTTCAGATCTGATTGTGACCTTAGTACTATATCTTGTTTTGAACAACATGTGTGACCAGTCAGCAGATAAGTAGCCTCCAATTTTAGCTATGAAATCCCTTGATAAGCATAGGGCAAAGAGTGGTGGCAAATCTATCACTGACACATGTTGCAAAATGGTAACGTTGGGGCATGCATGCAAGGTAAGATTCAAACCTTTAATCACTCCCACCGTTGCTACTGCTGTCCCATCCAAGTGCACTACCCCCTTTGATATGACTTCATATTGGAGACCCAGCTGATTAGCTATTTGCTTGGGCATGACAGAACTACTTGCCCCAAAATCAATCATGCAATTATGTACTAGTTTATCCCCAATGATTAATGAAACATAGAATTGAGGGTGCTTCAAAACTTTACCTTGTTGTCCTTCATGGTTCCATTCAGGATGAGCAACATTTTTGAGGAAATTCTCTTGCATATGGACCTGTTGGTTTGAAGTTGACCAATTCTTCATGGTAGCTTGTATAAGATCTCTTTGGCCTGGGATGGATAAAGATTCCCACATTGATAAATTCACATTTGTTTTCTTCATTTGATCAATGATGATAAATGCAGATGAAAGATCTCTTTACTATCCTTTAGCCTACACATTCCTTTCTTGTGCATGGGTAGCAACAGCTGGCATTTGAGCTGGCTTAGAAGGTAGTTTGGGCTGTCCTTCTGTGTTTGGAACTTTATTTTGCTTACCAACACCTTGTGGAGTGATGGAAGGTTGTAGATCACTTGGAGATAATGACTGCCCTTCACCAATATTCCTCTTCTTTGATCTTGTGTTAACTGCTACACCCTGAGAAATTGTTTGATTCATGCCACAAAAATCCTTAGCTTGCCAATTCACAAGTGCAGTATCATTTGGAGCTGTGTTTTGCTGAGATGTCCCTTGTTACTGATTTGTTTTTTGACTCACTTCACCTTCTACACTAGTAGTTGTCACCATCAAGGCTTTGTTCAAAGCACCATTGAAGCACATAGATTGGTTGTGATGTTCATTGCATGGGAAACACCAATCATACTCTTGAGCTATGTTGTTTTGCACTGGCACTGATGCTTTAGAAGTAGATACAACATTGGGGTTATAGGGCTGAAATGGTCTATTGGCGGGAGGCCTTACTTGGATTTGATTTGTAGCTGGGTTGGGTGGCCTATTGGGCTGGTATGGTTTCCTATTAGGTTGAGCTTGAGGCTGATAAGAAGGTCTAAAGCTTTGGGCTTGCTACCTCTTGAGTGTAACCAACTCATTTCCCAAATTTTGTAAATGTTTCATGACTTCTTGGAGTTCATTTGAAGCACTAGAGGATGAAGTAGAAGTTTCATTTGAACTTTGATTTCTAGGGGTGGGAATAGGAGCCAAAGTGGGTGCTTGACTAGTGCTTGGATTTTCTAAGTTTGGATACAAGGGCATGGGAGGCCTAGGAGCCAGCTTACCAGCTTGAATAAGACAGTTTTCAGCCCTAATGGCAATGCTAAAGTAGCAGGTAAGGTTGTGCCTCCCATAGATTGAATTAAGATAGAAATATCAAAATTCAAAGCCTTAAGATAATATAGAAAAGAACCTTCAGCTGTTGGCCTAACGGCCTGTTGATACTAAAATTTTCCTTCGTAATTTCTATTTCATTAATGTATGTATTAGGAATAGGATGTTGTTAAGTATAATTAGTAGTAGCGTCTGATAGAAAATAACGGCGCCGTCAATACGGTGCCACCAATAATGTGGAGTATGGTAACAGTCAAAGTACAATAGGAATGTTGTAAAAAGTAAATATTTGTCGTAAGTGGTTTGGTAATGTTAAAATGTCAAAGTTTGGGTAATTAGAGAAGTAGGGTCTACGTGATTAGGAATTAGAAATATTATATTGGTAATAAGGAAAAGGAGTGAGGTCATAAATATTTTTTATATTTTATTTGTAAAAAGTCTAAAAATGTGGAACCCATGTAAAATGATAAGGTTTATCTTATCTTAAAAGATAAGCTTACATGTACAGATAAGAGTTAAGGTATGGAATATGATTCATCAGAGTGGATTTCTTATCCTATCTTAGAGATAAGATGGATAAGCCGGGAAGTTCTATAAATAGAGAGGCCACCCCCCCTCATTTAGCATAGAAAGAAGTAGTGAGAAATATTGTAGGAAGTGTGTGAAGGAAGCCATCAGTTTAGATGTGTGTTGAAGAAGCCATTAAGAGGTGTAATTGTAAAGTTTCTCCCATAGTCTTGGTGAAAGGAAAGTGAAGTCAATAACACTCAAAGTGCCTCATGGGTGAGATTGTAAAAATTTCATGTTAATATCATAATTTACTTTGGTATTTCATATTTGTCATCATTCTGTCTTATCATAGTCGATGGTATTCTTGTGTTATGTTGTTGTTGTGTTTCCAGATTACATCCACCAAACTAAAGGCTGTGCATTAGTAAATAATCATAGTACGAGGAGTTCCCGGTGAAGAATTATCATAGTGCCGGATTGGTGATGAAAGTTTGGTTCCGTTGCCGGGACCATTCCTCATTGGTGGATTTTCTGGAGAGATATTCCCACTTAGTCAAAAATCAATTGGAGTGTAATCTTGTTTTTACTGTGCATAGTAGTTACCATGGTAAATTCATTTTTTCCATGAATAGTAGTTACCATGGTAAAGTCATTTTTGCTGGGAATAGTATTTACCGCAGTAAAGTCACTTTTTACCGTGAATAGTATTTACCGCAGTAACTTCACTTTTTACCATGAATAGTGTTTACCACAGTAAAGTCAGTTTTTACCGCAGTAAGTCAAGTTTTACCATAGTTTACCGTGGTCATTTCTATTTTACTGTAGAAAGGTGTAAAGTCACTTTCTAGTATAGTGATTCCAATTATTTATGCACATAAGTCTTGTTAATTGTACTTGTGGGTTGGTATTTCATGGTGGTTACTTTTGAAAATGGGAAAGATTCCTGTTTTTTCAGCTGAATCTAATGAAGATGCTTCTTCTTTCATTCAAGAGTTTAAACGATATTGTATTTGTAATGGCCTCATAAGAAGGGAACAATAGACCGAATTTTTTCCTACCTTTTTGGATGGTTCAGCACTTAGGTGGTTTGAAACACTAGGTGATAATGTGAAAAATTCATGGGATTTATTAACTGAAAGTTTTCTTGAAGAATTTGGTGAACAACATAAATATGCAGATCTCATGATCGAGAACACAAAGCTATCCCAAGGAGAGAAAGAGAAGATAAGGGATTATCATGCTCGTGTTCTAGAGCTAAGGAGGAAGTTCAATGCCCAGATCTGGAAGGAAGGATTAGCGTATGGGTTAATGAATGGCGTGGATAATCTCCTCTGTAAGCACTTCATTCTTGGGATGAAGCTAGAGATCAGATAACGAGTGAAGTATGACCACTCAGCTACCATTGAACAAGCAAAGGAGATTGCAAGAAGGCAAGAAGAAAGCATGGAAGAGGGGCCCAAAGAAATTATTGCTAAAGTAGAGCATACACCAGTACCTTTGGTCCAGAATCCACAACCACTCCCGGTGAGCACAAATATTTCTCCTAGTACATCTACTGAGTATGAATATTTTCTCAAAAAGATGGGTCAGTTAACTATTAATCTTCTTCAAGGAAAAGAATTTAGTTCTCAGGGAGGAGATAGAGGTCCAAAAATAAATATTTCTGAAGTTGTATGCTATGGTTGTTATAAAAAGGGTCATTATAAGTTATAATTGTCCAGATAGAGCTTCTACATCTGGTAAAGGAGATAATGATAAAGGAAAAGCACCTCTGAATTCTTTTGATGTAGTAGATAAGAGAAGGAATAATGAAGTAGATGTGTTTGTAACAAAAAGAAAGAAAGAAAAAGATAATCAAGATGGAAATGATCCTAAGAAGATGAAAGAAGAAACTAGTAAGAAACATAGGAGGAGAAAGTTGGGTGTGCAGGATTTTCTGATTTCACAGGGGCAAGGACCATACTCCATCTTGGAAGATCTGTCCAAAAGGCCTGCAAATATTACATATGGTCAACTCTTGGCTATGTCTTTTGAGAAGAGGTGGGAGTTGCAAAGTGGACTCAATGCTCGACGAAGGAAGGAGGTTGAGGTCCCTGTTTTGGAGGCAGAGGTGGATCCCTATGCTCCACAAGCTGAGGTATTATGTAATGGTATTTCAATTCATGATGTCTTAGTTGATGGAGGTGCTGCAGTTAATGTAATGACCGAGTCTGTAATGAATATGTTGGGTTTAAAAATTGATCTCCCTTCAACACTTATGTTAAAGTCATTAAATAAGGGAAAAACTAAACCAGAAGGTGTAGTTTCAAATGTGGCAATATCTGTTATGGGTATTGTATGTGTGGTATACTTTCAGGTGATGAAAAATGGTACTGTTGCGTACCCAATGTTACTGGGAAGACCATGGCTAAGGAGAGTTCATGCAAGAAACTACTGGAATGAAGGTTTCATGACACTTGGACATGGTAGAGAGAGGGTGAAGATAAACGTGATTCCTCGACATCATAAAGCAGAACCTGTGGATTCAAGTGATGAAACTGATGATTGGACATCCTCTGATTACTCTAGTACCAGTGAAGTGGACACTGAAGCTGAAGAAAGTGAGGTGGATGTTTCAGTCATGGATATCCTTCCAGTCACACCAACTCATGACCCCATAAAATTATCTGAAGAAGAAGTTGATGATCGTCTCCAACAAATAAATATTAGTGATGCTGTGATGGAGAGTGTGAAGGAATCCTACCTCCAGCTCTTTCGAAGGTACATACACCTATTCACTTTTGATTACAAGGAACTCCGTCAAGTAAGTTGGGTAGAACATTGTATTGAGCTGGTAGATGGTGCTAAGCCCATAAAGCAAATGCCATATAGAATGAATCCTAATTTTTCCAAGACTGTAAAAGAAGAAATAGATAAGTTACTTGATATAAGATTCATATTTGCTGTGGAGAATTCAGAATGGGTTTCTCCAACTGTGATTTCAATAAAAAAGAATGGGAAGCTACGCATTTTTGTTGATTACAGAAACCTCAATAAGGCAACAAAGAAGGATCATTACCCTCTTCCATTTTCAGATCAGATCTTGGATGAAGTAGCTGGCCAGGAGTGCTATAGTTTTGCTGATGGATATAGCGGCTATAACCAAGTTTGTATAGTAGAGAAAGATAAGCTGAAGACCACGTTCACCACTCCTTGGGGAACGTTTGCTTATAGAGTTATGCCTTTTGGGTTGTGTAATGCTCCAGCAACATTCCAGTGTTTGATGAATAGGGTGTTCGAACCCTACATTGGGACCCTTCATCAAAGTATTTCTGGATGATTTTTACATCTATGGGAGAAAGTTGGACCACCTGCACCAAATGGAGACAACATTTCAAAGGTTAGATGAAGCATAAGCCTCACTAAACCCTACAAAGTGTGTCTTTGGATGTTCTAAAGGTGTTTTGCTAGGGCATGTTGTATCTAGAGATGGTATTGGTACTGATCTTGATAAAGTTTCAAAAATCAAAGATTTACCATTTCCTATTAATAGAAGTAAGTTGAGATCATTTTTAGGCCATGTGGGTTACTATAGAAGGTTCATCAAGAATTTCTCAAAAATTACATAGCCACTAACCCAGTTCTTGAAGAAGGATGTTACTTATGAACTAGGAAATAAGGCGCATGAAGCTTTTGAACAACTGAAGGAATCCCTGGTGTCTTCACCTGTTTTGAAGAATCTAGATTGGAGCAAGCCATTCATTTTGTACACGGATGCCTCAGATGCAGCACTAGGAAGTACTTTGAGCAAAAGGATGAAAATGGGAATGAACATCCAATTTACTTTGGGAGCAGACAAATGAGCAGTGCTGAGGTAAATTTTACTGTAACTGAAAAAGAGGCTTTGGCTATCATTTTTGCTGTAAAAATGTTTTGAAATTACTTGCTAGGGAAAAATTTTCTAGTTGTAACAAACCATCAAGCTCTAAACTATATTGTAAATAAGCCTAACCCATCAGGGATGATAGCAAGATGGATAATTTTGCTACAAGAATTTGAATTTGATATTATAGATAGGCTAGGAAAGAAGCATGTCAATGCAGATGCACTCTCTCGAGCCTATGATGGTTTAGGATCATCTTGTGATGATGATGATTTCCCCGATGCAGCACTGTTATCCCTTGACACAATCCCTAGTGAATACATAGATATTTGGAATCATTTGAATGAATTCAAGTTTCCTGATGGTGCCAATGCAAAGACTAAGAGGAAGATTACTCAAGCCAGTCGTCCATATTCTATTCTGCATGGAGTATTATTTCGAATAGGACCTAATGGACAGTACAAGAGGGCAGTTGGACGTGATCAAGGGAAGGAACTGCTAGAAGAATTCCACAATGGTACATGTGGAGGGCACTTCTCTGGACAACTTACAACAAGAAGGATCTTGGATGCAGGTTATCACTGGCCCACTCTTCTTAAATATTGTTATAATTATTGTAAGACATGTGATATTTCTCAAACACATGGTAACCGTAAGACTTCATCAGCTCCATTATGTCCTATTCTTCCCCTTGGTCCCTTTGAAAAGTGGGGAATAGACATTGTAGGTCCACTTCCAACTACATCATGCCAAAATAAGTATATTGTAGTTGCCACAGATTATTCAACCAAGTGGGTTGAAGCTAGGCCATTGAAAACAACTTCCATGGATGAAGTGGCAAGGTTCATGTATGAATGCATTGTCACCAGATTTGGTTGCCCATTAGAAAATGTAACAGATCAAGGAAGCCACTTCATTAATGAGGTGGTAGAAGCCCTAGTCAATAAGTTTTCTATTAAGCACAGGAAGGCAACAACATACAAGCCAAGCACAAATAGACAGATGGAATGAACAAATTTTGTGCTGTGTCAAATTCTAGCAAAAGATGCAGCCTTACAGGTACATAAATGGGATAAAAGGATTCATGCAGCATTGTGGGTATATAGGGCAACATCAAAGTCAGCAACAGGATACTCCCCATTTCAGTTGGCGTATGGCATTGATCCAGTTCTTCCTATTGAGTTTGATATTCTCATTGTGAGAGTTATGAAAAATGAAAGGATGGATGAAAGTGATTCAGTAAAAGAAAGGTTGGTACATCTTCATTTGCTGAAGGAAATGAGAGAAATAACAAAGGATACAAGCCATAAGAAGAAAATGAAGTAGAAGGAATACTTTGATCAAAAGATCCGGCGGTCTCCATTTCATGTGAATGACTTGGTTCTAGTATATGATTCAAGATACAAAAAGAGAAGACAGAGAAAATTTCTTCCAAAATGGATGGGGCCCTACAAAATAGCAGATGTGCATGAAAATGGTACGTACCGACTGGAGGAATTGGATGGAACTCCCATTACGAAATGGGTCAACCACAACAAGTTGAAGATTTTCCAAGCACCAGAATAGTCTACTCTGAGGACGGAGTAGAAGCTTGGAAGGGGGAAGATGTCGACACTAAAATTTTCCTCCGTAATTTCTATTTCATTAATGTATGTATTAGGAATAGGATGTTGTTAAGTATAATTAGTAGTAGCGTCTGATAGAAGATAATGGCGCCGTCAGTACGGTTCTGCCAATAATGTGGAGTATGGTAACAATCAAAGTACAATAGTAATGTTGTAAAAAGTAAATATTTGTCGTAAGTGGTCCGGTAATGTTAAAATGTCAAAGTTTGGGTAATTAGAGAAGTAGGGTCTACGTGATTAGGAATTAGAAATATTATATTGGTAATAAGGACAAGGAGTGAGGTCATAAATATTTTGTATATTTTATTTGTAAAAAGTCGAAAAATGTGGAACCCATGTAAAATGATAAGGTTTATCTTATCTTAAAAGATAAGCTTACATGTACAGATAAGAGTTAAGATATGGAATATGATTCGTCAGAGTGGATTTCTTATCCTATCTTAGAGATAAGATGGATAAGCCTGGAAGTTCTATAAATAGAGAGGCCACACCCCCTCATTTAGCATAGAAAGAAGTAGTGAGAAATATTGTAGGAAGTGTGCGAAGGAAGCCATCAGTTTAAAGGTGTGTTGAAGAAGCCATTAAGATGTGTAATTGTAAAGTTTCTCCCATAGTCTTGGTGAAAGGAAAGTGAAGTCAATAACTCTCGAAGTGCCTCATGGGTGAGATTGTAATAATTTCATGTTAATATCATAATTTACTTTGGTATTTCATATTTTTCATCATTCTGTCTTATCATAGTCGATGATATTCTTGTGTTATGTTGTTGTTGTGTTTCCAGATTACATCCACCAAACTAAAGGCTGTGCATTAGTAAATAATCATAGCACGAGGAGTTCCCAGTGAAGAATTATCATAGTGCCAGATTGGTGATGACAGGCCACTGGAATCCTATCCCAAGACCTTTGAAATCTGGAGTTGAAGTCAGTCAGCTGCTCATTGGGAGCTCTCTTGATAGTTGTCAATTGTTCAAGTAGAGAAAAATTGTCTCCCTTTTCTCCAAACGGCTCATGGAGAACTATGCATAACTGATTCCAATTTTGAATAGAACCAACTCCAAGGCTCCTAAACCATTGCAATGCCCTCCCTTTGAACGAATATGCTAGCAATTTGACAGCAACATCCATTTCATTTATCTCATGGATTGCACAACCGTTAGCAATGTCTTTGACATGATCACCAAGAGTGGTATGATTTTCTCCAGTGAAAAATGGAATGTTCTTTAATGCTGCAATTAGAACTAGATTCTGTGCATTGAGGGAAAGTGGGCTACTACCAGTGAAGTTGACAAAAGTGTTTTGTTGCGCCATTTTGATTGGCCTGAGAACCCTTGTTGATTGGATGAAAGGTTTACTAGGTGGAGGAGTTGACAAAGTCCTATTAGGTGGAGATGGTGATCTCTGTGGTCTTCTTCCTCTCCTTCCTCTACCTAGAGATAGTTGCAAGTGGAAAAATAACCCCTCTTCTCGAGTATTAGACCTGGTTTGAATTCTTCTAATGTACCTAGGAAAATTTTTCTGCTACACCACTAAATTCTATCCCTTCGGAGTAGCCAGATGTGTTAGAGAATGAGCCTCAAAAGGCTAGATTTTGCCAGGTTACACACCAATCTTGACAAAAATTAACCTCAAAATTTTGAAAGACCTGTATATTTGATATTTTAGGGTTTGGAATTTGATTTAGAATGACAGTCCCGAAAACTTGAAAATGCCAGACTTCCGAAATCCCAAAATCTGGAATTCAAAAAACTTTGAAAAATCAAAAATCAAAAATTCTAAAAACTAAAGATACCCTTTTGAAGATTACCCCTAGATCTATTAGGTGGTGAAATTTTGACTTTTTTTGAGCAAGTTAAGCCCTTGAAAATAGATTTTAGAGTTCAGCGTGGAAAGTGAAATATCTGAAATTAGAGAAATTGTAATTTCTAAGTCCAAATTCATTGAAAGCTCCTTCAAAACTTGTGGAATGACCTCTTGGTCCCACCGGGAATGCCAAAACTATAGGTGAAAATCACAGCACCCCTGAATGTCTGCAACTCGATGGGTTGAGACTCTCAGTGCGATTGCATAACATGGAGCTTTTCCCAAGTGTGGGACCTTGTGAATCGAGAAAAGATCTCTGGATGAAGGCTGGTTCCTATTCCTCTGTTTAGATGCACACATAAAAATGTAGAGGGTTTACTCAAAAACCTAATCTAACTTGCCAAGGAAAAAGGGTAAGAAGATGCATAAAAATAAACCTAAACTAACAAAGGTGATGCACCAAGGAATGAAGAAACATCTTTATTGCCAATAAACACAAACCATTAAAATGTAATGCAAGATCATTCACAGATAACCAGATTTGCAATGAAATATCAAGAGGATGTAAATGAACATAGAGAGGGTTGAGAATCATCCACATATATGCATTATTTTCTCCAAAGATTGATACAATACACTACAAAATGCTAAGAGGCAAAGTTACATTATAGTTTTGTATGGGAGGTTTGAACTCCACAAATTCACCTACTAAAGAGAAGAAGGGAGTGGCAAAACAAGAATTTCCAACCTTTAGAAAGAAGCCCCTCCTTACAATTTATAGGAAGAATGAGAGAGAAAAGAGAGAGGAATTCCAAATCTACCCCAACCACCTCCAAGTTGCATTTAATTCATCTCATTATGACGGTAGGTGAGAACCCTAGTAGACCCAAGAAATAGCAAGTTGTATTTTTCATTTTTAAGAAATTGTTCTCACCCAATTAAATATATCCATTCGTAGTTGGATAGAAGACCTTGTAAGCTTTCCGAAAAGTTTAACCTTGCGTGAATCTGAGCTCCTTGTGAAAAGTTATGGCCATTTGAATATTTACGTTAGGGTTTACTTTTTATCGGGGGGTTAACGCTCAAAATGTTGCGCCTCCTGAAGATACGCCTTGGCGCATCCATCCTTATGTCGACATACCCTTACGTGCACCACAGGCACTGAAAATGTGGTGTCAACACTTTGTGTTGTGCGCCCCTAGCCTGTGCCTTCGGCGCAACTTTTTGCATGTCGGCACTTTGTGTTTTGCGCCCCTAGTCTGTGCCTTAGGTGTGAATTTTAATATGTCGTCACTTTGTGTTGTGCGCCCCTAGCCTGCGCCTTGAGCGTGAATTTTTGCATGTCGAAACTTTTGTTGTGCTCCCCTAGCCTGTGCCTTGGGCGCAAATTTTTGCATGTCGACACTTTGTGCTGTGCACCCCTAGCTTGTGCCTTGGGTGCGAATTTTCACATGTCGACACTTTGTGTTGTGCACCCCTACCCTGTGCCTTGGGTGCGAATTTTCACATGTCAACACTTTGTGCTATGCGCCCCTAGCCTGCACCTTGGATGCAAATTTTCACATGTCAACACTTTGTGTTGTGCACCCCTAGCCTGTGCCTTGGGCGCAAATTTTCACATGTCGACACTTTGTGTTGTCTATATTTACCCGGGGGGGAGATATATACAACAGAAACATCTTCAAAGGTAAAATATGGAGGAAGGTCCCAAACATGTGCCAAGTCTCCACATGTAAAATTGGCGCACCTTCAAAGGTGAGGTCCAAACAGAGTCTCTAAATGTGCGTGGAGATTCCACATGTCTAAGGTCTAACGAGTTTCTCCTAAATGGGCAGAAAAGGGAAAGAGCTAGCTGTTTAATTGACTAAGTATAAGAGGGTCGGTGCAAGCCTTCATATACCTCATCGGTGCAATTTCAGAAGTAATACCTAAGGGACATTCCTTAAATGAGTGGGAAGCCTCCACATGTCCCAAGTCCAAAAGGGGGACACCGGCCATTGAAAATTCCAAACTTGAGATAGGCCAAAGGAAGCCTCCCAAGTCAAGCAGAACATCTCCACCAATGGGAGGGGCTTAGGCAGAATAAAAAAGAAAATAGAGCAGGCCCACGGACAATGCCACATGTCTCTTTAGTGTAACTTCAATAGTAAAATAGGGGGATGAAATCTTAAGATGCACGGGGATGCCATGTAGACCTTGCGCAAATAGACTCCAAGCCCAAAGTACCTTCAGGAGGTCATATATTTCAATCGGAAGCTTAGATTTGAGTGAGAGGGGACGTTTTGGAAAGCTCTCGGTGCCTGCTACTCACTTACCACCATTAATTATCTGGTCCACCATTTTTGAGGTTTTCAATTCTCTGACCTATCACCATGATGAAGAATGGACTCCTTTCTTTCCCAACAAGGAACAACACATGGATGCATGGGCCTTGCAGTGAAGCCCATCATTGTTAGAGGAGAATTTCAATGCTTTCTATGTAACATTCCCATTTTAAGACATTAGAACAAGGGTTTTTTTTTTATAACGTTCTCTGCTCTAAATTACGTAATTCAGAACACATATTCAAGTTTTAATAATTGTTCTTTGTTCCAAATGATGTAATTTAGAACACACAATGCTTTTAAAACCAATGTTCTCTATTCACATATTAATAATATGGAACACACATTCCATGCCATTCAATCATATAACAGATAACCATATGCTGCTGTAATGACTCAAAGAACTACTGATCTCCCATTTCATGGCTTGGAGTTTCATTGATCTCTCATTTCATGACTCGGCTACTTACTGATCCTTCATGTTAATCCATGCATTGTATACTAAGTATACTTGGTTATCTTTATCTTTTCGGTTATTGAAGTGCTCCGTTTAAGAGGCCTATTTGAATATCTGTTACCAATATTCATCCAAAATCTTGATTCTTAAACTAGGTGATTTAGGACAACGCAACCAGCAGCTTGCGATACTTTGGCCAAAGTTTTTCACATGCTTAGCATGATCATATCCCTAAATGACATACTCATCAATTGGAATACGTCCTTCACCCCAGTTCATCTGTTACCTAGAATGGTATTTTCTTAATTCTATCAGTCCTTTTGTCCAAGGTTGAACTTTAATGTAAGATAACAATATGAAAGAATATAGAATGGCACTCATGATGATTAAAGGTGTGTAGACATACCTAGTCGACCCTAGTCGACTATGTGTGTCTAGTTACCTTTAGTCTTCATGAATCACTCCGTATATAAGGTCACATTCCTAACTTGGTCCAAAGTAAAACTGAGGCCAAGTCCAAGCTTATGTAAACCTAGATGACTTGATTCAGAAGGTTGTTGCAACATGTCAGCTACAACATTGTGTCGTCACGAAGGCCCAAGCTTCATGAAGAAGCCTTATTGCAGTTGGCGTGTGCCAAAATCCTACAGAATCCTCCCATCTAGGGTTACACATCCAGCTAAAAGTTTGATTAGATTCTTATCTTTAATATTTTTAAGAATAAGTTTCAGCAGCATTGCTGATCCTCTAACCTCATAGTTTATTACAGTTGTATAGCTAGGAATGACTTGAATTGTCTCGTAGCATAATATAAATTCACTCTTCCTTACTGAAGGATTGCATATTCCGTTCTTAGTTCATCAATTAAAGCTTCAGACTTACAGTCCACTATAGCTTAACGAAGTAAGATTAACTTACTAAGCTTAATCAAGTTTATTTGAACCTGATTTCAAATTCAGGTTTCCATTTCATTAGAACTCATTTAAATGAGGTCTATTTCCCATATAGATGTATTCATTTATTTACAATTACCTTACTTCAATTTAAGGTTTGTTAAGAGGAGATATGATTCCTCTTTCTGAATATCCTTTGGGCAAGACATCCAAAAGAATATTAACAAAATCTGAATACACAATTCAATTGTCCTTTCATCAATATTCATTATTTTATAATATAATTCCAAATATTATTTATACAAGAGTTCATATTTATCTTACTCTTTTACTAATGTCAATTTAAAATCAAATATTGACCTAAGTATTAATCAATTGTAAATTCCAACTTAAAAGTTGTATTGAAGTGAAGAATAGACGTTATATCCTTCTAGATCTACAACCATCATTTGAATAAGTAAAAATTAAATGAATAGGAATATGTACTCGATTATATTCCAATAATTCAATAATGATACAACATTTAAAATAACACACCATTCCCTTCTCCCATTCCTCAAGATAAAATATATACATTTTTACAATTTCAAACAACTGGACTTCAATCATGCCAAACAACATCGATAACTCAAAAATAAAGAAGAATACAACTTTTCCTTTTTCCATTTCCTTTGAGAGGAATAATAAAAATCTCAGAAAAGATCCATCCTGGAGTTAATTAGAAGAAGCATCATAAAACAACATGTCTTCATTACTACTCACGGAATCCATCTGCAAAATTTACTAGCACGGGTCAATGTACCGAACTGAGCGTGTTAAGCACTTATCATTAAAATGAGGCGCTCTTGACTAATTGTCTCAATAAAAGAGCTCTGCTTTTATGAAATGTCCCATAATAGATATGGACATCACGTATGAGTTAAGTACCGATAAGGATGAACAATTTAAACAACCAAGTCTCAATAAATAGCATCTAAATAATACAAATGCTATTAAATAATAACTCCTCAAAATAATTACAGCAAACAAGCAATGATATATCACCATTTCCTAAACTATTTCCTTTAAAAATGAAAAGAGTTTATTCCAGATTTAGACAAATATTACAAAGAATATTTTCTCTAAATAATCTTAGATTAGAAGCATTTATAAGAACTAATATATATTACTGTTCGAATGCAATCACTGTTAATACCATTCCATCATTATAAATGGGATTCATATAATGAATTGACATGAAATTTAAACATAACTCCTTCACTTTTATACTACTCACTTGATTTCGACCAAATCAATGCAGAAGAGAAAGATTGTCATACATCATGATAACAACCTATGTCACTTTTTAGAATTCAACCAACAGTGTAGTACTCATTCATTCAGAGAGAGGAAACAAAACGTAAAACGCTTTTGCACACTCCCGAAGGTAGTCACATGTGGCTTCAATATCTCTTTAACAAAATTTTAGATAGGATATGAAGGAAAAGAAAATACTACTTCCAGTTACCTATTCATTAATCCCTTTTATTTAAATATAACCAAACTAGTCGATCTTATACAAGAAGAGATAACAATTAGAGATAACAGTCAAGAAGAGAGCAATTAAAAGTCAATAATCAAATGAAGGAAGGAGATTCAAATTAATTCTTCCCAATACATAGACGAACATCAAACTATGACGTGCAAGCCTGTTATCAGTAGGATATTTCTTCCCACGCCAGACTGTTATAGTCTTAATAGCTTGCTAACTACTATTCAAGGAAAGCATTCCCAAATTCATTTTTACAACTAAACCAAAATATTAACAACAATTGAGCTTCCAATTGCAACCAATGTTAGTGGTTATATATAATAACAAAAACCATATCCCATCTAAATACAAAACGATTAAGAGTTTATAACCAGCATACATGGTCCCAAATCTTCTAGGGTGAGAAGTCATTTTTCAATCACAAGAGTAAGAAGTCTACTCAGGTTCAGTTTTTAATGGAAACAATGAAGAAGTCTAACTCCACAGAATATATAAATATTCATCATCGAGTTTAAAGGAAAGTAAAAACTGTACGCTTTACTCCAATCCATCAATTAGAAAGATTACTCTATTGCAAGTTTGATAAGAATTTATTTTCAAACAACCATACATGGGTACAGACAACAAAATAGGAGGAACATTGTACTGATTTAAAACAATAAAATGTAAAGACGATACGATAAACCTATTATTCCTACAAGAACCCACTTCATAATTTAAACTGTATTACGAACAAGGAAGAACAATTCACAAAGTTTTGTCATAGCTTTCTCATGAAATCCATAACCTTTGAGTGTATATATCTCAGAAAACAGTATACGTATCACTGTCACCTTCAGCAAGTTCAACCCACAAGGGTCAACAAAATTGAATACTCATTACTTTTGAAATCAAAACAATAGAGATGGAATTCATTTCATTTACTATTTCAAGAAGGGAACACCCATTACTTTTGAAATCAAAACAACAGAGATGAAATTCATTTCATTTCCTATTTCAACAAGGGACATCCATTACTCATGTATGAGTCAAGAAAATACCCAAATCACATTTTTTTTCAAACAAAAACTCAAGCAAAAGACCACATCTAAACATATCAACATCTTTTCACAAGAACACACATTTATAAGAGCAGAGTTCTTTTAATGAAGATGCTTAATAAAGAGCAAAACTGTTTAAAGAAAAGAGCCTAACATGCCTGTATAATTTCTTGTTAGCTCGTGGAAGGTCACAACCGAACTTCTCCAGAGTTTCTTCCCTCCAAACAACATTAATCAATTAAATCTCTTAACTGCTTCCATGTTTCCATAGGCCCAGAAACCACTCGGAGGAAGTCAAAACAACAATGGCCAAAAAATGAACTTGCACGTTCGAAAGAGAAACAAAATGTAGAGCAAAAACCTGAAAACTAAATGACAACAATAACCCACGAAAAATCCTCTTTCCTCTTTCCTAGGCGGGCTGGTTGCCAAAACCAATGCCAATAAATGCATTGAATGCATTTTGTCTCTTTTTCTCCATGCCACCGCCGACTCAGATTTGGTGAGTTCTTTCATATAAATTTGCATGTAATTTCAAATTTATTTGTGTTGTTAGTTAGAAGCCTCTAACTTCTTTTCTCCTGCCAAACTTGGCGTTTAAAACTATAAGGACTGAAATTAAAGTCCTTCATTTAAGTTTAAACCTTCCCCCTTATCCTCCCACTTGACGTGTATCCTTAGGTCCCTTTTAGGTCTCACAATAGTTTAGGTCACAATTTAATAGTTAGGTTTCCTTCTAGGTCGTAGGTCCTTAGGATCTACCTTAGGTTAGTTTACAAACTCTTTTAAATTAAAATCCGTATAGGATAAAATATTATTTCCTAGGTTAACACATAACCCTTATCAATTTCCATAATAGGTTCCTAGTAGATTTTACCCCCTGAGGCTTAAAACCAGTATAGTGTAGGACATTTTGTCCAATGCTAAATATATGCCTTGATATCCTTGTATCAAACCTTACCGTTGGTA
This sequence comes from Taxus chinensis, assembly GCA_019776745.2. Lineage (NCBI taxonomy): Eukaryota > Viridiplantae > Streptophyta > Pinopsida > Cupressales > Taxaceae > Taxus > Taxus chinensis. The sequence continues at coordinate 307,640,993 of CM034148.1, read as the reverse complement.
GCATGGTGCCAAGAAAGTATACCTATAACCAAGTTCTTTAAAATTTATAACAATCTCTAGCTCGGTTCCAGACTTTATTTTATTTGGAAATTTAACTGACCAGACGACAATAAAGAAGGCTGAAGCATACCTTGGATCAATGGAGTTGATTCAAGGTGTGCTGTCACATAATTATGAGTTCATCAAGTGCAAAAGAAATTCAGTAGGTTCACAACTTTGCAAACATAAGTTATAATGACATCAGTCCTAAGTAAACAAAGTTACATTATGCATGAATTCAGGACAGTAATACTTACTCATTACAAACATGAATTTCAAGGTCAAGGAATACACCTTCACATGACAATTCTCATTTCCACATTTGTAACATCACAATTTTTTTTATCATAGTAACTGCTAAGATCAAGACGTTACATACCTCCCTTCTTAAAAAAATCATCTTCCCAATGATTAAATTAGTCAAATCATAGAGTTTTAGGAAAAAATTCAGTTATCGTCCTTCCATTCATATGTTCATAACAGAACAAAATTTAAGTCTTCAAAACAATATTAACAATAACCATCAAATAGTTTAGTAAATGCCCAAGTTTGGTAGAATTATCAAATTTTCAAACTTAATTTCGATCAAACAAGTATGGAAAAGCAAATCTCATTTCTTCAAGGTTCTCCCAAGTTACACTTTCTTCGCTAAAATGGTCCCACTGGATCTTACATTGCTCCACTTTGTGATTTATTAAGTGCAACTAGTGAGTTCCCAGCACTCGAATGGGCTTAACCACGATTATTCTGGGGTCTTGGACTTGCAAGGAATCCCAATTCAGCACATGTGATAAATCTGACATGTATTTCTTAAGCAAAGAAATATGGAAAACATCATGCATTCGTGATAAAGTAGGAGGTAAAGCTAAATGATAAGCTACAGGGTTGATTATTTCAACAATTTCAAAAGGTCCCACATAATGAGGTGATGACTTGGCAACCTTGCCAAAAGTTATAGAACTCTTTTTCAGCTTAACCCGAAGAAAGACCTTCTCACCAAGTTTATAATTCCTATCAACCCGCTTTAAGTCTTCATAACTCTTTTGCTTATTGGAAACCTCCTTTAAATGTTCATGAATCATTTTAGATTTTTGTTCCATTTTCGTAAGGATTTCTAGCCCAATTATCTCTCTATCCTCTACGCTGTCGTAGCTAATAGGGGTTCTACATTTCCTTCCATAAAATGCTTTGAAAGGTGCCATCTTTAAAGAGGCGTGGTATGTATTATTATAAGAAAATTCAACCAGTGGGAGGTACTCCTCCCATTTATACTACTGGTCCATGCAATACATCCTTAACATATCCTCTAAAACTTGATTGACTCTTTTAGTCTATCCATCCGTCTCCAGATGATATGCAAAACTGAAATTTAGTTTAGTTCCCAAGGCCGCATTAAGCATTTGCTAGAATCTTGATGTCATTCTCAGATCTCTATCCAATATGATTAATTCAGGTATTTCATGTAACCTAAAAATATCATGTACAAACCTTCTTACTAACACTGGTGAATCGTCTTTTAGATTACCAACAATAAAGTATGCCACTTTGGTTAGTTTTTTAACAACAACCAAGATGATATCATGTTTATTCCTAGACATAGGCAATCCTTGAAGGAAATCCATAGTTATCACTTACCATTTATACTGTGGAATGCTGTGGGGGTACAATAATCTAGTGGGATGCATATGTTCTGCCTTAACACATTGACATTCCAAGTAGTGTGTCACAAATTCCATCACATCCTTTTTCATTCCCTTCTAGAAATATTGCTTCTTTATATCAGCAAGCATTTTCGTAATGCCAAGGTATCTAGAAAAAGGTGAATTATCAAATTCAGCTAATAATTTCTTTCTTAAATCATTTGCCAAGGGTATATATACCCTGTTTTCAAACCTCAAAATTTCTTCATTGTCAAAATGAAAACCTTTATACTTTACATCTTTCGGATCTGCAGCAAGTGCTATTTTAACTTGCTAAAAGTAAGAGTCAGATTCCATGACACTTTTCACCTCATCTTTAAACTAAGTTCGTAATGTTATAAGAGAAAAAATGTGCTTCCTATGGCTCAGAGCATCTGCTACCCTATTTTCCTTGCCTTTAATATAGCTTATATCAAAATCATACTGAGATAGGAATTTTAACCATCTTCGTTGTCTTGCATTCAGGTTTGGCTGAGTAAAAATGTACTTCAACCCCAGATGGTCAATTTTTAGCTCAAAAGGCTTACCAAGAAGGTAGTGCCTCCACATTTGAAGTGCATGAATGATGGAAGTGAGCTCTAGGTCATGTGGAGCATAATTTTGTTCATGTAACTTGAGTTTTCTTCTTTCATATGCTATGACATGATTATTTTGTAACAGAATACCTCCGAGACCCTCTCCAGATGTATCCGTTACGACCGTAAAATATCCATTCAGATCAGGTACAGTCACAATAGGTGCTGTAGTTAACTGATCCTTTAGAATATTAAAGGCAGATTCACATTTTTCATTCCAAACAAATTTCTTATCTTTCTTTTATAATGAAGTGATTAGTGCAACAATCTTAGAAAAGTCCTTAACAAACTTTCTATAGTACCCTGCTAGGCCCATGAAGCTTCTAACTACATGCACATTCTTGGGTGTAGTCCACTCAGTTATAGCTATGATCTTTGAAAGATCTACATCTATCCCATTCTTGCTTATAACATGTCCTAAATAATGCACTTCTACATCATAAAAGGAACATTTAGACAATTTACCATACAACTTTCTCTTTCTAAAGATTTCCAGTACTATCTTTAATTGCTCCTGATGCTCTTCGACATTTTATGAGTATATAAGAATGTCATCCAAGAATACAAGTAAAAATTTGTCCAAGTAATCTTGAAAATTATTATTCATCAAATTCATGAAGGCGGTAGGTGCATTCTTCAACCCAAAAGGCAACACTGTGAATTCATAATGTCCATACCTTGTTCTAAAATCTATTTTATGAATGTCTTCCTCTTTTATTCTCAGCTGATGATATCCAGATTGAAGATCTATTTTTGAATAAACTGATGCTCCACACATCTGATCAAATAGATCATCAATCCCAGGAAGCAGATATCGGTTCTTAATGGTTTCCTTATTCAACATTTTGTAATCAATGCACAATCTAAGTGTGTCATCCTTCTTCTTTACAAAAATTACCAGCACTCCCCATGGTGAGACGCTCGGTCTTATTAACCCTTTGGTCAAAAGTTCCTGTAATTGAGCCTTAAGTTCCACCAACTCAATGGTGGTCATTATATAGGGTGCCTTAGATATGGTCCCGGTTCTTGGTTTGATCTCAATTGCAAAGTCAAACTCCCATTTGGGTGGAAGACCCGGTAATTCTTCTAGAAATACATCATTGAAATATCTTAACAATGGATATTTTTCCATAAAATCAATATCTTCCTCAACAATTTCTATCATTTTTACTGCATACAATGTGAAACCTCTATTTTTAGCCCTTTTTAATTGCATAGCTATTAGTTTCCTAATTACAATCCCATGTTTTACACCCTGAATGACTGCTGTTTTCTGCAGGTCATCAAAATAGCAAATCTATTTTTCATAACAGTTGACCTTCACCTTATGTTCTTCCAACCAGTTAACACCTATAATTACATCATATGACCCCAAAATGGTAACATACAGGTCAAATTCTGTGGAGAAACTAGGCAAGTCAAGGACTACCCCAAAAAGACACATATCAACTGTATGGACAACATTATTTCCATAATGTACTGTCCATGTCTTATCCATTCGTTCAGCTTTTATTTTTAATTTCAATGCTAACTTAGTAGATATAAAACATTTATTAGCTCTAGTATCAAAAAGTATAACCACAGGTATACCGACTAACTTACCAAGAACTTCTATGGGTGTGACTTACTTTTTAGCTTGTTTGTTAGCCACCGCAACGTGTATCTTGTGCTGCTAATCACGACCGTCCTTCTTCAAAGGAAAGTGAATCGCATAATGGTCTTTTCCACAGTTGAAATAGCCTCCAACGGGCCCCTTCCTAGGCTCAAATTTATTTCCAGCCTTGAAGTTATCATTCTGGCTTCCATAGGACTTTTATCTATTACCACTATTTTTGGTAGAGTCATTCCTCATATTAGTAATAGGTTTGTTCATTCCTGTTTTCTTATTGTTATCCGCAACAATTTCATTTTTCATGATGAACCTCTTTCAGGATCCCTTTTTAGGTGCAAGAGATGAAGAAGAGTTGGGAATCTTCTTCCTACCCTCCTCCCTATGAGCAGAGATTGCTCTCAATTTTTGTTCTTTTCTTATTGCCTTTTCGACAACTCCTTCCATGGTGGTTAGACTATAGACATCCACCTCACCACCAATGATGGGATTTAGCTCCATTATGAAATTTCGTATCCTGAACTTCTCTTCAACTGGGTACTACGGTACATACTTAAGGAGTTTAGCAAACCCTTCCCAGTATTTTGTCACCGTCAACTTTCCTTGAGACAAGTTCTGAAATTTAGTCATTTTCTTATCAAAAAAGAGTTGAGGTAGCCATCGTTGCCTAAATTAACTTTTAAATTGATCCTAAGTTATGTCTATTTTGACAATGTTCAACTCAACCTTACAGTTCTCCCACCATGATGATGCTTCATGAGAAATTTTATATGCTCCCCATATCGCTTTTGTCTCCTCGGAGAAGTTTCTTATTGTAAAGTACTCCATTTAACTGAGCCAATTTTCAGCCCCGTCCCCAAGTGTAGTTCCATCAAACTTTGAAGGACTTATTATTTTTATATCATTTGTGAGTTCAACTACTAATCTTGCCCTTTTATTTTCAGGCTGATTAGGAACGTTCACATTACTATTATCAACACCTGGATTTCCTCCATTGGTGTTGTCCACAAGAGGTGGCTGATCATTAGTATCAGCATCTTCTTCCTCCTTCTCATTGCCCATTACTTGATGTTCCAAAATAGTTAGACGATCTCTCGTATCTAGCAGGGCATCAAGGATCTCATCTAGTTTTTGGCAGTAGTTGCTTCTCCACCCAGTAACGGGTTGTTTGTAGCATTCCCTCTTGTTCTAACAATTTTCTATTCAACAAGAAAATGTAAACCTTATCAAATTGCGGACTCATTAGGTCCAAGAGTTGTAACCTTCAGCTCTGATACCAAGATGTAACATTCCCATTTTAAGACATTAGAACAAGGGAATTTTTTTTTTTGGACAACGTTCTCTGCTCTGAATTACGTGATTCAGAACGCATGTTCAAGTTTTAATAATTGTTCTCTATTCTAAATGACATAATTTAGAACACACAATGCTTTTAAAACCAATGTACTCTATTCACATATTCATAATATGGAACACACATTCCATGCCATTCAATCATATAATAGATAACCATATACTGCTGTAATGACTCGAAGAACTACCGATCTCCCATTTCATGGCTCAGAGTTTCATCGATCTCTCATTTCATGACTCGGCTACTTATCGATCCTTCATGTTAATCCATGCATTGTATACTAAGTATACTTGGTTCTCTTTACCTTTTCTGGTTATTGAAGTGCTCCATTTAAGAGGCCTATCTAAATATTTGTTACTGATATTCATCCGAAATCTTGCTTCTTAAACTAGGTGATTTAGGACAACGCAACCAATAGCTTGCGATACGTTGGCCAAAGTTTTTCACATGCTTAGTATGATCATATTCCTAGAGGGCATACTCGTCAATTGGAATATGTCCTTCACCCCACTTCATCTGTTACCCAGGATGGTCTTTTTTGACTTCTGTTAATCCTCTTGTCTAAGGTTGAACTTTAACCCAAGATAGCAATATGAAATAATATAGAAAGGCAGTCATGATGATTAAAGGTACGTAGACATACCTCGTTGACCCTATTCGGCTACGTGTGTCTAGTTACCTTTATTCTTCGCGAGTTACTCCGTATACAAGGTCACATTCCTAACTTGGTCCAAAGTAAAAATGAGGCCAATTCCAAGCTTATGTAAACGTCGACGATTCGATTTAGAAGGGTGTTGCAACATGTCAACTGCAACATTGTGTCATCATGAAGGCCCAGCCTTCGTGAAGACACCTTATTGTAGCTTGCGTGTGCCAACATCCTACGGAATCCTCTCATCTATGGTTACACATCCAACTAAAAGTTTGATTAGATTCTTATCTTTAATATTTTTAAGAATAATTTTCAACAACCTTGCTGATCCTCTAACCTCATAGTTCATTACAGTTGCATAACTAGGAATGGCTTGAATGGTCTCGTAGCTTAATATAAATTCACTCCTCCTTACCAAAGGATTGCATATTCCTTTCTTAGTTCATCAATTAAATCTTTAGACTTATAGTCCACTATAGCTTAACGAAGTAAGATTAACTTACTAAGCTTAATCAATTTTATTCGCAACTGATTTTAAATTCAGGTTTCCATTTCATTAGACCTCATTTGAATAGGTCTATTTCCCATATAGATGTATTCATTTATTTACAATTAAATTACTTCATTTTAAGGTTTGTTAAGAGGAGATATGATTCCTCTTTCCGAATATCCTTTGGACAAGACATCCCAAAGAATATTAACGAAATATTAATACAAAATTCAATTTTCCTTTCATTAATATTCATTAGTTTATAATCTAATTCCAAATATTATTTATACAATAGTTCATATTTATCTTAATCTTTTACTATTATCAATTTAAAAGCCCATATTGACCTAAGTATTAATCAATTACACATTCCAACCTAAAAGTTGTATTCAAGTGAAGAATAGACATTATATCCTTTTAGATCTACAACCATTATTTGAATAAGTACAAATTCAATGAATAGGAATATGTACTCGATTATATTCCAACAATTCAATAACGGTACAACATTTAAAAAATCACACCATTCACTTCTCTCATTCCTCAAGATAAAATATATACATTTTTACAAGTCCAAACAACCGGACTTCAATCATGCCAAATAGCATCAATAACTCAAAAAGAAAGAAGAATACAACTTTTCCTTTTTCCATTTCCTTCGAGAGGAATAATAAAAATCTCAGAAAAGATCCATCCTTGAGTTAATCAGAAGAAGCATCATAAAACAACATGTCTTCATTACTACTCACGGAATCCATCTGCAAAATTTTACTAGCACGAGTCAGTTCACCGAACTGAGCATGTTAAGAACTTATCATTAAAATGAGGTGCTCTTGACTAACTGTCTCAATAAAAGAGATTTTATTTTATGAAATGCCCCACAATAGATATGGACATCACGTAAGAGTTAAGTACTGATAAGGGATGAACAATTTAAACAACCAAGTCTCAATAAATAGCATCGAAATCAGACAAGGCTATTAACTAATAACTCCTCAAAATAATTACAGCAAACATGCACAATGATATATCACCATTTCCTTAACTATTTCCTATAAAAATGAAAAGAGTTTATTCCAGATTTAGACAAATATTACAAAGAATATTTTCTCTAAATAATCTCAGATTAGAAGCATTTATAAGAACTGATATATATATATATATATATATATATTATTGTTCGAATGCAATCACTTTCAATACCATTCCATCATTATAAATGTGATTCATATAACGAATTGACTTGAAATTTAAACAGAACTCCTTCACCTTTATACTACTCACTTGATTTCAACCAAATCAATGCAGAAGAGAAAGACAATCATACATCATGACAACAACCTATGTCACTTTTCAGAATTCAACCAACAATGTAGTACTCATTCATTCAGAGAGAGGAAATAGAACGTAAAATGACTTTTGCACACACTCGAAGGTAGTCACATGCGACTTCAATATCTCTTTAATAGAATTTTAGATAGGATATGAAGGAAAAGAAAATACTACTTACAGTTACCTGTTCATTAATCCCTTTAATTTAAATACAACTGAACTGGTCGATCTTATACAAGAAGAGATAACAATTAGAGATAACAGTAAAGAAGAGAGAAATTAAAAGTCAATAATCGAATGAAGGAAGGAGATTCACATTACTTCTTCCCAATACATAGCCGAACATCAAACTATGATGTGCAAACCCTGTTATCAATAGGATATTTCTTCCCACACCAGACTGTTACAATCTTACTAACTTGCTAACTACTATTCAAGGAAAGTGTTCCCGAATTCATTTTTACAACTAAACCAAAATATTAACAACAATTGAGCTTCCAATTACAACCAATGTTAGCTGGTTATATATACTAACAACAAACATATTCCATGCTAAATACAAAACAGATTAAGAGTTTATAACCAGCATACATGGTTCCAAATCTTCCAGGGTGAGAAGTCGTTTTTCAATCACAAGAGTAAGAAGTCTAATCATGTTCAGTTTTTAACAGAAACAATGAAGAAGTCTAACTCCACAAAATATATAAATATTCATCATTGAGTTTAAAGAAAAGAAAAAACTATACACTTTACTCCAATTCATCAATTAGACAGATTACTCTATTCCAAGTTCGATAAGAATTTATTTTCAAACAGCCATACATGGGTACCGAGAACAAAATAGGAGGAACATTGTACTAATTTAAAACAAGCAAATGTAAAGACGATACGACAAAGCTATTATTCCTATAAGAACCCATGTCACAATTTAAACTGTATTACAAACAAGGAAGAACAATTCACAAAGTTATGTCATAGCTTTCTCATGAAATCCATAACCTTTGAGCATATATATCTCAGAAAACATTATACGTATCACTGTCACCTTCAGCAAGTTCAACCCATAAGGGTTAACAAAACCGAATACCCATTACTTTCAAAATCAAAACAACAGAGATGAAATTCATTTCATTTACTATTTCAACAAGGGAACACCCATTACTTTCGAAATCAAAACAACAGAGATGAAATTCATTTCATTTACTATTTCAACAACGGAACACCCATTACTCATGTATGCATCAAGAAAATACCCAAATCACATTTTTTTTTCAGACGACAACTCAAGAAAAATACCACATCTAAATATATCAACATATTTTCACAAGATCACATGCATTTATAATTGCAAAGTTCTTTTAATGAAGATCACTTAATAAAGAGAAAAACTATTTAAAGAAAAGAGTCTAACATTCCTGCATAATTTCTTGTTAGCTCGTGGAAGGTCACAGCCGAGCTTCTCTAGAGTTTATTCCCTCCAAACAATGTTAATCAACCAAATCTCTCAACTGCTTCCACGTTTCCATAGGCCCAAAAACCACTCGGAGGTGGTCAAAACAATAATGGCCGAACAATGAACTTGTAGGTTCGAAAGAGAAACAAAATGTATAGCAAAAACCCGAAAACCAAATGACAACAATAACCCACGAAAAATCCTCTTTCCCTCTTTCCTAGGCGGGCTGGTTTCCAAAACCAATGCCAATAAATGCATTGAATGCATTTTCTCCCTTTTTCTCCATGCTATTGCCAACTCAGATTTGGTGAGTTCTTTCATATAAATTTGCATGTAATTTCAAGATTTATTTGTATTGTTAGTTAGAAGCCTCTAACTTCTTTACTCCCGCCAAACTTGGCGTTTAAAACTACAAGGATTGCAATTAAAGTCCTTCATTTAATTTTAAAACTTCCCCCTAATCCTCCCACTTGACGTGTATCCTTAGGTCCCTTTTAGGACTAGTAATAGTTTAGGTCACAATTTTAATAGTTAGGTTTCCTTCTAGGTCGTAGGTCCTTAGGATCTACCTTAGGTTAGTTTACAAAACCTTTTAAATTAAAATCCATATAGGATAAAATATTATTTCCTAGGTTAACACATAACCCTTATCATTTTCCATAACAGGTTCCTAGTAGATTTTACCACCTGAGGCTTAAAACCGATATAGTGCAGGACATTTTGTCCAAGGCCAAATATATGGCTTAATATCTTGGTATGAAGCCTTTTCTATCTTACGCTTTCGAGCGTTACAACTCATATGTATCCAAGAAATCAAACCTTACCATTGGTAGCATGGTGCCAAGCAAGTATACCTGTAACCAGGTTCTTTAAAATTTACAAAAATCTCCAGCTCGGTTCTAGACTTTATTTTATTTGGAAAGTCAATCAACCAGATGACAATAAAGAAGGATGAAGCATACCTTGGATCAATGGAGTTAATTCAAGGTGTGATGTCACATAATTATGAGTTCATCAAGTACAAAAGCAATTCAGCAGGTTCACAACTTTACAAACACAAGTTATAATGACATCAAGTCCTAGGCAAACAGAGTTACATTATGCATGATTTCAGGATAGTAATACTTACTCATTACAAACATGACTTTCAAGGTCAAGGAATACACCTTCTCATGATAATTCTCATTTCCACATTTGTAGCATCATAAAAAGAAGTTATTAACTGCCAAGATCAAGATGTTACATTCTAGGATGGTTGGAGTACGAGAATTCAATGCATATCTTGGGGTGGTTGAAGCAAGATTCAAACTTTCCCTCTATCCTTCTCTTATTATTCTATATATTGTAAAGATGGGGCATTTTTGTAGAGGTTGGTCATTGTTTCTCTCCTTCCCCCCTCTCTCTTTCTTCCTTAGGGTAGTATGTGGAGCTATAAACCTCCTCTCATGGCTCTATAATGGAATTTTATTTCCTTTTTCCCACTGAGTTATGTACTATGTGAACTTATGGAGACAATAAAATCTATGTTTCATAATGCATTTTCTACATCCTTTACTTATTTTGTTATCTCTTCTTGCCTCTCGTCATTGCAGGGTATACCGTGCATACTTCTAAAGTCTATTGTAGGTTCTGGGAGCCATGCTTAAAGAGTTTTGAAGTGGTGTTTCATGTGAACTTCATCTCTTGTTTTATGGTGCATCCTTTCCACCTTCCTCCATTTCTCACCTCTCTCCACTTTAGGAAGTTTGATATCTCTGATCAGCCACTTCCTTTTCTGGTGTAGTCATCCATCCATTAGTGTCAGGCATTTTTATTTCCACATCTCTCATCTCCCTAACCCCTTGGAATGGTTAGATTATGATAGTCATTAGTTCTTTCCTACCACTGGAGTAACTAGTGGTAGGTAGATTTGTAGAAGCAGGAACCAACCTTCTCTGGAGGTTCATCTCATAGTCCGCAAAATCCCACAACTTGAGATATGGTCTAATGTTGTGCAATCACACTGGATGCCCCATTATCCAGACTTAGGACATTCAAGGGTGTTGTGATTCCTACACTAAAATGTTTATGGAATGCCACGTTTAGTGCAGATGATGGTCTAAAGCACCTTAAATGAAGCTGATCTTATCAGAGGAAGGTGTAAGTTCCTATTAAGATGGGCATCCTTTTTAGGCACATACAAGCACGTCTAGTGACTCCATTTGGTCAACAACCCATATTTGAAGTTTCAAGGTACCTTCTCGCATAAATTGGCCCTGTAGCATCCTAGTTTATTGCCCATCAGAAGTTCATCTTCTTCCATCCAATGAGATGTTTTTGTAATTTATGGACTGGGCATTCCCATCTTGGAGGCTCACACTTACAGCAACCAGCGGTGCAGTCCGCCTGTCAATGGGGAAACCTTCCACAACTCATCCAACATCAATATTAATGATCAGATCGCAAAACTTATATCATGCTTAACCCATATGAGAAGTGTTAAAACCATTCTTACGCGCAAGGGGATTAACTAAGAATTCCAGGGGGTGTCTTCTGATGTTGATGGTCCAATGTTCTTCCAATGACCAGTTTGCCTGGAGAAGTATCCAAAGAATGAATAGGCCCCTAGCATGGTGTAGTCTTAGGGCTACCAATGTCATCATGATTGAAGCCATTCAGGATAGTTAGCATGTAGGGCACCTTGTCTCATGGGCAGGCCAACTTTTCCAAGACATTACATCCCACAGGAGAATGCTTTCTCTTCATGAAGTCAAAATTAGTTTCCCCAAGACTTGTAGCAATAAATAGAGTAGATTGAGTTGCTTATAGAGTTGGAAAACAATGAACACCCCAGACTTATCAATAGGTAAGTCCTACCAGCACTCGTACCTTTTATTTTCCTATTCTGCCATCAGTATCATCACAACAACGTTGTGAGTATTAAGCTCCCCAGTATTGGGAAAACCAAGTGTTGATTTCGCTTCTCCATGCTCCTAATATTCCGTCTCATCTCGACTAGCTTCGTTCCAAAAATAGAGTTGCCAAACAGGTCATCCTCACTCCAAAGCATGAGTAAGAAGCTTCCACTGTGCCAAAGGTCCACCAACAACGCAATAGCAGATCCAATTGGTATAGAATCCCAACTCTACCAGGAGTATATCTTGCTTGTCAAAACTTCCATGTTGGTGAAGAGACCATCAAGAATCCTGTTTTTCACTCTTGTTTTCAACTATAGTCCAATGCCAGGAACCCAACTACATGAGTCAGAGATTTGATGAGAAAATATGAAGCTAGTTGGGCCTTCCATGATTGTAGGATTTACAAAAATCCCCTTGATTGTTAAGCCTACTAAGGAGGTCAGATTTGTAGAGTGAGTGGTGGCTGAGGCTGAGTTTGTCAGTAGAAGAAGAACAAGAAGAACAAGGAGAAGATTGGCATTCTGTTTGCTCTGAATGTAATGTCCATAATTTCACTTTTGTATAAAGAGGTGTTGTGGTGATTTTTTGCAATCCACAGTTGTATACATTTTACCAGTTAAGGAGGAAGCCTCTAACTAGCTCCCAGTCCCATTGCAGCAGAGGCTCAAGAAGATGGGAGAGATCCCAATTAGATTCGAGGCCACTTTTCTAGTCTCAGAAACCTCATTATTGAAGATTTTTTTATTTCATTTGAGAGGGCCTGATTTGCATTGATGAAGCTCAGGGTCACCAAGCGTAGGTAGTCCAGCTCATGATTTTAGGGAGAGGATCAGTACCAGGCTATCATTCATGAATCCATGCCCAATGGATGCAACCTTTATTTGTCCCTCCCACTTCATCCCCTTCAAGCTGTAATGTCGAAGAAGAGTTTGATATTTCAAACTTCATGTTATATTCTTATAAAGTTTTATAGCAATATATAAACTAATTACCTTATTAAATAATTAAATATTTGAGTTAATATAATGCATAAATTAACCTAACATTCCCCCCCTTAATTTTTCATTTCCTCAAGTGATGAGGAGAGGAACTCTTTGAACAACTCAAACTTGTCACATGCAAGTGACTTCATGAAAATATCTAAGGATATCAAAGCACACAAGATTCCAAATAGGGATAAAGATGACCATTGAATAAGCTAAGGAAAGAAGAGATAACAAAAGCCTCCACATGTCCAAACAGTGTAACTCCAAATGGAAAGCTAGAAAGGAAGTCTCCAAATGTGTGCCAACCCTCCATGTGTCCAAGGTCTAGAAAGGGTCTCATCGGTATTTGAATATTTATAGACCCTCGGAAGGTGCCAAAAGCCTCAATGGTGCAACTTCAGGGGCAAGACCCAAGGGGTAGTCTCAAAACAAGTGCAGGCTCGCCACATGGTCAGAGTAAAAAAGGGGGGGAAAATTGGCCATTGAATCAACTAAAGAAGGGACAATAGAAGCCTCCATACATCATCTCGATGCATATTCAAAGGAAAAATCTAGAGTCAGGTCTCAAATGTGCGCCAGCTCTCCACGTGTCTAATCAGTGCACCTCTGAAAGTCAGGTCTAAACAGAGTCTCCAAATGTGCACAGAGCTTCCACGTGTCTAAGGTCTGATGAGTTGCTTCTAAATGGGTAGAAAAGGGACATAACCGACTATCTAATTGACTAAGTATAAGAGGGTCAACGGAATCCTTCATGTGCCTCATCAGCACAAATTTAGAAGTGAGACCCAAGGGACAATACCTAAATGAGAAGGAAGCCTCCATGTGTCCCAACTCCAAAAGGGGGACACTGAATGTTGAAAATTCCAAGCTTAGGACAAGTTGAAGGAAGGCTCTGTGCGTCATCTCGGTGCATCTTCAAGGTTGAAATCTAAAGACAGACCCCAAAAAAGTGTAGACCCACCATGTGGTCATAGTTAAAAAGAAGACAGAGTCAGCCATTGAAGAGTCCAAGACTGGTAGAAGGAGCCACGCATCAACTGAATGCTTTTTGAAGGGGTAAATCCAAAAAGCAAGCCCTAAACATGAACCGGCTCTCCACGTGTCTCAGGTCAGGAGGAAAGTCTTGGCCAATGGGAGGGGCTTAAGCAAAATAAAATGTACAAGATGCACATCAATTTAGATGTACCATGCCTAGGGTGCATTTTTGAGGCCATAAAAATATTTCCTAAGTCTACATAACTTTTCTTATTAACCAGGTACTACATATCACTTAGGTTGAGTCATGTAGACTTCTTATTGTAAATATCCGTTCAGGAAGGCACTTCTTATGTCTATTCGATGGACTTTCCAGCTAAACTGTGCAGCATTAGATGAAAAGATCCATCATTTTTGAGGCTGTCAAGTCTCTGACCTATTAGCTGTGGGATGAAAAATGGACTCCTTTCATAGTCAATAAGGAACTTCTTTTTGTGCAGGTACCTTTGCTATAGGTTGGTCATTGTTTCTCTCCTTCCCCATCTCTCTTTCTCCCCTTCAGGTTGAATATAGAGTCTAAGCCCTCCTCTCATTACTTTCCTAATGGAATTTTATTGCCTCTTGCCCACTAATGATGTAATTGTGTGATTACTCATGGAGCAATAATATCCATGACATTTGTGATGCATTTTGTCCATCCTTCCTTGGATATTATTATCTCTTCTTACACTCTCATCATTATCAGGGTATACCGTGCATACTTCTTATCTCTATTATAGGTTTTGAGAGCTGTGTTTAATGGGTATGAAGTGGTGTTCTATGTGAAATCTATCTTTGGTCTCATGATGCATCTGCCCATCCTCTCCATTTCTCACCTCTCTCCATTCAGGTAGTTGAGATTTTGACCAACACTCCATCCTTCATCTTGGTTATCACTCATTTTAGTATAGGTTTTCCCTTTTACATGCACTTCTCTCTCTCCCTATCTCCTTGGAATTGTTAGATTAGGATGTAGATATACATTTTCATGCATTAGAAGTAGTTTAGCATCTCTAGGTAGTTTAGGAGTAGGAAGTCAGTCTTTCTCCGGAGGTCCATCTCAAGTCCATAAGTCCCAAAACTTGAGAGATGGTCCCATGTTATACAATCATACCAGATGCACCACTTAGATCTAAGGGAATTTAGGGGGTGCTGTGATTTTTCATCAACACTTGCTTTGTACCCAAATACTCTAAGGTGTAAAATAGATGGTTTCCAATTCGACCATGCTTCTTATGGTGTTACTACTTCAAGAATAAATGTGGGCACTCTGTTCAACAAATACACTGATGTCTTTTAGCTCACTTCTGCCTAGAATGTATTTGTAATTAGGAGAATCATTGATCATGCATCGCACCAATTCCATGATAGTATGATTTCTTCTCTCAATAATACCATTATTTTGTTGCATGTTTGTATTGAGGAGGCATTTATCGATGAATCCCCATGAGTTTATAGGTAGTCTTTTAACTCATTACTAGTGAATTCCCCCTTGAATCTGAGCAGAGAGTTCTAATGTGATGACCATATTTCATTCTCAACTTAAGTACTTTGAACTTCAAGGTGAAAGTTTCAAAAGAGTTCACTTTTTTTGCGAAGACAAAAAATCGATATTTCTTCCTTGAATAGTCCTCAACACACTAGCATCAAGTAGTGAAAAACTAGAATGAATTGGTTACATGCAGATCGCAAAGATCGGTATGAACCAGATCAACCTTACCATGAGCTTGATATGTACTCCATTCTAGAATGAATCTCTATGTTATTTACCTGCTAGGCTAGTGAGAACACTTGTTTATATCCTTCTGAAGAGATGGTAGCCCATGTACCATATTGCGTCGGCGAAGTGTCTTAAGATACTTGAAACTAACATGACCAAGTCTCTGATGCCACAACTGTGCTAAGGTAGATTTCTTAGCCACAAGTGATTGATCCCTCTCTGCGGACAAAATCAAGTTGGAACATGCGCCCCACATTGGAGGCTTTTGCAACTATTTTAGAGCCTCTTGAATTATCTCCAATCAAACATGTTTTCTTGCCAGTAATGACTATCAAAAAATCAATTTTTAGGTTGTGATCCTCAGGACTTTACGTGACTGAAAGCAAAATTCTTTGTCAATGCCAGGGACATAAAGACATCTGATAGTCTACAGTTGCGTGAACCAATGAGTAGACTTAAATGTTCCCAAGTCCCCTGAACTTTATATGAAGAATCATCACCCAATGGAACATTATTTTTCCATGGCGTGTACCTCATTGAATACTAAACCAGTCTCTGTGGTTGGTTATGTGTCAAGTGGCCCCCGAATCAAAATACCAAACATCACTAGATGAAATGTTGAAGGTTCACTTGATTGAGAAGCTGAGGTAAGTAGTCTTGAATTATCTGAATATTCTTCATTGCTTCAAACCAATATTTCCTTGCTAATGGGGTCTTCTTTTCCAATTCATGATTTTTCTAAGGGGCTTGCATTGTAGTTAGAATTTCCCTTGTAAGATTGTTGTTGTGGAGGTCTAGAGTTACTTGATGAACATTTTTTATAAGTATTATACAAATAATATTTTAAGTCATGTCCTCTTTTACAAATTGGACATTTTTTCTTCTATTTTTTGTCCCCGTGATACTGATTATGATGTTAGGGACTTTTGATAAGTAATTAGGTTTTCCTGTTACCTTTTCCTTTCCATTTTTGATGTGAAGAAAATGTCTGTCTCCTCTTCATCATCCTTATTATGCATTAGCTTCCTCTTTTTGCAATAGGTTTACTAGCTTGTCAAAACCTAACAATCGTATCTGACAATGTTTAGTGTTGTTACAAAAATACGGTAAGAAGAAACCCGAGTCTATCTCAGAATAATGGGATGCTCGAGAGCAATCATCTGTGAACACTTCTCCTAGGGAAAGGAACATGAAGCACCTCAACTCTATGCAACTATTCTTAAGAAAGCTTGTATTTTCTCATTTTTCTTGAACTTCAATGTGTGTAAATGACTCTACAAATTTACTATAACATTAAAAAGTTTTTGGCCTCATATACTATGCTCAACATTATCCCACAATTGTTTGGCTGTTTTGGCATCTCGAAATGTGGGGTTACACATCATTGGCCACTCCAAACAAGATGAGGAGTTTGGAAACCAATTCTGATCTGCCTTATCAAACTACCATTGTTGTGTTGTATCAGTAGTTGATCTGGTCAGAGTACCATTCACAGTAAGTAAGATCTCTTCAAAATCAAGCTATGTCTTAATTTTAGTCTTCTATGCATCATAGTTTTTTCCTCTAAGTACTTTAATGAATCTAGGAAGAAATACATTTGGGGCCATTGGTGCTCATTTTGTAAGAAAACACTAAAAGGGTTTGGTTCTTATCACTCACAACCGAATAAGGTCTCCCAATCTATATACCAGCAGTTTAATATACTGAACCTTTCTATATACATTCCCTTCTGATTGCTACACACTGAAGTTACATGGAAGAAGTTTTACTCGAGGGCTTTCCATATATCGGTGGTACATGAAAGAGGCCTTAACGTATGTGAAAGAAAGGAAATACGTGGTACCAAGATAGTACTGAAAGGGGTCTGTGCGATTATTGACAATGGCTCAAAGAAATATCCTCATACACCCGTGTAACTTCACTAAATACTTGGATAATTTATTAGTCAGGATTTATGTCACGCAATCATTCACAGATGGATGAGATGGCCTCATAGTGTAGTGCATTGTGACCTTATTACTCCCCATCGATTTAAAGGGTTGGATGCCATCTAGACGATGTTGTTGCAACACTATATTAGGAAAAATTAAGTTCCCATAATATTCACCAACGAATTTACTTGTAAGCACTTCCCAGAGGCACTGTATATACCAAACACTACAAATGAGATCTAGTGCCCATTTCCTGAGTGTTAGCCCAAGCCCTAACAACATAATATGTTGGGGCCGAATTCCCACCTATCACCCAAGTTTCTGAGCATTTAGGCTAATATTTTTCCTTAACCCTCGTCATCTACAATTATCAGGGGATAATCAATTGCAGCAGGCACTTATTCTTTAAAAATGTGGACATAGATCAAGAAGGGGGGGATGAGCTATGCAAGCTCCTTCCCGAGCTCTATCAACCCAATATGGTGGCCATTGCCCCATGACCAAAAAGATCCTCCATTGCTGGAATCCATCGTGCACCCAAATTCCCGCCTCTCAGGGGAAGTTTTTTGGGATGGTCTTCCTTTCCAAAATGTTCTCTTCTATTGTCATCAACCAAGTTTAGTCCATCATTTTCCATCCCTATTAATGTTTACTTGTCATGAGTTTCTTGTTCTCAAAATAGAGGCTTTTTTATTTGTAACTCAAATGCGCAATCTCAGCAGTGAAGTAACTTACCAATTCTTCCACCAACTCTGAGAAGTTTTAAACTAAGTTTTCCTCCAGAAAGCTTTGAATTTCTATTTACCCTTGTGAATAACATCTCATTCGAACCACACACCTCCCAAGGCTAAGCCTTAATTGTAATTTTTCTATTATCCATAATTAGGCTCTATGATATTGTACTACATGCTAAACCAAATTGATAGTTAAAGTTAGGTATGGAATTCATCCACTACAAAAATCCTCTCAGATGTCACCTTTGAAAAAAATTCCTATGGATGAGATATCAACCTACATAGACATTTCATTTTGCTCATGTGTTAGTTTAATTAGGGCTTTTGAATGCTAAATTTTAAATCGGATATTGCTTTTCTTGATGTACTTTAATGTGATATGTTTATTTAATTTACGGTTTGCAAAAGTTTGTATGATCACCAATCAATGTTGCAAATTTATATGTTGGCATATTTGTCCCAGGTTACAGGGGTACCTGGAGTAATTTATTCATAGCTTATCCCTCCTTGCCATTTGCCACAACAAAACTAAACAATAATTGTGTGTGGTAGACAGAGACGGATCCAATACACGACTCGATTGTGACTCAATGTACCTAGAACTTAAGATATCCCACGCTAACTTCCACACACAAAAGTACAATTCCTAAGATAAATTTGACTATGCTTTCAAAAAAAATTCATCCATTATCATTCCTATAACACCTTATCTTCATCCACTTGCACGTTTGGATAAGAAAACTTGAATACATCAAAGAAAATTGGTCGATTATCTCCATCACTAAGATAACAAAATGAATTGACGGATCATGAAACTGCTTAGAAAAGTGGTCAATACGTGGCTAGAGGAGTCACTAGGGTGCTTGTGTAGAATCCAAAGGTATTCCATTAGCTACTCACCAAGGTGGAAAATTTCCACTGTTATCCTGAAGTATGCAGGAATGTCACAACGGGGTTGATTAGTGATTTGATTTTGGGATCCATTAACAACATATCCTAAGTCGCTACATTGATGCCTTTGAAACAATTTGGCCCATAAGGGTAGGAGCTCGGAGGTAGCATTCTAGATTGGACTTTGCAATTCGTAAAAAGGGGTGGTGAGGTTGTAAAATGGTAAGGCCTTATCAGAAAATTTACACAATTCAATGCACATAGAATGAGATCCATTTTTCTCGAACATCCAAGATTTAGCAGATCAATTATTTTGATATAGACCAATGAAAATGACTAACGATTAGAGAGTTTAACCCCTAATGGGGTCAATTCTACTATGGACATAACACACGAGTGAAATCAAGATCAGAACATTCCTTATGGAAAGGGTTAATATTTTAAGCTATGAGTTTGCATTAGGGCATTTTTCAAGGAAAAAAAAAATTGCTTTATGTTTACCTGGAAAACACACATGAGTTTATGGGTTTGCAGGGAGATGTGGGAAGCTGCTAGAGGTAGCACTGACTCTCTTTTGATGCAAACTTCTTCTCCACGACTTCTTCTTCCTCTGCAACCTTCTCCAACTTTTCCAAGAGCTTCAATTCACTCAGGTACCAAATGTAGAATAGGTACGGAAGCATGTGAAATATATTAATTTGAATCAACCAAGAATACAATGGAGTGCTGCAATTCTTATAAGAATTGTACAAAATATGAATAGAATAATAATTGTTACAACAACTTCCAAAATGCATCCAGGAAGCACATAATTGTTATAACAATCATAACAATTATACCTGTGGAAATAAAAGACAAATATGGTTTATAAGCCATATAAAAATATTATTTAATTAATACAATAATTAAATAGTTAATTATATAACTCATAATTAATATATTAGGTAAATAATAATTGACCTAATAATTTAAAGTATTATAAATAATAAAATATAAATAATAATAAATGAAAAAGTTATACTATGAAGAACATGTACGCGTTTTTCATTTTCCTTTTTCAAATGCATGCCTCTAGGCTTGGATCCCTAAGCCTTAGGCATGGACCTATACAAACACAAAAAAACATCGTGTTTTTGCAGGAAAATGCAAAAATGCCACTTCCGCCATGATAAATCAACATAAAACGACTGATTCGTTTAAAATAAATTAAACCACGACATAGAGTAGAGTTTCTTCTTTCTAAAAATATAATTTTTCAAATTTTCTGACTAATATAAAGTTTCCATATTATTTATTTTCTAACCATGCCTTTTTATAGCTATTTTTTGAAGTTTAAATATGTCTATCTTTCATCATGTATATTTTTGTTGGCTCATCGAAATTGAAAATAAAAGTATACTAGCACAAGCTAGGCCTAATTGTATACATATTAAAAAAATCTAATTTTTGATATTTTTTGAGGTAGTTAGGGGAGGCATGGTCGGAGGTTCGTTATTTTTTAAAAATTAAAATGTTTGTGCTAGAAAAATCATAAAAAATAAATAATCTCTAAAAAAATATAAAAAAATATAGCACAAACTAGATTCTCCAATATATCTTTCTACCAAAGGGTTTTAAAAAATACTAAATGGTCCTCAAATAGTGGTGGGGGGAATGAAAGTTGCTCTATTATGTTTTTTTAACAAAAACATGATCATTTATTGGTATTTTAGTTATTTGACCCACTTAAACCTATCCAATTTCAATAAAATTTAGTAGCTTAGAAATTAGACTCAAAATGCTAAGATTCATGTTTATACAACATATACCAATTGAGTGTAACTATTTCAAAAAACTCATAAAAGTTTAAGTTTTTTATTTTCAGAAAAAAATTTCAACTTAAGATCCTCTTTTGGTCCCCCAACTTGGTGCATTTACCTTGAAGCTGAGTATAGAAGTACAATGGAAGTTGCAAAAGAGGCTCTATGGCTTAAGATGTTGTTTGATGAGATAAAGATGAAGGATCAAGGTAGCATTCCTTTGTTTTGTGAAAACCAGAGCACCATAGCTATTGTATACAATCTAGTACAACATCATATGGTGGAGAACTTTTAGATACATATACACTTCATCCATGAGAAGGTGTTAAGTGGTGAGATATATCTCAAGTTTGTGTCAACTAAAGAGTAGGTTGATAACATCTTCAGAAAACCCTTTATTTTTGCAAAGTTTTGTCACTTTCATGAAAAATTTGGATTTTTAGAGTTTCCTTTGAGGGGGAGTGTGCATGAAAATGTCACATCTTAATAGACCTTGGTATTTGTAAAATGAAAAATGCATTGTAATAAAGAACTTCAGGAAAATGTAAAAGAACTTCAGGCGTATGTAAAATACCTTTGGGCATGTATATCTCATTAGCTTATTTTTTAGAAAGAAGTGTAGAAGTACCTTAAAGGTGGTGTTAAGTAAAATCTGTAGTGTTATTTAGTTTATTGGAAAACATCCAATGTAAGCATATTGTTAAAGAGGTCATTGGTTATAAAAGGCTCCTAAATGCTTGATTTCAATTAACCTTTTACGATAACTTGTGAGAACATATAAAACTCACAAATCATACTTAACCACTGATCATGGGGTGATATTTGGGATTCCAAATCCTTTTGTACCAAAAGGTATCATGAGTATAATGAAGCTGTTATAATTCCTTCAACCTATATGCTAGCGTAAAACCTTTATGGTTTAAGGATTGTAAAATCTGTAGTGTACCATGGGTAGGTAATCTATTAGCATCTGTTATCCCACTTAACATTAAGGGGGAGTGTTAGAACATAATGGTTAAGTGGGTTGGCCACCCCTTAATGAAATATGGGTCCAACATTATACTATAGGTTGAATATTTAATAATAAGAAATATTTATATTTCTATTATTAAATATTCAAATCTAGGAATATAATTTAGGTTAAATATTTAATAATAAGAAATAGTTATATTTCTATTATTAAATATTTTAAACCTTGGTATATGTGTCAAATTATATGGTTGAAAAGGTGATTTTGGAGACATACCTGATCACCTTATATAAAAAGGACTCTGGATCCTCATTTGATATATTCAAACAATAATATATCAAAGGTTTTAACCATTTTGATCGGGGTTTCTAAGGAGAAGGTGATTTACATGATGTTAAAAGTTCTCTACAAGAAATGTTACTTTTCAAAGTGGTTTTTACCTTTGGGTTTTCCACTATAAATATTGTGTCATGTGTTATTTACTTTTTTACGTATTACTTTATTATTATGCAATGTGATATGATGTTTATTTATTTAATATTTCATAGTTTATTAATGTTGATTAAATTCGTAATTAATAGAATCCTCAAACTCTAACAACCACAATCCTAGATGCCATATAATTTAACAACATCCTGATGGATTATGAAGAGGCCTCAGATCAACAAATCAAATTCAGTAAGAGCTCAAATTTGTTTTAATACTTTGAAGAGAAGATGAAAAAATATTGGTCAGATTTAGGGATGCGAGAAGAAATATTTCCCTATGGGATACCTAGGCATGATAAAAGGGACTAAGAAGCTCAACAATTTGGACAATAATTTTTCGATAGGTAGATTTATTAAAAAGTTAGCTGGATGGAAAGGATCTCTCTTTTTGCAGGAAGGAAAGGGTACTTTATTGAAATTCTCCCTACAATATTTTTTTGTCTATACCATGTCAATTTTGATAATTCAAGTTATGGTGGCAACCAATATAAAGTCTTCAATTTTTTTTTATGTGAAATAGGACCGAGAGAAAGTCTAGAATACCTCTATTAGCATGGGAGAAGATATGTAAGCCCAAGAAGATGAGTGGTCTTGGGATTAGAGATTGAATAAAAATGAATACATCTCTCATCTCAAAAATTTCTTGGAGGCTGACCAAAGATGACAACGTTTGGACTACCATCATCAGGAACAAGTAATAATGTGATTCCTAAGCTACTTATGGGTGATTTAGTAACCCAAACTTTGAGGGACCCCTATTTTGGAAAGCCATTAATTGGGAAAAAGTAATATTCTCAAGAGAATGTAACTGTAAAATTAGAAATGGAAGAAGAGTTAAGTTTTGGGAAGATAAATGAATGGTGAACACTCCTCTTAAGGAACTATTTCCCAATTTTTAGCAGGATGCTCTTTTTAAGTATGGCCACTTTGTTGAGGACTACTTTAATATGGAGGACCCTTTTAAAATATGGAAAGAAATAACTTTGGAAGGACAAAATGTATATGAGTTGACTTCCCTTAATAAATTATTGTGTGGCATGGTTGTGGTCAGAAAATAGGTATAAGACAAAGTCTATTGGTCTAAATAAGAGAATGACATATTTTTAGTTAAGAGTACTTACAATAGTTTTTTGAAGAAGAGCCAATTGATGAAAGCTTCAAATGGGACAAAGTTTCAATTAATGAGGTAAAATCTAAATTCAATATTTTCTGGTAGTTAGTCCTTCAAAATAAAATATTTATGTTGTCTAATATTAACAAGAGGGGCTTCCATATGGTCAACATGTGTGTGTCATGTGAAACAAAAGAGGAAAATACCTCTCACCTCTTCCTTGAATTCTTGTTCTTGGTCGAAGTTAGGAACTCCTTATTATCTCTCTTTGAAATAAAATGGATCTTTGCTCCTTCCTTAAAGTTGATGTGGAATCAGTGGAGCTATCCCTTTAGAATCCAATGGTTGAAGTATTTATGGACCTTTACCTAATTACACCTATGTTGGGATATATGGAAGAAAAGAGATATTCGAAGGTGAGAAGGAACAAGAGAAAATAGTGGATGGTAGAAGTAGCAATGCCATAATTGCTAGTTTTCCATTATCTAAAATAATAAAAAGTTATTCATTGAGGATAAAAGAAAAGTTTCAAGGAATTTAAGTATGACTAGTGGTCTTACAATGCCACCTACCCCTAATCCCAGGTTAATTGGATGGGAGAAACCCAAAATTGGTTGGATTAAATTGAATTTTGATGAGGCATCGAAAGGAAATCTTGATTAATCTAGAATGGGAGGTGATTTTAGAGATAAAAATGGGACACTCATCTTGTGATTCTCATGTAATCTCAGTATTCAATCTAACCATGTGGCTGAAGTTGCGGATGTGTTCTAGGAGATTGGTATCGCTATGGAAAGAAATTTTAGAAACATGGAATTTGAAGGGGAATCCTTGAATATAATAAAAATCATCCTTAATTGCAGCGCCATGTCCATGTATATACTAGATTTTATTGAAGGTATAAAAAGGATGGCTAGGGGATTTGAGAACATAACTCTTTAACATATATAGAGAAGCTAACAACATGGATGATTTTTTTGACAACAAAGGGGTACATGAGGATGGATTTAAATTGATAATGAACTATGCATATTTGGAATCCCACATGAAAGCCCTATTATCCAAGGATATAAATGATTCTAAAAAGGCTAACAACTTTTTTTAGGATTAGCATCGTGGGGTTGAACATATGGAATGGAATTATGGATAGTTATGCCTGTGTTAATCACCGTAATATTTTGAAGGATGCTAATGGGAATAATGAATGATTTTGTGATGATCTCAGTCAAGCATCTAATCATGATGTGGCAAAAATCACCTCTCACAAGTGTATTTTTGTGGTTAAATTGGGCTTATGGAGGTGGGATTTTAGTCTACATGTTTGGATTAAAGTGCTTTGTGTATTGAGGAGAGAAGGTATTTGGAGTAGAAATATGTGGAAAGTTCATTGTTTGTGGTTTTACCCATCCTGGAAATGAGAATGGGAGAGATTTGGTTCGAACTAAACCTAGTGATATCAATAATACTAAGCCCCATGTATGGAATATCTTAGAGAAGAATGGTATATTATACTTTAAAAAAAAAAATCAAAAAGTATTTCGGAAATGCATTGAATTTTTTTAAAATATAGACAAGATGATCTATGTCTATTAGGGAAGTGAAATTTCATATAACAATCGATATCATTGGATCTCTTATGGAGATGAAAAAGGAAGAAAGGGAGTTGTTTAAGCTAAAATATGACTCTGTTGAGGAGATCAATATGTTTTTGAAAGGTAACGAAAAACTAATACCTCATTTCACTAGTTATCTTATGGATTCTATTCCTTGAACCTTTTAATGAGGTGGCTTTGAATATGAATCCAATAAATAATCTTAGAGGGAAGAGATTAAACAATTTTTATAGACCATCTCACAATTCTTAATTTCAAATTCGCCACAGGCATAGTTATAAATTTCCCTATATATTTCTTTGGTCACTTTTTTCTACCATGAAATATTTTCAAAAGAGTAACATCTTGGTTCCCCTTCAACAGGGCTTGATTATGGATATGGTGAAGAGGGATTCCACTAATGCTACCTAATATTTTAAGTATCTTGGTCCATTTTTGGATGGTTTAGGGGTGTCTGAGAGTGAGAAGGAGGTTGAATATGAGGATGATTAGGAATTGAGTGTGAATCCTTCTTCAAAGGAGTAGAGCGATGAGCCTAAGGTTTACGATGAAGCCATGATTGGTCTTAACAAGTTGAAAGAAAACAAGGGGGTTGTTAACCCTATTATGGATGATAGAGGGAATGTGAAGGGGAAAGGTTATCAGAAGGAATTGGTAAAGGATCAAGAGAGCTTAGAGATTCTTAGGAAAGACACTAACATCAATAAAAGAATTCTAACATTCATCTTAAAATACTTGCATACTATGAGAGAAAAGGTTGATAACATGGCTTTAATCATGAATAATGGTAACATGGAAATATTATAAGATAGGATAAAGTGCCTAGAAATATAAGTGGATCGATTAAAATATCTAATTAAAAATGTGACTAATTGAATAATTCTTCCCATTAAATCCACTATTCATCACCTTCATCTAATGGCCCAATTGATCAATGCATAAAGACAACTCGAAAATGAGGAGGATTCTAAGAAAAGAAAATGTGGCTTGACTGAATCTGATCTTGAAAATATAGACACCTACATCAACAAGCTAGCTAAAGAATGGAAAATCCTCCCAAAATGTATTGAGAAGAATGATGATCATAAATGATTGTGGTTTCATTGGTTATTGTTTCTTATTTCTTTACCATTGTAATTCCTTGTTTAAATTTTCTATAAGTTTACTATTATGTTTATGTCAGATTGTAATTTGTTATGCTGATAGATAAAATTCATATATATATATATATATATATATATATATATATATATATATATTATATATATCTTTTTCCCTATGGGTTATGGATTTTAATAAAAATTTCTCATTAAGTGTGCTTTTCGTATGTACAGCGAAGGGACCCCTTAACCCTATTTTACCTATAATCAATAAAGTACCACGTTTTTCACATCACAAAAAATAAAAATTACTATTCCAACTCCTCCTTACTCATGAATAATCACCATAGCACCAAACTATGCTAGAGTTTTTCAGAACATGAACATTCGCTCTGAAATTAAATGTAGCACACACAAATGAAGACCTAAAAGATATGGGAAAATAAACTAGGGTAACGGTTTTGACTTTCATTTTCTTGATACAAGACGCCACTTGGGCTCACATAGAATAACATGAAATTACAGACGATGCTTTCACCCACATAGAACCACACCTATAAAGATATATGATAACATGCACATTAATGCCACACTTCCGTAATGAATGAATACAAAACTGTGACCCAACCAAAAAATAAAATCAAACATGAAAGAGTTGACGAATCTTATCAGAAACTATGCACCACGATGAAATTGTAGTTTGGTTGATTCGTAATGGCTCCAACGTAATCACAAGGAAGAATCGATCAATACTGTATAACTTGAATAATAGAACAAAGCTTGCACATGTAGCGAAAAGACAACGAAGTGTCTTGGCATGCTCACAAATTTCAAATGAAGGGATACATATAGGGTTTTGAGTAACCCTAGTGCATGACTCAATAGAATACCCTAAACCTAACCCATTTGAGATGACCCTCCATATGTGAGTGGAGGACACATACGATAAATCACACCAAAAAAACATACGCATGTTCCCAAATCATTATCATTTTCATGGTTTACATATTTATTTTAATCGGGTTCTTATTTTTTAGCCTTATAGGTTTAAAGATAATTTAACATTTAATGGCATAACTTACATTTTTCTTAAAACTTCATAAACTTTATTTCATATAGCAATTAGCTGAAAATGAGTATACACTATTTGGTTCATTTCTCAATTGAAATTAATTTGAATAACTCAATTATTAGTTATAATAATTTTAAACACATATTCATCACCTAAAACCTGTTCTGAGGCTATGGATTTGATTCTTAAAAACCATGATTACTTGTCAGTTTACTTATCCTTCATTCTAAGGGAAACATATCATGAGGTAAAATAAATGATAACCATAGGTATAAGAGTAGGAAGAATCCTATTTTAGATCTTCATTATAATATTCAAACTAAAAAATATATATTTCATTTACCTATTGTGTTGTTAGAATTAGTTATGTGATTTAACTATTCATTTTTCCTTATTTGTGCAGTGCACACCAATCGCAATCCACTAATTTCCAAATAGGTTTCTTATTTTCAAAAACTATGTTACACATAGAAAAAATTTCTTCACTTGTATTTACATAATGAATTCTTGCATCTAGCAAGGGGAATGCTCATATTTTAAAATTAAATTTACACTAAAGGGGGAGAATATTATGATACCTTATACTTTTAGTACATCTTGTGGATAAAATTGATTGAGAGTATTTGGAAAATATGCATGTGTCACATAAATTTTGTGTTCAAACAAAAGTTAGTGTTAATGGTTTACATGCCCCAACAGAGAACCATTCATCTTATCATTAATATTATGAAGAGGATTCACAAGCGTATGAAGAGGATTCACAAGGAGTTTAAGGGGACAAGTCTCAAATTTCATCTTCTTCCTAATCCAACATATTAGAAATTAAATATCGATAACGATAATTTGATTACAATTCTTTGTTCACAGTCTAACCTCTTAATGGTCATGTTATAGTAACATAAATTGATAGGTAGAAATTAAATGTAATCCTGATCCATATTTTATCTGTTAAGAGATATTTCAAAAAATAACAACTCCTATTTCAGTCACCCTATACCCCCAAAAAAACTCATGTAATAGGATTACATAGTTTGAATTTAATTTGAGTCGGGATTCTCTTGAAGTAAGAAGGTGAGGGAACTACCACACTTTATGGTTTTCTAAAGTTTGTTTGACCACATTATAAGGAGTAATGATTACATTCCCTATTTTTTCTTATGATCCCATACACTTATATTATTTAGCCCTTCCATTGAAGCTTAGTTTCTAAGACACCCATTCAAAAACGTTGTTAATACATTACATCATTAATGTAAAAAAGTGACACTATACCTTTTATCTAATCTATTAAAGATAAACGGATGGAAGACATTCCTCTTAACAAACATTTTCCCAAATTACAACAATATGCTATTTTTTAAGTATGGCTATCTTGTTGAGTACTAATTTAATATGGAGGACCATAACTTTGGAAGGAAAAAATGAAGATGATTTGAATCCCTTAATAAGTTATTCTGTGGCATGGTTGTGGTCAGAAAATATTTACAAGATAACATCTATTGGTCGAAAGAAGAGAATGACATATTTTTGGTTAAGAGTGCTTACAATAGTTTTTTTTTAAAGAGGATCCACTTGATGAGAGATTCAAATGTGAAAAGTTTGGATTAAACACGTAACAACTAAAGTCAATTATTTCCAGTAGTTGTTCCTTCATGATAAAATATTTATGATGTCTAATCTTAATAAGAGGGGATTTCATATGGTCAAAAGGTGTGTGTTATGTGAAAATGAAGAGGAAAACACCTCTCACCTCTTCCTTGAATGCCTGTTCTTGGTGGAAGTTAGGAAATCTTTATTAACTCTCTTTGAAATAAAATGGATCTTTGCTCCTTCCTTAAAGTTTATGTGGAATCAATGAAACTTTTAGGACTATAGAAGCCAAGGGCTGAAGTATTTAGGGGCCTTTAGCTTATTGCACAAATGTTGGTAGATATGGAAAGAAAGAAATAAAAGGATCTTTGAAGGTAAGAAATAACAAGAGAAAAGAGTTGATGCTAGATGTAGCAATGCCATAATTGCTAGTTTTTCCATTATCCAAAATAAGAAAATCTTATTCATTTAGGCTAAAATCAAAGTTTCAAGGAATTGGGGTATGAATATTTGTCTCAAAATACCACCTACCCCTAATCCCAGGTTGGTTGGATGAGGGAAATCTAGAATTGGTTAGATTAAATTGAATTTTGATGAGGCATCGAAAGGGAATCTAGGTAAATCTAGAATAGGAGGTGTATTCAGAGATCAAAATGGGACATTCAGCTAGGGATTCTCATGTAATATTTGTATTCAATCAAACCATGTGGATGAAGTTGTGGCTATGTTCTAGGAGATTGGTATTGCTATGGAAAGAAACTTCAAAAACATGGAAGGTGAAGGGGACTCCTTGAATATAATAAACATCATCCTTAATTTCAGTGCCACGTCCATGTATATACTAGATTCTATTAAAGGTATAAGAAGGATGGCTAGGGGATTTGAGAACATAAATTTTACACACACACACACACACACACACACACACACACAAGGAAGTGAACGACATGTCTAACCTTTTTGACAAAAAAGGGGTACATGAGGATGGTTTGAAATTCATAATTTACTATGCATATTTTGAACGTCATGTGTGAAAGCCCTATTAACCAAGGATATAAATGATTATAACAAGGGTAACAAAATTTTCAAGGCCTAGGGTTTAGGGGTTGATAATATAGTATGGAATTATGGATGGTTATGTTTGCGTTAATCACTATAAGTTTTTGGAGGATGCTAATGGGAATAATGATAGAGTTAGGGATGATCTCAATAAAGCATCTAATCATGATGTGAAAAATGTCACCTCTGTAGACACAAAATCATACACTTGAGGCATTATTTAGCCCAGTATTATAATATTATTTTGAAGGTTCTCAAGTTGATAAAGTATGAATAAATACCATATTTTGGCCATATTTATTTTATATTTTGTTTCGTCATTCCCGCATATTTTATTGCACTTATCCACCCATTTCATAACCACCCCTTAATTCTAGCCAAAAATCATAACACCCCATCATGTACTGGGGTGCCCTGTTCCCACTGGGCACCTCGATCTATGGACATCCTTTCCTACTTCTTTTTGGGGCCTTTCTAGCTATTTGTGGTCTTTATTGTTTTCCCAGTCGGCCTTGTCGGGATTAATTATGAAGTTAAGCTGGAGTACCCTATAAATATAAAGCTATAAGACCATAAAAAGGGTCCTAGGTCATAACATTACATACTACTATCACTCCATCTAGAGTTACATCCATTACATCACTGTCATCCACATAGTGTCATGTATAAAGGCTAGGAGATCTGCATCTCACACACTATATGGGGGGGGGTTATTTTCTATTTGATGCACACATGTTATTTACATTTTCTATATTACTATTGCTTGCTACTTCAAAAAGTGCGATAGACACAAGAGAACCTAGGGCATGACATACACACACACACACACCAAAACTACATCCAGGTCCAAAATGTAGTGCAACGCTCTGTCATCACCAATCCGACACTATGATAATTCTTCACCAGTAACTCCTCATGCTATGATTATTTACTAATACACAACCTTTAGTTTGGTGGATGTAATATGGAAACAAAACAACAAACATAACACAAGAATACCATCGACTATGATAAGACGGAATGATAAAAAATCTGAAATATCAAAGTAAATTATAATATTAACATGAAATTGTTACAATCTCACCCATAAGGTACTTCAAGTGTTATTGACTTCACTTGCCTTCCACCAATACTATGGGAGAAACTTTACAATTACACCTCTTAATGGCTTCTTCAACACACCTTTAAACTGATGGCTTCCTGTACACACTTCATACAATATTTCTCACTACTTCCTTCTATGCTAAATGAGGGGGGTGGCCTCTTTATTTATAGAACTTCCAGGCTTATCCATCTTATCTCTAAGATAGGATAAGAAATCCACTCTGATGAATCATATTCCATACCTTAACTCTTATCTGTACATGTAAGCTTATCTTTTTAAGATAAGATAAACCTTATCATTTCACATGGGTTCCACATTTTTAGACTTTTTACAAATAAAATACACAAAATATTTATGACCTCACTCCTTATCCTTATTACCAATATAATATTTCTAATTCCTAATCATGTAGACCCTACTTCTCTACTTACCCCAACTTTGACATTTTAACATTACCGGACCACTTACGACAAATATTTACTTTTTACAACATTCCTATTGTACTTTGACTATTACCGTACTCTACATTATTGGCGGCACTGTACTAATGACGCCGTTATCTTCTATCAGACGCTACTACTAATTATACTTAACAACATCCTATTCCTAATACATACATTAATGAAATAGAAATTACGGAGGAAAATTTTAGTGTCGACATCTTCCCCCTTCCTAGCTTCTACTCCGTCCTTAGAGTAGACTATTCTGGTGCTTGGAAAATCTTCAACTTGTCGTGGTTGACCCATTTCGTAATGGGAGTGCCATCCAATTCCTCCAGTCGGTACGTACCATTTTCATGCACAACTGCTATTTTGTAGGGCCCCATCCATTTTGGAAGAAATTTTCTCTGTCTTCTTTTTTTGTATCTGGAATCATATACTAGAACCAAGTCATTCACATGAAATGGAGACCACCGGATCTTTTGATCAAAGTATTCCTTCTGTTTCATTTTCTTCTTATAGCTTGTATCCTTTGCTATTTCCCTCATTTCCTCTAGCAAATGAAGATGTACCAACCTTTCTTTTACTGAATCACTTTCATCCATCCTTTCATTTTTCATAACTCTCACAGTGGGAATATCAAACTCAATAGGAAGAACTGCATCAATGCCATAGGCCAACTGAAATGGGGAGTATCCTGTTGCTGACTTTGATGTTGCCCTATATGCCCACAATGCTGCATGAATCCTTTTATCCCATTTATGTACCTGCAAGGCTGCATCTTTTGCTAGAATTTGACACAACACAAAATTTGTTCATTCCACCTGTCCATTTGTGCTTGGCTTGTATGTTGTTTCCTTCCTGTGCTTAATAGAAAACTTATTGACTAGGGCTTCTACCACCTCATTAATGAAGTGGCTTCCTTGATCTGTTACAATTTCTAATGGACAACCAAATCTGGTGACAATGCGTTCATATATGAACCTTGCCACTTCATCCATGGAAGCTGTTTTCAATGGCCTAGCTTCAACCCACTTGGTTAAATAATCTGTGGCAACTACAATATACTTATTTTGGCGTGAGGTAGTTGGAAGTGGACCTACAATTTCTATTCCCCACTTTTCAAAGGTACCAAGTGGAAGAATAGGACATAATGGAGCTGATGAAGTCTTACGGTTACCATGTGTTTGACAAATATCACATGTCTTACAATAATTATAACAATCTTTAAAAAGAGTGGGCCAGTGATAACCTGCATCCAAGATCCTTCTTGTTGTAAGTTGTCCAGAGAAGTGCCCTCCACATGTACCATTGTGGAATTCTTCTAGCAGTTCCTTCCCTTGATCATGTCCAACTGCCCTCTTGTACTGTCCATCAGGTCCTATTCGAAATAATACTCCATGCAGAATAGAATATGGACGACTGGCTTGAGTAATCTTTCTCTTAGTCTTTGCATTGGCACCATCAGGAAACTTGAATTCATTCAGATAATTCCAAATATCTATGTATTCACTAGGGATTGTGTCAAGGGATAACAATGCTGCATCGAGGAAATCATCATCATCACAAGATGATCCTAAACCATCATAGGCTCGAGAGAGTGCATCTGCATTGACATGCTTCTTTCCTGGCCTATCTATAATATCAAATTCAAATTCTTGTAGCAAAATTATCCATCTTGCTATCCTCCCTGATGGGTTAGGCTTATTTACAATATATTTTAGAGCCTGATGATCTGTTACAACTAGAAATTTTTGCCCTAGCAAGTAATTTCTAAACTTCTTTACAAAAAAAATGATAGCTAGAGCCTCTTTTTCAGTTACAGTATAATTTACCTCAGCACTGCTCATTTGTCTGCTCCCAAAGTAAATTGGATGTTCATTCCCATTTTCATCCTTTTGGCTCAAAGTACTTCCTAGTGCTGCATCTGAGGCATCAGTGTACACAATGAATGGCTTTGCTCCAATTTGGATTCTTTAAAACAGGTGAAGACACCAGGGCTTCCTTCAGTTGTCCAAAAGCTTCATGCTCCTTATTTCCTGGTTCATAAGTAACATCCTTCTTCAAGAACTGGGTTAGTGGCTATGCAATCTTTGAGAAATTCTTGATGAACCTTCTATAGTAACCCACATGGCTTAAAAATGATCTCAACTTACTTCTATTCATAGGAAATGGTAAAATCTTTGATTTTTGAAACTTTATCAGGATCAGTACCAATACCATCTCTAGATACAACATGCCCTAACAAAACGCCTTTAGAACATCCAAAGACACACTTTGTAGGGTTTAGTGAGGCTTGTGCTTCATCTAACCTTTGAAATGTTGTCTCCATCTGGTGCAGGTGGTCCAACTTGCTCCCATAGATGCAAAAATCATCCAGAAATACTCTGATGAAGGTCCCAATGTAGGGTTCGAACACCCTATTCATCAAACGCTGGAATGTTGCTGGAGCATTACACAACCCAAAAGGCATAACTCTATAAGAAAACATTCCCCAAGGAGTGGTGAACGTGGTCTTCAGCTGATCATTTCTCTGCTATACGAACTTGGTTGTAGCCTACTATATCCATTAGCAAAAACTATAGCACTCCTGGCCAGCTACTTCGTCCAAGATCTGATCTGAAAATGGAAGAGGGTAATGATCCTTCTTTGTTGCCTTATTGAGCTTCCTGTAATCAACACAAATGCGTAGCTTCCCATTCTTTTTTATTGAGATCACAATGGGAGAAACCCATTCTGAATTCTCCACAGCAAATATGAATCCTGCATCAAGCAACTTATCTATTTCTTCTTTTACAGTCTTGGAAAAATTAGGATTCATTCTATATGGCATTTGCTTTATGGGCTTAGCACCATCTACCAGCTCAATAGAATGTTTCTACCCAACTTACTTGACGGAGTTCCTTGTAATCAAAAGTGAATATGTGTATGTACCTTCGAAAGAGCTAGAGGTAGGATTCCTTCTCACTCTCCATCAACAAACATCACCAATCTTTATTTGTTGGAGACGATCATCAACTTCTTCTTCAGATAATTTTATGGGGTCATGGAGTTGGTGTGACTGGAAGGATATCCATGACTGAAACATCAACCTCACTTTCTTCATCTTCAGTGTCCACTTCACTGGTACCTAGAGTAATCAGAGGATGTCCAACCATCAGTTTCATCACTTGAATCCACAGGTTCTACCTTATGATGTCGAGGGATCACGTTTATCTTCACCCTCTCTCTACCACGTCCAAGTGTCATGAAACCTTCATTCCAGTAGTTTCTTGCATTGAACTCTCCTTAGCCATGGTCTTCCCAACAGCATTGGGTACGCAACAGTACCATTTTTCATCACCTGAAATTCTACCACACATACAACACCCATAACAGATATTGCCACATTTGAAACTACACCTTCTGGTTTAGTTTTTCCTTTATTTAATGACCTTAACATAAGTGTTGAAGGGCGATCAATTTTTAAACCCAACATATTCATTACAGACTCGGTCATTACATTAACTGCAGCACCTCCATCAACTAAGACATCATGAATTGAAATACCATTACATAATACCTCAGCTTATGGAGCATAGGGATCTGCCTCTGCCTTCAAAACAGGGACCTCAACCTCCTTCCTTCGTCGAGCATTGAGTCCACTTCGTAACTCCCGCCTCTTCTTGGAAGACATAGCCAAGAGTTGACCATATGTAATATTTGCAGGCCTTTTGGACAGATCTTCCAAGATGGAGTATGGTCCTTGCCCCTGTGAAATCAGAAAATCCTGCACACCCAATTTTCTTCTCCTATGTTTCTTACTAGTTTCTCCTTTCATCTTCTTAGGATCATTTCCATCTTGATTATCTTTTTCTTTCTTTCTTTTTTTTACAAACACATCTACTTCATTATTTCTGCTCTTATCTACTACATCAAAAGAATTCACAGGTGCTTTTTCCTTTATCATTATCTCGTTTACCAGATGTAGAAGCTCTATCTAGACAATTATACTTATAATGACCCTTTTTATGACAACCATAACATACAAATTCAAAAATATTTCTTTTTGGACCTCTATTTCCTCCCTGAGAACTAAATTCTTTTCCTTGAAGAAGATTAATAGTTAACTGACCCATCTTTTTGAGCAGATCTTCATACTCAGTAGATGTACTAGGAGAAATATTTGTGCTCACCGGGAGTGGTTGTGGATTCTGGACCAAAGATGTTGGTGTAGGCTCTACTTTAGCAACAATTTCTTTGGGCTCCTCTTCCATGCTTTCTTCTTGCTTTCTTGCAATCTCCTTTGCTTGTTCAATGGTAGCTGGGCAGTCATATTTCACTTGTTTTCAGATCTTTGGCTTCATCCCAAGAATGAAGTGCTTACATAGGAGATTATCCACACCGTTCATCAACCCATCCGCTAATCCTTCCTTCCGGATCTGGGCATCGAGCTTCCTCCTTAGCTCTAGAACACGAGCATGATAATCCCTTATCTTCTCCTTCTCTCCTTGGGATAGCTTTGTGATCTCGATCATGAGATCTACATATCTCTGTTGTTCACCAAATTCTTCAAGAAAACTTTCAGTTAATAAATCCCATGAGTTTTTCACATTATCACCTAGTGTTTCAAACCACCTACGGGCTGAACCATCCAAAAAGGTAGGAAAAAATTAAGTCCTTTGTTCCCCTCTTATAAGGCCATTACAAATACAAGATCGTTTAAACTCTTGAATGAAAGAGGAAGCATCTTCATTAGATTGGGCTGAAAAAATAGGAATCTTCCCCATTTTCAAAAGTAACCACAGTGAAATACCAACCCAAAAGTACAATCAACAAGACTTATGTGCACCAATAATTAAAATCACTATAATAGAAAATAGAAATAACCACGGTAAACTATGGTAAAACTTGAGTTACTGCGGTAAAAAATGACTTTACTATGGTAAACACTATTCACAGTAAAAAGTGAAGTTACTGTGGTAAAATACTATTCACGATAAAAAGTGACTTTACTATAGTAAATACTATTCACAACAAAAATGACTTTACCATGGTAACTACTATTCACGGAAAAAATTGGGGACCCCCCCCGGGGGGGGGGGTTTTTTTTTACATGGTAGCTACTAATGCATATACAAACAAAGGTTCCCCTCCAATTGATTTTGACTAAGTGGTAATATCTCTCCAGACAATCCCCCAAACTATGAGTCCGTGCAACGGAATGAATGTCATCACCAATCCGGCACTTAAATGAAATTCTTCATCGGGAACTCCTCGTGCTTATGATTATTTACTAATGCACACTTTTTTTGGTGGATGTATTCTGCGAAACAAAAAAACCAAAAACATAAACACAAAAATTTAAAAAACCATCGACTATGAAGATAAGAATGACTGGAATGATGACAAATCTGAAATAGTCAAAGTAAATATAATATTAACATGAAATTTTTACAATCTCACCCATGAGGTTACTTCAGTTTATGACTTCACATTTCCCTTCCAACCAATACTATGGGAGAAAAACTTACAATTACAACCTCTTAATGGCTTCTTCACACACCTTTAAACGTGATGGCTCCTTTACACACTTCAAACAATATTTTCTCACTACTTCCTTCTATGCTAAATGAGGGGGTTGCCTCTTTATTTATTAACTTCTAGGCTTCTCCATCTTATCTCAAGATAGGATAAAAAAAAAATAAAAAATTTCCCCTCTACGACTCATATTCCCTACCTTAACTCTTAGCTGTACATGTAAGCTTATCTTTTAAGATAAGATAACCTTATCATTTCACATGGGTTCCCATTTTTTAGACTTGTGACAATACAATACATAAATATTTATGACCTCACTCTTTCCTTTATCCCACCAATGTTACCCATGGTAAGCCTTTACTATGCATAGTAAAAACAAGGTTACCCTCCAATTGATTTTTGACTAAGTGGGAATATCTCTCCAGACAATCCACCAATGAGGAATGGTCCCGTCAACGGAATGAAAATGTCATCACCAATCCGGCACTATGATAATTCTTCATCGGGAACTCCTCGTGCTATGATTATTTACTAATGCACAACCTTTAGTTTGGTGGATGTATTCTGGAAACAAAACAACAAACATAACACAAAAATACCATCGACTATGATAAGACGGAATGATGACAAATCTGAAATATCAAAGTAAATTATAATATTAACATGAAATTGTTACAATCTCACCCATGAGGTACTTCAAGTGTTATTGACTTCACTTTCCTTCCACCAATACTATGGGAGAAACTTTACAATTACACCTCTTAATGGCTTCTTCAACACACCTTTAAACTGATGGCTTCCTTTACACACTTCAAACAATATTTCTCACTACTTCCTTCTATGCTAAATGAGGGGGGTGGCCTCTTTATTTATATAACTTCTAGGCTTATCCATCTTATCTCTAAGATAGGATAAGAAATCCACTCTGACGAATCATATTCCATACCTTAACTCTTATCTGTACATGTAAGCTTATCTTTTAAGATAAGATAAACCTTATCATTTCACATGGGTTCCACATTTTTAGACTTTTTACAATAAAATACATAAAATATTTATGACCTCACTCCTTTTCCTTATTACCAATATAATATTTCTAATCCCTAATCATGTAGACCCTATTTCTCTACTTATCCCAACTTTGACATTTTAACATTACCGGACCACTTACGACAAATATTTACTTTTTACAACATTCCTATTGTACTTTGACTGTTATCATACTCTACATTATTGGTGGCACCGTAGTGACGGCGCCGTTATCTTCTATTAGACGCTACTACTAATTACACTTAACAACATCCTATTCCTAATACATACATTAATGAAATAGAAATTACGGAGGAAAATTTTAGTGTCGACAGTTTAGTGACAAGTCCACTAGTTTGGCAGTTGAGGTTAGTCTGAACGATTCATTTGTATCTTTTATTTTTCTAGGGTTTGGTACTTATTTCTGCATTGTAGGTCATTTTGCAGCTCATTTGGCAGATCCATCACGACAAACAAAAATCACTCAAAGACAAATTACGACCATACCAAAACCAATATTTGAGCATTTATAGTGATAAGAGTTCCCATATTGCAAACTAGGGCACCCCGGGGTTCCCCAGAACACTCCTAGGTGCCCTAGTTATCTAAGATCCTCTAGATATTTCTTTTGTAGTGTTTCTGAGAGTTTTTATGTAGTTCCTAATTTCATTTCTAGATCTATGAAAACTTGCGATAGTCACTTCCAATCA
Source organism: Taxus chinensis (assembly GCA_019776745.2). NCBI lineage: Eukaryota > Viridiplantae > Streptophyta > Pinopsida > Cupressales > Taxaceae > Taxus > Taxus chinensis. The sequence goes on along the minus strand of CM034148.1, from coordinate 307,602,010 downwards.
ACTAAACTATTTCTCTTCCCTCTCTTGCAGATTTAGGGTTTTATTTCACTTATAATAGTTTACTTTCATTTTTTCCATATAGTTTTAGTGTATTTAATACAATGTTTTAGTCCTCCTAATTCAATTAAAAATAATACACTAATACCCCTATTTAGGTCTTTAGATCATTATTTTTGTTAATCATTTTGCTTATCCTAACGTCTCTTTCTAACACCTTCTAGGGATTTCAATTTTCCTCTGTATTGTCATTATTATTTTTCACTTTTATTTTTCCTTTTTATATGCCACTTATTTGCCTTCGTTGCCAAATTTTCTGTTTGTACATTTATCCCTACATTCAATGCACCATGAACATATCTATTCATGTATACTTACAAAAATACCTAGATTGCCTCCTTCGTCTCCAAAAATACTTAGCTACCCATTATGTCTCTCGACACATATAGCCATAATATGTTTACCATAAGTTTATTTTGGATTTATCCCTTAACAAAGATCAAATAAATTTCACATCTGATGACCTCTTGCAACCAAAGTTCTTAGCCCATAACCCTCCCTTATATATCTAGGTTTGGGTTAACAAAGTAGGTGTTAAGCATGCCTTAGTAGACAATGGATTTGGCATCAATATTTGTAGTGTTACCTTTCTTCACCACTTAGTTATTTCAAAATCATCTCTAAATCCATAATCTATTTCAATCTATGGATTTGATAACATCCCTAAACATGTGTTAGGTATTGTAAACCTCCCTATTACCGTTGGTCCAAAAATAATTATGATACCGTGCCATGTCATGCCCAATGATCTTAATTATAAAATTATTTTTTTCTGACCTTAGATCCATGCCATGCATGGGGTCCCTTCTACACTACACACACATTTTAAATTTTGACATCAAAGCACTGTCTACGATGTATTGGCTGACCCATCTCCCTTAAAATATTGAAACTCAATTGAGAACTCTAGTGATCATTCTCCCAACAAGTCCCAGGATTTTTCTAAGTATGAGTCAGGGTATGAATATTTACAATGTTATGGATTTACTATTACTAGTACAAAATACCCTAAAGTCATTTCCCCTTAGGATCTTCCTAAACAAACACATAAGCATGGGTTAGGCTATCCCTCTTTACTCACTACAAATGTTTATACTACCTTCCATTCTCATTCACCTAGTCAACCCTTATTAGAATCAATTCAGGATATAAATTTGTTATTTTACAAAAAATTTCAAGCTATAGAATCAGCTATTATATATTTAAAATCTTAAATCTAACAACTTAAAGATGCTTCTCAATCACATATTTATCCTCCTTTTACATCTCATATGCAATCTAGGTCTACTACATGTCATATTCTTGAACCTCATGAAATGGCATCACCCAAGCCTCTCATATTTAAATGGAGTACTAATGTTACACCCCAATGGATTCATAGCTCTGAGTCATTAATACTTAATAATCAAACACCGGCTTAGCAACCACGTCTCAAACACATTCCACCCCTTCTCCTACCAACACTTTTGCAACATCACCAATATCACATAAGCTCCAACCCATCATTGTTGTAAAAGAAACTACTCCTTCTACTAATGGGAATTCCACAACTGTAACTTCATCATCGTCACATGGTTCTAATATTGTTTCATCCTACCATTGTGTTGGCCATCTCTCCTATCATAAAATAGATGAAACTCTCCCACAATGGCATGAAACCTCTCATGTTGATGCATAGCTCTCCATCAACATAGTGAATTTGGGGGACATAACACCTCATGCATTCCCCCCACTAACTTGTGTATCTATCATCTTTGCATTCTCACATAGGCGTTTACATTTTACATCTTACATCCTAGCTCCATCATTACCCAATGGAACACTTCTATGCTTCGGTTCACACTCGAGTGTTGAGGGATTCCCATTACATTGAACCCCACATAATTCACTCTAGGTTCTCCACATTTGTATTCTAACACCATTTCCATACATATCCTACATTGCATACATCCCATCATGCATTTATCTATCATCTACATTCTACATGTTACACTCGATTCTATTACATATGGGTCTAGTTTTATCATCATTACATATTCCATTTCTATATACATTCCCTATCCTGTATACATTATACATCTTACATTGCATTGTCCACACCACACAATTACATCACATATTCATTACTTGGTCTTTTATAATATGTAATATTCTACACGCTTCACCACCACCCAATGATGCACTTTAGTTCTCGGTACATACTCGATTTCTGATGGTTTACCAATCAAATGTACCTTACATGTGACATTTTCCTCATCGATCATTTCACACGTTAGTGAGATACACCTTAGGCTGAATCACCACCCATACACCTTATGGTACATCATCACTCCCTTCTTATTCATCTTATAGTCACATAAAATTTAGGCTAAATCATCAGCCATCTTCATCCTTTCCTCTTATAATGATATACGCTTTGGGCTGATTCATCACTCACAAATTCAACACATTGTGGTATACGCTTAGGCTATAGGGTCCATGTAAATATTTCCATATATTTCATCTCCATCCACTCATCCTATAGTGATATATGCTTAGGGTTAAATCACCATTCTTTCTTTCAACAAGTCATGATATATGCTTCCACTATAGGTTCCATGCACCATCTCTCCACATGTCACATTTAATTAGCACTACACATACACACTCACCACAGTGCGCTAGATGAAACCTACACTACTCGACCATTTCCTAATGACACACTCTTTTTTATGGTTCATTCCTGACTACTGAGGGGGAAAACCAAATGAACCTCACTTCATACACATTCCATGCACTCAGGGGGTACATTGCTCCTATCATTCCATTTTACATTCCATTCCATATTTCCATAACATACTACATTGTCTCGGGATAATTTACTTTTGTTTACTATTGTTTTGCATGATCACTTCATTACACATGTTAGAATATTTTATTATATGTAAATATCATACACACATGTGTGTTCACGCATTTGTTTAGTATGATCACATATACATGACTCTGCACGTATCATGGATAACCACTTTCTACCCTTCCTATACTAGTCACTTGGGGAATCCACATTCATCTTATCTAGGTGTTATTGTTTGATTTTGTACTTAGCATCTTATTCTACTTGCTCATACATGTTTTTGACATATTGGTTATCACTTTAACATGCTAAGTGGTGTTTCATGTGCAACACTTATTTTGCAAGATTACATGTTTCCATGACCACTTGTTTGTTTCTAGTTCTCTGCATTGTTTTCCATTGTATTCGGGATTTTACCTTTATTTGTGGCCATAATAGCCTTACGTGTCTTGCGACATCGTGAGTGATGTCCCATATTTGAAACCCATTTGATGCGGCCTACTTTTTCTTGGGTTTTTACACTATTTTGTTTAGTAGTTACTACATTGTTTGCATATTTTGCACTTATCTTATTGCATGCATGTGTTTTCATACTAACACCTATATTGGCTAGCCATCCCCTTTTGTGTATGCCTTGGGATCTACCATGTGTTTCACTTTCCTTGTATAGGGAAGATTTCTATAGGTCAGAGTGTGGTTGGGTCCTCTTTTAGTGCCACATTCTCCTTTCTGTGACATCGCATGTGCCCCCAAAGAGGGGTGCACCATTGAGGGTTTTCTACTAACATAGTGTCTTTACACCGGTTCAGACATAATGAGTGATTTCAGACTAGTCTACGAACTCCATACACAATGGCCATAACAGGACATGGTGTCCTTCGACAATATTGTGGAGTAGTTACATGCTTAGGGGTTACAGTGGGTGTGCCTCTATACAATTCTCTATCCAGTGGCACTGGACCAACCAAAAAAGTAGGACAATACAAAGATCTCTTCACACATTTCAGTAGAAGTGGTTAAAGTTAGAGGACATAACACATTTCCTCCCTATACTTTTTCAACCAGGGTGGTGTGAGATCACCCAAAAAACTCACTACAGTATAGGATATCCTTCCACACCCTTTTTCTCAACACGAATTAAGTGCACACATTCCATTTACACTTTATTTTCTAGCATATTTTACAGTTGTATACTTTACACATGTGTATTTTACACATCATTTTTAAATACATTAATATTTGAGTACTTGATTTTTTTTTCATTGCAGGTCCACTGTATGAGAAACAAGTAGTTAAATTTGGGGCAAAAATAACAACAAAAATAACAACAATGACAATCACAAGACCCCACTCTAGGTAATTTTCTTTACTAACCATACAGGTACACTACACAAAGCAGGAACTACACATGCATTATGCCTTAGGTTCAATCTCATCACTTTTTATGCACATTTTTCAACTTTAGGATCCACGCTCCACATTTTTATTTTTTTGATTCAACGCTTGATTCTAGTCCATCAACACCACTTCTTCTACACTCTACATGGATATAAGGTAGGCATCTCTATCTACTTTATGTTAGCAAGTGTTTCACTCATCAACATAAAGTGTTGGCAAAATGTAGACACAAAATCATGTACTTTAGGCATTATTTAGCCTAGTCTTATTCTACTATTTAGAAGGTTTTCAAGTGGATAAAGTACTAATTAATCCCACCTTTTGGCCATCTTATTTTATATTTTATTTCATCTTTCCCACACATTCCCACATACATTCTCTACCATTTCAACATTTCCCCGTCAGTTTAGCCTAAATTTGAGCACCCAGGCCTATACTGGGGCGCACCGATGCCATTTTCCCACTTTCTTGCCTCTTTTGGGATCTTTCTAGCCGTTTCTCATTTGTATCTTTTTCATGGTTGGCCATTTCGAGGTTAATTACGAAATTAGAGAAAGAAAACCCTATAAATATAAAGTTATGAGACCATAATAAGGGTCTCGACGTCACATACAACTATCACTCTATCTAGAGTTGCATCCATTGGATCATTTGCATCCACATAGTGTCATGCATCAAGGCTAAGAGATCTGCATCAACACACACATCATAGGGGAGGGGATTCTATTATATTCCATGCACACATGCTAGTACATTTTCTATAGTTAATATTGCTTGATACTTCACAAAGTGTGACTGACACAAGAGTACGTAGGGTAAGACATGCACACACACACACACACACATCTTAACTACATCCGGGTCTGAAATGTAGTGCAATGCTCAATGATAAGACCAAAATTCTGGTGGCTGAGGTCATCTCGACCCATTCATTCTGCATTTTTATTCTTCCTAGGGTTTGATACTTCCTTTTCTCTTGCAGGTCATCACATCATCCTCCAGATCTGGCCTTTGTAAGACTTTTGAGTGGTTTGATCCTACTCTGTGATTTTACCGTCAAACATGTGACACTTTGCGATAGTCTAATGTAAACAACTAAGTCATTTCTTCTCTCGTCTCTTGTGTATTAGGGGTTTCATTTCATTTCATATAATTATTAAAAATTATTTCATATTGTTTTAGCATACTTTACAACATTTTTAGTCTTCCTAATTAGATTAACTATAATTACTATTTCTCTTCCATTTAGATGATTTTAATTAATCAGTACCTCATTGTTTATATATAGCCAATTTACTTGCATATCGGGCATCATTGATAGACAAGAAGCAATTACATTTCTCAATTACCTTTTGTTCAAGCCAGTAGATCCTCCTCTCTATCAATCTCTAACTTTGCCTTCATTACCTTACATAATTTTTGTAGGTGTTAGTTTGGTGTTATTTCCATACAATCCTTTGTATCACCATCACTTTTTTGGTTTCCCCCACTTCATCCCAACAACTTATTTCTTTTCAATAGTACCTCAGGTTCCTTGGATAGGTTATATGCAAAATCAATAGTTATATTAAAAGCATATTCTTAATGTGTGACCTTTGTAAAATTTTCATACAATTTTTGAAGTCTAAAGAATTCTTTGTCAGCAACTATACTTAGTTCATCTTTTTCTGCGCCAAAAGAGTTCATTTCATCATCTTCAAGATGACAACCAATACTATCAAAATTTTTTAACAAATCCCATGCTTAACTGTAACATTTAATCACATTGGTCGCATGGTCTGACCTCATTGTATGCAGTTCCATAATGATAGCAATGAAGGAGACTACTGTCATCTTCCAACATTATTTTTCTAGACTGGGGAAATACATGACAACTTGAGGCATTACTACTTCTCTAAGTTTATCCAGAAGCTCAAAACCTTGAGACACCCATTCCATTGAAAGTCTAAGTTTATCCAGAAGCTCAAAACCTTGAGACACCCATTCCATTGAAAATGGGGTGAATATGGAATTGGTTATACCACAATGCCTGCCATTTTTATGGCCTTTCTTCACAAGAAGTGATATTTATTAATACCACTTTCATTTTATTTCCAAAAATCTAAGGGATCTTCCCCAGGCATGCAAATGGGTTCTATTGTTTTAGAATAGGCTTCATAAACGTATCTACCAGATGTAGGTCAAATTGTGTGTAACCAAACTTTTTGATTGAGACACCGGTGCATAGGCACCCCTAACACCATCTCTGACAAAAGCTATCAAACTTTGCAGGATAAAGCTACCAATATTTGAAGAAGTTGAACCAAATGCAAAAACTTATGTAGCCCAAGTTTTGTTAAAACCCATCCAAAGAAGGAGAAGCATGGTGTTTGAGCATATCCAGATGGCCAATATTTTACGTTGTACTTATGAATCATGTCAAATATGCTATGTGTCTTGGAAATCTTCCACCTAGAAACATATTTTCCAACTGAAATTATGTTGGATGCCAATGGAAATATAGTAGCATCGAAAACCAGTTTATAGCATATCAGGCATCTTTGATAGGCAACAAGATATGCTATGTGTCATTGAGAAATGCAATTGCTTGTTGCCTATCAAAGATGCTTGATATGGTACATACTGGTTTTTGACGCTGTCTGGATTTCCCTTGGCATCCAACATAGATTTAGTTTCGAGGAACCAGTTATATGCATATCAGGTGGATCTTCTTGACACGTAACCTGAAAAAGGTCATTGAGAAATGCATAAGTGCTTGTTGCGACTATAAAAGATTGACCATATGGATATGCGTACATAACATCATGCTTCTCCTTCTTCCGATGGATTTTAACTTGGCACTCCAAGCTACAATTAAGTTCTACATTTGGTTCGGTGTCTATCAAATATTGGTAGTTCTTGACACCAACACCTGGTTGACATGATTCATAAGTACGAGATAAAAGATGGACCATAGGGATATGCTCATACGCCATGCTGTCTCAATCAGAAAGGTTGGTTTTTAACACAGTTCGACCTATAAGCAGGTAGATACGTTTATGAAGTCTATTCTAAAATAATTGGTTCCCATTCTTGCAAATGCATGGGGAAGTTTTATCCAACTTCGATTTTGTTGGCTTTTGTCAGAGATGGTGTGAGAAACACTCTTGATACGAATATCGGTGTCTTCTTATGAAGAAAGGTTGGTTGCACACATGGTCGACCTATATCAGTGTAGCATAACGTTTATGAAGTCTATTCTATAAATAATAGAACTCCATTTGCAATGCAATGGGTGTCTCAAGATCCCTTCGAGCTTGTGGATAGAACTTATCGAAGAAGCTCTACTCTTGAGCCATCGATGTATATCGCCAATCTTATGAAGAAATTGCCGTTGAAAATGGTAGGCACATGTAGTCATAACCAATTCTATATGCTCAAAATCATTTTCAATGGAATACGGCGAAGTCAAGGTTGTGTGGAGCAATCTGGATAAACTGTATCGAAGTCAAGCATGGTACCTTTTTTGCCATTTTTTTAATAGTATTGACTGTCATATTGAAGACTACGAAATGAATTGTGTTGACACAGAAGAATATGAAGTAGTCTCCTATGATTGCTAACAATCATGGAATTCTGCATACGGCGAAGTCAGACTTGTGTGGACAATGTGGTTAAATGTTGTGCAGGTCACAGCATGAAGTATTTACTTTCAATATAACTTTCGATTTTGTAATAGTACCAATCCAAGGCACTTGAGGAACTACTACGAAATGAATTCTTTTGACACAGAAGAATATGAAGTAAGTATGATTGCTAATCGAAAAATTCTTCAGACTTACCAAGGACTTGTATGGAAATAGCACCAAACTAGGTCACACATGTACAGAATTATGCTTTCAAGGTATAACTTTCGATTTTGGCAAAGAACCAATCCAGAGGCACTTGATAGCACTACTAAAAAGATGTGATGGCTTGGACTATTGAAAAATGTAAGGAAATCGAAAATTAAGTAGCTCATACCAGAGGATTGTATGGAAATAGCACTCAAACTAGCACATGTACAAATTATGCAAGCGAGAAATTTGGAGGCAGCATATAGAGGCAGAAAACTAGGAGAGAGAAGCATAAAGGCATGGCTTTGGACATTGAGAGAAGGTAGAGTGCACCATACATAAGTAGCTCGAAATAGAATTTATGAGCTCAAAGGATGAAAGGGCTCTAATTTTGAGCTGAGAAATTTTTGAATGCATACTTGGAAGCAGAAAACTAGGAGAGAGAAGCAATCTAACTACATTGGATTGTAAAAGCATTTAACACCACGAGTTTTTTTATTCAAAGAAGTCGATATTAGTTTGTATGGCCCTTGTTGTACAAGAAAAGGATGTCAAGGGCACAAGATCTGAAGTTTTTGAATGTACTTGGACACACAAGAAATGAAATCTATTGTGGAAATTTGGATGGTCAAGGCCATTGTAACACACGACTTTTTTCCACCTCGTGTATGGATGACCTGCAGAATAGGATTAACTGTATGGCCCTAAGTATTTCCAAGAAAAATGTCAAGATCACAAATATGACGAGGAACCTTATGGTTGGTCTCTAGGGTGAAATGTTATGTCCATCCTTTGAATCGGTAAGGCCATTATGTACAATGTAGCATCTTCCACACTCGTGTATGGATGAAGCTGCAGAATTGAGGATTCTACTTTTGCATCCCAAGTATTTCCTCAACTTGTGTGAGACAACGCAAAGACCTTGTAGGTTGTGCTCTAGGGCAGAAGTGTCTATTCCATCCTGAGAATCGGTGGCCATGGGCTTTCAGTGTAGCATCTAGATGCACTTGGTGCAAGCCATGTTAGAGACAGCTAGTTTTTCATCCCAAGATTTGATGAGGTTTTTGAAGACAAGAGTCAGAGCAGGTAGTTAATGTGCATGGCAGAAGATCTATCCTTTTTCAAATTGTCTAGGGGCTTTTGAGGAAGATGAATTTGGTACAGTGTTAGGCGCAGCTAGAGGGTGGGAGAAGCTTTGATGAGGTTCTTAAGAGAAGAGTGGAGGAGGATTAATATGTGCATTAGAGGGTAAGGGTAGTGGTGACATGTTTGACAACATCTGATGGATTCAGAAGAGGAGGATCTTGCCAATTTTAGGAAGGACGGTATAGGATTTATACGAAATGGATGTCTTTATGGGAAGGGTATTGTGGAAAGGAGTGAGATGAGATGGAAGATTTTGCATAAAGGGGACACCTAGATTTACTTGAGATGGACTTAGAATAGGGTAACATTGAACAAAGACATTGTCTTGTAAATAAGAAGGAGAATTTTTTAGAATTGTAGGAAGGAGAGCTTCCCCTATGATACTTGTTTGTGGGAATGATTGTTGTTGATATTGTGGAGTATTACAACAGGCACGATACTGCTCACGACGTTGAGCATTTATGTGTTCCCAATTTTTAGCATGGTATTAGTTTCTTTATGCTCTTGCATTTGGAGTGGACATCCTATGCTCATATAAGAGGGAGAAAACATTCAATCTACAAACAGAACAACACAGTAAAATGTAAGTCATAGAAAAGGGAGAAAACATACACTCTGCAAATAAAACAACACAGTAAAATGTAAGTGATGTGTACAAAAGGGAGATATTTTGATGATTATGAACCCTAATTGTTTTCAATGAAATAGAGAAGCAACAAGTTAAGAAGAAGGAAAAGTCTGATGAAAAATAGGGGAAGAAAAGTATGTGAAAGTGGGATGTACGAAAGTTTGTTAATAGAAATAAGAACTATGTATGAAGTATGCAAAAAAATGTTATCAATTCACATATTGAAAATAAACAAGTTAAATGACAATAATAATGATGGAAAAGTAGTCCAACTATTATACTAGATATCCTTGAAAATAGAAATGACATAAGAATAGTATTAAATATATAACGAAGTACAAGCCTAGTGCGTAACAACATAAATACAAAGAAAATTTAGAGAGAGAAGGCATGGAGGGGAAAGGGGTGTTTTTCCCCATAGGTTGGCTTAAGACTATTAGGGTCTAGTTTTTTTTTGCTCATAAAACCACACATATAAAGAGATAATATAACATGCACATTAATGTAAAAATTCCTCAATAAATGAATACAAAACTATGACCAAAACACAAAATAAACTCAAACATATGTATGTTCCACAACATGGTCATTTTCATGGTTTACATCTTTATTACAATTAGGTTATTATGGTTTAGCCTTATAGGTTTAAATATAATTTAATATTTAAGGGAATAAATTACCTTTTTCTGAAAACTTCATAAAATTTATTTCACATAGCAATTATGTGAAAATGAGTATACAGTGTTTGGTTCTTTCGTTAATTGAAATTAATTTGCATAACTCAATTGTTAGTTATAAAAATTTTAAACACATATACATCACCTAAAACATGTTCTTAGGCTATGGATTTGTTTCTTAAAAAGCATGATTACTTGTCATTTTACTTAGCCTTCATTCCAAGGGAAAAATATCATGAAGTAAAATACATGAGAATGTTAGGTCTAAGAGTAGGAAGAATCCAATGTTATATCCTTATTATAATATTTAAACTAAAAATATATATTTCATTTATCTATTGTGTTTTTACAATTAGTTATATCATTTAACTATTTGTTTTTCCTTATTTTTGAAGTGCATATGAATAAAAATCCACTATTTACCAAATAGGATTATTAATTTCAAAAACTATGCTACACACAGAACAACTTGTTTCACTTGTATTGAAATAATGATTTCTTGCATCTAACAAGGGGAATGATCACAATTTTCACTTAACTTTACACTAAATGGGGAGGATCTGAAGTTACCTTATACTTACAATACATATTGTTAATAAAATTGATTGGGAGTATTTATGAAATATGTATGTGTCACATAAAGTTTGTGTTCAAACAAGAGTTAGTGCTATCGGTTTGCATCCCCCAATAGGGAACCATTCATCTTATCATTAATAATATGAAGAAGGTTCACAAGGATTTTAAGGGGACAAGTCTCAAATTTAATCTTCTTCTTAATCCAAAGTATTAGACATTCAATATTGATAACTAGAAGTTAATTACAATTATTTATTCACAATATAACCTTATAATTGTCATTTTATAGTAATACAATTTGATAGGTAGAAATTAAATGTAATCTTCATCCATATTTAATATTTTAAGAGATATTTCAATAAAAAAATCTCCTATTTGAGTCACCATATACCCCCCAAAACACTCATGTACTAGGATTAAATATTTTCCATTTAATTTGAGTCAGAATTCTCTTGAGGTAAGAAGGTGAGGGAACCAACACACTTTATGGTTTTCCAAAGTTTGTTTGATCACACTATAAGGAGTAATGATTACATTCGCTATTTATCCTTATGATTCCATACACTTACATTATTTATCCCTTCCATTAAAGCCTATTATCGAGGACACCCATTTAAAAGCGTTGTTAAGACATTACATCATTAATGTCACAAAGTGACACTATAAATTTTAACCATTGCATTTAACACACTTCCACATACACAAAAACCCTCTAGTTGGTTCTTGGGAAAGAATCATCATTACATTAACAATACCATTTAAGTATTCTAAAAATACTAAAGAACATTGGTTACTAAAATGAAGTCACCCATTAGTGAATCAATTCCAATCAAAACCATTTTTAGATCATTTTTAACTTAAATCCTATTAAGGTGAATGAAATATGCTAGACACAACGAGAAAAGGTAACATCCTTAGGGCTAATTAGATTAGGGTCATTTAGATAAATTTTAAAGTAGCATTCTAATAGTGGTCAATCCAATACCATTCATATAAGTTGGTTTCATTTCTTTTGTTAATGATCATACACGTTCAAATGATAACCGTAATTGGTGACTTTATCTCCTCTAATATATGAGGTGACAAAAAGTATAAAAACACATAGGACAATCCTTTAAATTTACACTTTCTATGATATGAACTTTATCATACATAAGAGGAACCCATACAACCCATACCGAATGTTTATTCTAAGGTCATCCTTTTAATTTTGTTCACTTCTTCTGAGTTCCTCAAGTATCAAGTAAATCAGACAAGAATATATATTCTCTACTTTCACATAAGAGCACATTATACAATGGTAATTTTATCTCAAGTTAATAGGTACATCGACACCATTAGCAACATATAAAACCATATTAAAAATCACTCCCAAAATAGAGAGTCCATGTTTCCAAAACACCAATATCCTAACAATTTCATACTCATCACTAAATTCAATAAATCAATTTTTTATTTATAACAATAGTGATGATTTATCCATTTACAATTACATGTGTTTCAAAGATAACACCTTATTAAAAAAACACAAGGAACACTACATTTTCTTCTTGTCCTGGGTACCTATAACCAAAACATTGTTAGCACAATGTTAGCATGTAACTCCTTACAATCTAGAATAATTTCAAAGTTTTATATTTTTACTTTTATATAAAAAAAATCTTTATGCAAATCTAGATAGAGTTAGAAATACAAATGAAATTTCATTTCAATTTCAAAGCTAAAGAGAGAGAGATAGAGAGAGAAGAGATAAAACACCATTTTTCCCACAGTCAAAATTTTCCAAATAAATATGAAGCATATATTCATCTGTTAGATTTTACAAGTTCCTGATAGATATTTTACTTGAATAAGGTGCTATTATAATTTCCACCCTTTTGCTACAAGTTTACAAAAATTGTCAATTCTATTCAAATGGCTCAAAAATCTACATTTAAAAACTATCTCCAAGATTAAAACACACAAATAGTAAAATTTCCTGTGTTTCCCCTAATATGGAAACCTTTAGAGATGAGAGAATCCTAAACTAGGGAACAGATTTTAATCGTCAACCATATTTCTAGAGCTACCAATCATAATTACAATAGAATTTCCTCGTCACCCAAAGACTGGAGGCCTATAAAACCCACTTGAAAACCTATCTTGCAAAGTGATTTTTTTAAATCTAAGGAGTGGTAGTGACTGTCATAGATAAATACTAGACGTATGTAGAGGCCAATTCTATTTATTCACCTCAGGCATAAAATACAAGTCCAAACCAAACTAAACTTTTAACTTTTAACATATTTCCAAAGGTACGAAAAAGGTTAACTATGCTCCTAAGGATGTGATGAAAATGGTCAAACAAACATTTAGATAAATTCCAAGGTTCATTGTAACACTATGCATGACAAGGAACATGGTCACAACTTGAATTTCCCATTTTGGGGTTTGGAAAGGTGTTTAATTGACATTAAAAACAAGTTTTATTAACATTTTATCAAGTCGTGAAGTGCTAGTTTTACTGAATTTTGTATTCAACTCACCAAATGCATGGAATTAGTATTCAATAATATTATCAGATTTTTTCAAACATATCAAGAGGTAATTTTGGAGTGGAGTTTATATTGAAATTAACTTTTCTAGCTGCGTAAAAAAAGGTAATTTTACTATTGGTGTTACGTATCATTTCTTTTTACTTTTTTTGATAATATGTAAAATAGGGTTAAGGGGATGATACCCCATACAAAGTTTACAAATATTTAAAGAAAAGGGCTAAGGGAGTATCCATTAAAGCCCATACTGAGATATATACCAGACCAACTACAAAACAAAAGTATCCACCATAACAAAAATAGACATAGCAAAACTAACAACAACAGTCCATCAAACTAACAATAGAAGTCCATAAACTAACAACATAGCAAAAACCAAAAAAAACATTCCAGACAAGCGTACCCTTCATTCTTCTTTTATCATATCACCCCACCGTATGCATGCACCATTTCTAGTCCTTGACCAAGTTGGCTATAGTAGATTTCTAGAACTTATAATTCATCTTTGCTATCTCCACTTGAGGGCCAGTTCCTTCTTTTTCTTTTTTATTTTATATTTCCATGGAATGGATCATTTCAGCAAGGAGTTTAAGATGGTGGAATGTATAATTTGTTCACCAAACAATTAATCTTATTTAATTTAATTTTCAACACCATTAAAAATAGGGTAGCTGAAAATGCTATGATCATGATAGAAAGAGGAAATTTAACCATTCCTATTGGGGTAAACGTGGTTTCAATAAGTATACATGCTCTCAAATCACATTTTCTTGAAAACTCTAATCCATTTTCATACCCATTTTGTGAAAACCTAAAGACATCTCCATATGAAAACTCACACAAGTTTCCAAATCATAACCAATCAGAATTAATGTAGTTTACACAAAGTATTCACCAACCAAGTTCCATGCCTTAACAGATAACACATAAATCACGAAGAAAAACCAAGTGTTATATCCAGACTATGCACATGGGGTGGTTGAAAAATAACCCACCACAACAACCCATGCATGTATGAATCAATAAAAGTGTAATATATGGTCCATATGACCTTCTACTCCATTCCTATGGTGATCAAATCCAACCAATTGCTACTAGCAAGATACCACTTAGTGGCCAACTCAGCGCAGTGGCACACAAATGAGATCTTGGAGTGGTTAAAGTAGGCATGTGAAAGTGCCAAGGGATATCCTAAAACAGTCAAGAGAAAGGATAAGTGGTCCATAGAATCAACAAAAAAACCAATTTTTGCACATATCCAACAATCGTGGAATTTTATGAAGCATTTCTTCAAGGTATTTTGTTAAAAAGTCTGTGTTTCTAGTCTATGCTCCCCACAATTCAGTGGTACAAGGAGAAAACAAAAAATAATGACACTACCATTCATTTCCAAATAATTCACATGCTTTGACATTTGCATACATGTATAATAGGAACTTGCAACTACAACTTCTAATATAATTTCCTCTACCCTTTCTTTTTTGATGTAAGAGAAATATATGTTAAAAATATAATACTTTGGCATAGGATGGGAGTAAATTGATTAAGGATGTGAAGTGTGGACTTTCCTACTCAAATAATTTTCTTGTAAGTAGAATTTTTAACAAATCCATTTTGTGCATATTTTTTAATCAATAATGCCCATAGGAAAACATCTCTTCGAGGTGCTCTGAGTAAAAGTTTTTTGTGGGCCTCCTACAACCAAGCATCCCATGAGCCATATATCTATTTTGAATTCTCTAAAATAGTTCACACACCTTGTGAAGGGTTCCACACTTGCATACATGTATACCAAATCATTTATAACTATAACTACCATAATTCCTCTATCTTTATGATTTGATAGACTATCTATGCTCTATTCCATAGATCCCTTTTGGTACATATATATGGTATGTTGGAAAAGGTAAATATATAAGTTGGAGACTTATTTTTTAAATATGGTAAAATAAGGTTATTTCCTCTTGAGAAACCCCATGTCTTCTATGTGATGCAACTACAAAATCTGACAAAACTTCTTCCTTATGCAATGATGGATGTCCATATTGCATTTCAAAGCTCCTATTTTAACAAAATTTCATAGGAAATAAAAACAAATACTGTTGCATTGGATCCACATCGTTCTTAAACTCAAACAAAAAAAACCAAAACCTTTACACAATAATGACAAGTGATATGATCATTTTTTTCCAAATGCATCTTTTAAAAATCTGCATGGTCATCAAAATATTTAAAAATTAATAATTTTAATGTATTTTTATCAAATAATAAAACATCCCATGACATAAACAAAATTTCACACTTTTTTAGGAACCCACATGCCTTCACATGCACTCCATGACTTCATCTTTCCAACTCATCCAACAAATGAATTCTAGAAATTTCTTAATCCTACTTTCTCCAATATAAATAATATTTAAATTTGTTTGTTTAACTCATAATTTTAAATTTTAATATTTAAAATTTCTATTTAAATTTATTTTTGTTATTATTATTTATTGAAACTCTATTATATTGTCGAAAACTCTAATTAGGGATAAGACTAGCTACTTATATTGAGACTTGTTCCTACCCTAAACTGGGCATATGATAAATATCTGCACCGATTCAATCAACCAAACTTATAATAAAAGATCTTAAAGTAACCATAACCTATTTGGTGGTCTTTAGATAAGATTGTTGACAAAGCACAATAGATCCATGAACTATAGATCCCTTCAATAAATAATACTTTATAAATAAATCAATATGAGGAGAGGCATCATTATACATAAAGTATGTACTAAAATCAAAATACCAAGTTCCATCAAGCCAAAAAACACCACAAACCAACCAAACACCCACACACAATTAGGTGCCATAAGTTGACTATCATCGACATCAACATAGAGATCAAGGGCTACCATTTTACTACTGAAATTGACATTAGCACTTGTGATTCCTATCATTCTAAGAAGAAACAAATATTATTTTTCAACCTTCACTCTATTAATTTTCCAAATCTTGGGGAAAAAAGGAAGAATATTATGATGTAGGGCCTCCAATTCTACAGTAATAATCATAGTGTTGGAATTCAAACTAAGTTGACACTATTTTTTAAACTTTTCGATGAAATCCACCAATAAAAATAAATTTAAAGAAATAAAAAGAAGATTGTTCCAAGCCTCAAATACCTCATTAGATAATATCACATAACATTTAATAAGATGAAAGGAATTCATTATAATAACTTTACAAAAGGATTTAGAAATAAGGAGCTAAAATATCATATATGGAAATCCATCATAAAGCCATTAATCAACTCAATAATTAGGATGTACATATAGAAGGAGGAAAGTGAAAATACTACCTAGATCAGTGGTGAATAACTCCCACTAACTGATATTGGTATTTAATCTAACTCCACAAGACTACATAACTAACTTCATAAAATTAACAAGCTAACTCCAAACAACTAGTACACCTAAGAAAGCTAACTCAACAATGGTAGGAATAAGCTAAGTACAACAATTATCCTAATAAATAAATAAAAGGTAAATAATAACTTACATTAATATCCCTCATATCTATTACTTAGGATGGAGGAAAATAAAGTGGCTCCTAACAACAAGGCATGATGACGTACCCATGTACAATAAATTAGAGAAAGGGAACACAACAAAGTACCCTAAACCAATAATAAAAAAGTAGAGAGAGAAAAATACTCTACAAGGAATCCAAGAAGCACTTACCAAGAAATCGTATTATGTTGAAGAATTTTGGTGTACAATATGGTCCATTCCACTGGTTGATCACAAAACTAAAAAATTACTAATATTGGGCTTCAACAGAATAAATCCATACAAGGATATTGTCAATGGAGTGATGTCTAAAGTTAAAAAAACACTGAATATAGTTTGATGAACCACTATAAATAGGTGTGATGCAATCAAAGAAAAGCAACTAAGGAAATAAGGAGAGTAAATAAGATCCAAAATAATAGTCGAGTTCAAAGATCCAAGAAAAACCAAGGTAACAAGGCAAGGACACAAAACTCAAAGAAGTAGGATTAACACCACACCCTACCATATTATTGAATGGGTGGATTGATTCTACAAAATCAATATGAATTTTCAAAATAAATACTTGAATAATGAAAAAAAACATTAGGACTCACCAAAATAGAACCCCCACAAGAGATACTATCAACATGCAACAAAATGTCAAAAACACAGATAAAAAATATATCAAAAAAGAGAGAGACATACTACACTTGCTAAATGAAATTTCTAAAAATAAGGAGCATTGTAATGTAAATGGTATATAAAGTGGATTAAGAAGATGAACGGTGGAGGAGCAACACTTGTAGATTTCGCTCACTGAATTCCTATGTCTCCACCAAAAGTGATCATAAATCCACCCCAAATCAACATGAATGGATGATAAATATGCATGCATATGATTTGGTGTGAAATTCATATTAGTTTCATGTAAAGGAAAATTAGAGTTTGTACTAGGTTAATCATTTCTAATGTGTGAAATATTTGGTATCACAAGCCTGAGTGAAGGTGCATAAAATCATATGTAACTCATGATCCTTGGAAATATTCAAGCGTACAAAAAAAGGAGCTCTGTTAATGTGTGATCCTAATGAAGTACCTGCTCAAAAAAAAATGTGGCAAGAGTGACACTTTAAATGATAAACAAGGGAAACAATACCCTATAAATGTCCACTAACACCTCTCCCAATGAAACCCATATAATGAAGTATGCAAGAACTAAATAAAATGGTATATTTCTCAAAAGATTGAGACATGTTAGTACAAGGAGTTAAAGTGGGATACACCTAACATGTTAATATAATAACCATAATTTTATTAAATCTAGACATATATTTAAGAATATAAACTTACAATATCATCATTTCTAGTTTTCTAAGTTTTGAAATTGGATTTCAAAATCACCATTATTTGTTCTTATATAATGTGATATTGTATTCCAATATTGTTATTATTGGTTTTAAAGTAGTGTAATATCGGATTCCAATATTTACACTATGTAAAAGAAATTATAAAAATCTTTTTACTATCAACAAAATCATCCCATTTTACCCTTGAAAGGTTTGAATTTTATAGAGACAACATTAGAATAATATTATCTAAGCTAATTTATAATGGGAATTTTCCCATTGTAAACAAGTAACTTAGAATATTTTTTAATTGAAAGGCTCCATGGTTTCATTCATTAAGGTTTATTAGTGTACAAGCTTAATTAAATAGTAATTATGCATATTAAATTTGTATTTCTTAAGGAAACAATTAGGGGATTTAATAGATATAATTTAGTTATTGTAATGAAATCATAAACCATAACCTTTTCTCTATAAAACCAAAGTTTCTTCTAGATATTAGAGTATCTATACTTTAAAGGTTTTCACTTTATAAAGTTATTTACAAAATAATTAAAACAAAAGTTAATTTAGAATAAGCATGTGCCCATTCTAAACAAGTAACTTAGGAATATTTTTAATACAAGGAATGAGATGAAGGGGAAAACATGAATTATCCACACCTAATAATGTTCAATATACCAAGTTTAATACATAATTGAATTGTATGAGCGCAATTGTTTTTTTAGAATTATTTGTTTCGTACCTTACTTTCTTCTTAGGTTTATTAGTGTTGATTCTTAACTAATGTGTTATGAAAATAACTTTAGGAAAAGATAATTTAATTGTGTGGTTGTAATGAAATCATAAATTTTGGTGAATTCCTTGAAAAAACCAAAGTATGAAATATTGTAATGAATTCCTTGTAAATAATACCAAATTCCATGTAATTCATAACCAACTCCCTGTAAACTTCCTATAATAATAAAGGAATTATTATGTTTGTAAAAAATTAAATTAATTCCATGGTTGAAATTATATTAGTAATACATTGATAAGATTCAACTTCCATAAATGATATAATGCTTTATAGAATTAAATGAAAATTTATTCCTTATCTTATGCTCAATCTTCCATATAAATATGAAATAATTGTACAATCGTAAATTTTTACGGTAGAATGATTTGGAATAATTTGTTTTTCAAAAAACCCACAACCCAAACCAATATGATTTCTCCTACAATTTTTTTTATCTTCGTTTGTTTCTCCATGTTAACAATCATTACCATGTTGAATAAGTTCAAGGTATGGTATAATGGCCTCATGTCCTTTATTAGGTATCTTTATGAATCCACTTTTCCTATTTTTTCTTGAATTCTATACCTAGATTATGTTACAGACATTGATATCTTCTTTACATTTGTATGAGATGATAAATGTTTTATTTGGCCTTAAAAAATATTGATACAATGTTACACCTTCTCCTCTCCCCATAAGTTTCAAATTTGAACTCTCTCCTTGTAAAGGAAAATATCATCATATTCTCTCCCCATCCATATCTTTTCATTATAATTTATTGGTCATATAAGAAGCATTTGTCCCTTGAACACATCCTTCAATGGATTCAATTCTTGTTTAGATCATCCAAAAATAGGCCCAACGTAAATATCATTATTACCCAGGATATGTTTAATAATGTAGTCTTTTATGTGAATATGTGTGGCTCTTGTGATTTGGTCACACACACACACATTTCTGTACTATTTGTGGCAAAAAACATAAATATAACCTCTTGTTACAATTTATAAATGGCTTATCCAAAGTATAGAAAAAATATTCCCAATACATTATCTTTGGAAGACAATTTTCACTACCTTCACCTATTACGCTTTTCCTCCAATTTTTAATTTATGATTTTATTCCCTTTTTCAGATCTAGCACTTTTTTCAGTTCTTGGAAAGGTGTTAAAAGAGGATGCCCTTATGACTTGTTTAGTCCACCATTATATTTTGTATGCCATATTTGGAATGCACAAGACCAATGAAAACCCTTTATTATAGATTTGTACTCCATCTTTGATATGCCTTCCATGACATGAAATTTAAACATCTTAGGTTTTTTGATACCCACTATCTTATCATTTCCATCCAATAAGAAAGGCTACAAAAATTCCTTACTATTTTAATCTTCCTCAATAAGGTAAGGATTTAATATTCTTGACCCTTCTTGAAATGTTTTGTAGGATTCCATGATATGTGGTAAAGAAAATGTATCTACTTTATGTAAGGATGTTATTAATCTTCCAAAAGTCCCATATATATCCTCATGAGTGTGTTCCACTTGAAGGAAACTCAGATACACAATTTTGAATACCTTTTTGTTGTCAACATTGACACAAATGCAAATAAAGTATGATTCTTGTTAAAAATTGAAGCATTATTAAATTGATAGTAGAGAATCAATAGTTGATTATTGAATGAATTACTTGTACTAGAAATACTAATGGATTTAGAATGGTAAAAAAATTCCTTTTACCCTTTAAATTTTTCATGCATATATTTTTATAATAGTACATAATGCAATGGATGTTTAGATGATAAAAAAATGTACAATAAATTCCCAAAATCATGAATTGCAGATTCTTCAATATTCCTAAGACACAAAGCTAATGATGTGAATGTGTATTTTTTCCTAGGTTCAACAAATAGTAGTCCAAAGTTACAAAAATGCCTTATCTTATGTTCATGTGTAAGCAATTCATCAAAGTAACTGGTAAGTTTATAGCTTTACTTATTGACTTTTCTTTCTTACCCATCCTTCGTACATAATTTTTCATCTTATCCATTGTATCATGAACAATACTGAAGAATAAATGAGGTTCTTCTTTTGATTGTAATATATGGTAATAGTGAGTTGCATGAAAAATTTGAATATATTCATTGTGCCATGTTTACTTCTCTTCATTTTTTGTGAATTATTTTGGGAATACATTGGCTCCATGTTTGTTGTACACATTTGTAAACTCATCACACAAGTGGAAAATAATTATTTATTGTAATGGAAACATATTGAAAAAGTGTGGTCAATATGTTTATGAAGGTTGGCAGTGACATTATCTGTGAAAAATATCTTCTATATTTAGGGCATGTATTGGTGGTGTTTTCAGTGTCATCACTAAAATATTTCTTACTCTTTGCATTGCAATCCTCTAAGCCAATAAAAATGTGATCACTACAAAGATTGTGGGGAATGGATTAATCTGCATGCTTTGACAATTAAATATCTTCCCAAGAAATGTAGTATCATTTATTCCCAAAATATTCAAAGTTTTCAAACTCATCAACTGAAAAAGGAAAGTTTACTCTTCCATCCAATACTATGTTGACATTGGCAAAAAAATATACTCTTTCCACATCTCTGCAATGTAATGTCCTCCTGATTTGATAAAACCCACCCTCTATAACTTTGGTACATTTTGAGAACAAGTCCAAATCATTATCCTCTAGAAATATAAGAGACATCGATGCTATAAAAACATAAAAAACACAGTTTGTGAGATGATATGAAATATGATAAAACATTGAATAAAAAAATTAAAAACTGTTATGCATGTATAACCATAAGACCAATGTATACACATATCACATGAGTTTTGAATTTATATAATCTAGTAAGGTTTGAAAACATTATAATATTATGCATATAATAAAAAGTGGCATGAATATAATTATAACATGAATTGAAAATTATGATTGAATTTGTCCCAATTGAAATTCCCCATTCATTATAAACATTCTCATAAAATGATCTAATCCTCAGTCATTCTATATGTTTCTCACTATATAATCTTACATATTCCTTCTATATTTAGTTTATGAGAATAGGCATATCACCAATCTCATCACACTCGTAGTACAAGTTGTGTACACTTATTGTTTTCCTAGGTTAAATTTGAAAGAAAGAAACTACCACCTAAAATAGTTCCCTAACCTAGCTAGAAACAAGAAGAAAGTACCATCAAGATGAAGAAATGAACAAGGCCTACATTAGCATCATAACTTTGAAATAATGAAATCAAGCATAATGCAAATCAAGAGCTCTATTCTTCTAATTGCCTAATTAAATCAAGTGGACCTATGTAGTCCAATGACAATAAACAATATTGCTTGCTTTGATCCTTCATGGATGCTTAGATGTGAGGCCTAGATCTTCAAGATGGATGATGGAGGTGCTTGAGAATGGCAAAAATATTTTAGTGCAAGACTATGTGCTTTCCTTTGCTTTATCAAGGGAATTAGGTGTAGGTATAATATTAGAATGAGGGATCCTTATATAGCCCAATGGATAAAGGAAATACTTCATCCCTTTGTATGTGGGATAAAGGTAAAACATGATTAGAAATGGATAAGGTTGCTTTATAAAAGGTAACCTTACTTTAGAAGGGTTTAATTTATGCTTAGCAAGTCATGGGAGTTGGGGGGTGTTTTAATTAATCAAAGGTCATTAACTAGTAGGTAGATGCAAGCTTATAGAAGCTAATTAGGGGAATATTAGTACGATTTAGGCTATCAGAAGGGGATTAAATCAATTAAATTTTTATTTGTTGGTTAAATGGAAGGGAAAGCTAATTAATTAATAATAAATAATTAGTCTAGGTAGAAGGGGTGATTTATTAATGGAAGGTCGTTAATTAGGGTATTTGTTGGATAGGTAACTTAATTAATTAGCTTAGTGTAATTAATTAATGATGATATGAGGGAAAATGAGCACTTTTGATGATATGTCGTCGATTTGTGAGAAAGAGGATAATTAACGCAATTTAAGTATTTAAATTTCATGGGCGTAATTATGGGTGTCTACATTTGCCCCTATTTGGGGTGGCATAAGTGACACCACTTCAAAGATAGTAGATGGGTGGAATTTTGAAGATGTAGATGAAAAATTTGTAGAAGTGAGAGATGCCCCCTCGAGTGTCGATGGGGTGATGAAAGAAGATGATCGACGATCAAAAAATGTGAGAGATAGATAGAAGAATGGGAAGAGGCAAGATGGAAGAATATGGGTGAGAGAAAAGAGACGCAGAAGGAATATGGAGGGGAGAGAAGAGCTTAGCCTCTAGCCACTATGTATTGGAACAATTTTGGTGTCATCATATTGCCATAAGAGCTACGTCATTGGTCCTTGTGAAAAATATAAGCATACGACAAAGGTAGAACGACATGAAAATCCATACTACGAACGATTGTCCATTGCTAAAAACACCAACTCCATGCAACATACAAAATGTAATGCAATACGAGAAAGTGAAAGATGCCTAACTCCATGTAACATACAAAATGTAATGCAATACGAGAAAGTAAAATATTCCTAACTCCATGCAACATACATAATGAAATGGAATACGAGAAAGTAAACAAGCCAAACTAGAAACGAAACATAATGTAATGTTTTTGTTATCAAGCTTCAGTTCCGACCTGTACAAATTAACGACAAGGGTTTAAAATGATGCCCCAAGCAAGGATACATGGAAATGGAAAACAAAGGACACTTTGGTCTGATGAGAAAGCAATGTGCACTACAAAACAGTACCAGTCAACTCATTTTACCCCAGAGTCCAGATGAAGTAAGTAGCCTAAGTTTTGTTGATGGAGGTAGATCAAGATGATCTGTGAGTCATGCACATGGACAGGTGAGACCCAAAGAGTGATGTTTGGTAGGATTATTTTCAATTTTTAGATTTTTTCTTAAACATATTTGAATGTTATGAGTTTTCTAACATATTTGAATGTTTTTGTTTTTTTTGAAATTTTTTTGAAACTATGTATATGAAGACGAGGAAGCGTGGATGCCCCCAGAGATAGATGGGATGTACAAGGGCATAAGGCCACGTGCATGTTAGAAAGGTGAAGATGTGAAAATGCCCCATCGATTAGGTGGGAGTATTCAAAGGAAAACTCTTCACAGGTAGAAGCGGGACCCAAGGCCATTATGGATAGGTTCAAGATGATGATGAACATAATCCAATGAAATGTTGAGAAGAAGTAAGGATGCCCCTAGCGTAAGTTGGCCTAAGAGCACGTGATAGAAAGGAAGGAGAAGATTAATTTTGTGGAAGGGGAAAAAGGTGTCCAAAAACATGGAAAAAAAGTAATCTTATACACATGGATGTTCATAACAAAGTAGAAGAATGATGTGAATGATATGAAGGTAGCTTAGAATCCTCATGATGAAGAAGTGATGAGCCAAAGGTAAAAATCATGAGACGAGATATGAACTAGAGTAAGAGTCTGAACAAGGTCAAAAAAAGACACTTGGTAACATACTAATCTTGTTTACTCATAGAGATTCAGTGTATGCACGTGGAATTTATTACCTCTTGAAGGGAAGATTTAATAGAAAAAAAGTGAAGACACCTAGCCAATGTGTAGGAATGATTGATTTTGAAAGGTGATTTTGGGAATGTATGGTGGAAAGATAGCAGTACATTACTCCAGTACTAGCCAGGCGTCCATAACCCCGACGGAGATGTATTTGATTCTAATCACAACATTTCTCTACTACTAGTCAGGCATCCATAGCCCCGATAGAAATTATTAGAAATACCCCAAGAGAGAGTTATATATCAATTTTCTTTTGCTTTGTAGCTTTTATATTTTGATTTTTGTTTGATTTTGATTCTTTTTCTTTATGAAAACTTATTTCAGATCTCTTGTTTGACAAGGGGTTTAAGAACCACTGATGGCTTGATAGAAGGAGGTGGAAGTGATTGTGATGACTACATTGGCTAGTGTTAACAAATATGTCCAAAAGTTCTTCCCAATAAGTTTATTAGATGGTGAACGTGATATGATCTCTAATAGGTCAGTCATTCTTTAATTTACCAAGGTGATAAAAGACCAGGGTCAAACAAATACCATAGAGATAAATGTCACAAAATGCATGTGAATAAGCTAGCCAAAACATCACCGAAGGGATGAAAATGGTAGGGAGACTTACATAAAAATAGTAAGGAAGGGAAGAAAGAAACATCCATGTGTACACAATACTTGATTGCAATGTTTGATCTTCATACCTTTGATTTTTGTTGTGTTTTCTCAATGTTTTCTGTATTTTTTAATTTTTTTAAAAAATATTTTTGATGGTTTTTAAGAGGTTGGGACTAAAAAAGTCACTCTGTGTGGTAAGATCCAACAACAATGTTTGTAACTTCCTTAATAAGGGATACTAGGTGCGTTTTTTTATCGAGAGTGATATTATCCCTGATCTCGATGATTGAGGTGAGTTCACACTCAATAAATGACTATGATTTGTTCTGAAACATGGATTTCGTATGTGGGAGCTTGAGTTCCCTATCCAGAGGTTTATGCACTTTGTGCCATACTTGATGGTTACATTGATGTGCATTATTGAATCGCGCTTGATTTACAACTTTGAGATTGTTCAAGTTATTGGGGGATTTTGAGCTCTTGGAATTTTTGACTTGAGCTTGATAATGAACCTGTTTGGGTTTCTTATAAGCTGACTTGTGACTTTTCTAACCTCGAGAAGGAGAAGAAAGTGAACAGTTACGATTGATGATAGGAACGAGAGAAATGATGGTGGGCTTGCCCCAGTCATTTTTAGAAGGATGATGTGATTGATGAAAAGGATATGGTCCAAGGATTGAAGAAGATGGGCTACTAGGAGGTGAGCCATAGATAGAAGATGAAGGGCTACTAGGATGTGGCCCAAGAATAGAAGAAAAAGGGATACTAGGATGTGACCCATAAATAGAAGACAAAGGGCTACTAGGATGTGGCCCAAGAATAGAAGAAGAAGGGCTACTATGATGTGACCCATAGATGTGAGATGATGGAATACTAGGATGTGGCCCAAGAATAGAAGATGATGGACTACCCAAGGGTGATCCATATATAGAAGATAAGGTGCTAGTTGGATGTGCTCCAAGAATATAAGATAGTGGACTATTAAAAAATGTCCCACAAATAGCAGAGGGAGGGCTAATAGAAGGTGACCCACACCTAGATGAAGATGAATGGCTACTTGCCATTGAACCCATAAGAGATTGTGATTGAGGAATTATGATAGACAAAGAGTTATTGGGTGATGAGAATATAGGCCATGGATTAATGCAAGACAAAGGAGTTTCATCACATAATGAAGAATGTGAAGATGAAATAATGAGAGGAGGGTCAAGTTACATGACCTGAGGTTGTTCCTCCATTTCTTGATAAAAGGAATCAAACTTTTCCTCACAATATGCAGATGCATCAAAGGCTAAAGGGAATCCTTTCTCGTAATCTGCTAAAAGAATATCTTCATATTCCCTTATAAATGCCCTAATTGTTTCTTCATTCTAAAAGAGATCAATCGGTATGAGTTTTTGATCAACCACCAGGGGTTGATTGGAAGAAAGAGATCCAATTGGTGTGGGAGACTTAGAAGATGCTTGATGATTATTGATAGAAGAAGATGTTATGGGGGATGAAGAATATGTGTAGCTATATGTCTCAAGAGTAGAAGAAGGTGGTGTGGACCTACCTATACAATGGTCTGTCATATGTAAAATAGTAGGATTAATTCCACAATGCCTTCATCTACATCGGGAGCACTTGATTTCTTAGTTGCTAACACTGAAATTTTTCCACTGATTATTTCTTTCATTGACCACAACTATCATGCCAATTGTAATTATAATCACTTACATATTAATTTCTTTATTGGAGAAATACCCATCAATAATACTAAGGTTGATCCATCATGGCCCATAAGCACATGTTCCGTGCTAATTCTTGATGTTATTGGTTATGTACGTGCCTTTCCTTGTTGGAAAAGCAATTAATGGTTGTGACATGCTTCTAGGTATCAACTGGATTTATAGGTATAATTCCATGAGCTCTATGAATCATTTGTGACTCAAATTCATTCATAGAAATCTTGTTGTTGCTATAAATTTTGTACCTCCATCTACTCCATGGTCATCATTTCCTTGATCACTGGTCAATGCATCTCCTATGTCATCTAGTACATTACAATCTATGTTACTTAAAGCACAATATACTCCTAGTTACTATATCTAATCTATGTGGCCTCACCGCTCTACTAGTCTTGCACATATGCATAGTCCCATTCCACACAGTTACTTCATCTCGCCATAGGTCACTGCATCTTTCTATTCCCACATGTGTCCATCACTTCCGTGCTTGGCATCTCATTGATCTCCATCGTCTATATATTTTTTTCACCTACGTGCTCGTCATATATTCACCCATCACATGAACATATAATTATGTCACCTAGGTAGCTCCTATCTACTTTACCACCACTATTAGCACATGGTCATGCACTTTTGTCACCACTAACATCAGATGAGGGAACTTCATCCTTCACTTTTGTTGGTTAGTTAATTCACTCACACGCACTTTCAGGGCATAACACTCACACATTCCCCAACCATCTTAGCATAGGAAAATGTTTTTTACTTGCATTATCAACCTCCTAGCATATGTATCATCATGTCCACATTAGCATCCTCATTTCATGATGAAACATTCTTTTGATTTGGTTCACACTTGACTGTTGTGGGTATTCTATACAAATGAACCCTACACATTGTACTATAGGAATTGTGCATATTCATATGTTCTAGTCTTTTTCATCTTACATCTACTTCTCCATGCATTATACACACTCTACTCATGCCTCATATACTACAAAATAGTCACTGCATATTATGCATCTTCATCTTAAAATTTACATCCTACACCTTACATATTACATATTTCATCTTGCATCTACTATGCATCTACACATCTTAGGTATTCTATGTTGTTATGTTATAAGGGATAAAATATGGATAAAAATCTCACTCAGAATCATGATAGTGGAAACTAATATACAGAATAATAACATAGATATGAAATATAAGTGCAGATAAATTAAAAAATCATAACACACATAAAATATTTAACCAAGTCCACCAAATATGGGATACATAAAAAAAAAATCACTTGCTCAAATTTTATTATAATCCACATCTTCTCTTAATAAAATACCCAAATATCTTTGGAGATATGCTCAACAAAATCTACAAAATTCACACTTGAACTCACACTCATTTACAATGTTACATCAACCCTACCACATGCATAAAATCACATAAATAGGAAAATACTTAAGGAGTTTTACAATACCGTGGGTACAAAAACCATGGAACAAAATCATACCATAAATATATGGGTCAAAAATACCACCCATATGAGAAGAGAACATTTTTGGAAATATGAAGAAAGTTTTTTGAGGCAAAAAAAATGAACTCTGATGAGAAAAATGTGGATAGTCTATAATAATTTTTTTTTAAAGTCTTCAACACTTCCACACATGAAAATAGGCTCCACAACATAACCATCTCCCACTTGGAGACTTTTTTTCCTTTGAGAAATCTTCTCAACCCTTCACCATCGTCATCATATTTATAGAATTTCTCCCTTGTGACCACCTTGGTCATCATATTTATATAATTTTGACTAGTATGAATCTTTTCCAGCTTCAATTTCTCTTCCTAAAAATCTAGCCTAATGAAATGCTACCTTAACTATATATGCTTCATCCTAGAGTGGAAAGTATATTTCTTAGCTAGGTTTATAACACTCTTACTATGAGTATGTATCTTCCATTCCTCTTACTTATGCCCCAAATCATCAAGCAATTTTTGTAACCAAATAATTTCTTTTCTTTTCGTTGTGGCAACAACATACTTAACCTCTGTGGTTGACAAAGCCACAAGCTTCTGTAGTAATGAAATCCAAATGAATGCTATCCTACCTACAATGAAAATATAACATGTTATGCTCCTCCTGTTTTCTACATCTCCTAGCATGTTTGAATCTACATATCCATGAAAATTGGTATCGAATCCACTATAGCATAAAACTTTCCCTGTGGTCCCTCTTAAGTACCGAATGATCCTTTTTACCTCTTGTCAGTTATCCTTACCTAGATCACTCATAAATCTACTCACTTCTCCCATTGCATATGCAATATCAGACCTAGTGCACACCATGACATATATCAAACTACCAACTGCTAATGAGTAAGGTACCTTGGACATCTAGTTTCTCTCATGTTCTGTATTGGGACACAAATCCTTTGATAACTTGAAATGGCCTACCAAAGGAGTCCCAACCAGTTTCACATATTTCATATTAAACCTATACAATACCCTCTTAATGTACTCTTCTTGAGATAAAGTCATCTTCCATTCCCTCCTATCCCTGAATATCCTCATACCAAGGATTTGTTTGGCTGCCCCCAAATCCTTCATATCAAAGGAGTCACTTAGCTGCTTCTTAAGTACTTTTATTTCCTGCATGTTATTTCCTACAACCAACATGTCATACACATACAAACACATAATAATATAACTTCCATCCTAAAATTTATTTCTATATACGCAATAGTTAGAATGATATCTAATACAACCTTATTCTGTCATGAAGCTATCAAATTTTTTATACCATTGACATGGAGCTTGTTTCAGGACATACAAGCTCTTCTTTAGTTTTCTCACTAGTTCATCTTTACCTTTGACCTCATAGCCTTCTAGATTCTACATATATAGATCCTCATCTAAATCACCATGGAGAAATGTAGTATTTACATCTAGGTGCTCTATGTGCGAGTCTTCTGCTACCACTATTTGAAGAAAATTTCTAATAGAAGTCATTTTTACTACAAGAGAAAAAATTTCATCAAAATCTATACCATTTTTATATGTAAAACCCTTGTCCAGCATCTGGGCCTTGTATCTTCTCTTTCCTCGTTCCTCGTCTTTAACTCTATACACCCACTTGTTCTACAATACTATTTTTCCTTAGGGTAGCTTCACCAGATATGAAGTCTGGTTCTCTATGAGAGACTAATGCTCCTCATTTATGGCTTGCTCCCACTTATTCCTGGCATATACATGCAATGCTTCATCATATCTCTCTATATATCCACTCTCAGTGAGTAATAAATAATAAAGAGAAGGAGAAAAACATTCAGGTTATCTTCTTACCTTGGAATACATCCTCAATATATGAGTTCTGGGTTCATGTTGAGTAGGTTCCTGAACTGATTCATGTACCAATTTCCCATCCAGAAGATCCTCTACTACTGCATATCCTTTATTAGATTCTTCCCTGATTTCCTACAACTATTTCTTATACATAACTTTATGATTAGAGACCACATCCCTAGATCAAATTACTTTTTGTCCTTGATAATCCTTCATTTAAATCCAAATTCATCACCACCGTAACCAATGAACGTTATTTTTTTTATTTATCCTCTAGCTTATTTCTACCATCCTTGATAATATGAACAAACACCTTGCATCCATATAATCCAAGAAACGAGTAATCAACATTCTTACCATAAAAAACGTCCTCAGGTATGCCTCCATCAAGGTCACTTGAGGGTCCTCTATTTATCAAGTACACATCTATGTTTACTGCTTCTGCCTAGCAAGAAATAGGTCATCCTACATGTAGGCTCACGCTCCTGGCTTGTGCGATTATTATCATGTTCATCCTTTCTAACACCCTATTATGCTGTAGAGTTCTTGGAACTATATTTTTCCTGCAGATTTCATTCTTAGAAAAATAATCATCAAACTCATTACTGTAATCCTCAACTCCATTATCACTTCCCAATTTCCCTACCAACATCAAATTCCATATTAATGTAGGCACATGTCTGACATCCTTTAATAACCATGTATTCCCATTCTTCATCTTAACCTGAACAAAACATTATCAAACTATGTTGTAAGGTTCATCATCAACAATAAAAACATGCCCAAAATACCCTTCAACATAATAAACAAAATAATTCATATGTGGGGTAGAATGGAAAGAAAACCCCCAGTCTAAAACCTAAGATTCAATATTATTATGCAAAGAAAGAGTCAAAGTATCTTGACATATATTACCCATTACGACATTTTGCTCCTTGTTTTCTTCATGTTGTTTCTTCTTATCTTGAAGCTCCATACAACCTTCTTTGCATGCTGAAAATTTCCACAATTCCAGCATAACATCTTGCTTTTGGATTTTGACTTTTATCGATCTTTCATTTTTCCACAGCTTCCTCGATTCTTCTCTCTCCCTCTAGTTTCCACTGTCAAAGCATTCCTTGAAGTAGAATATTCCTTAGACCTTTTTCTTTGCATTTACTCACTTAGAATCACCCCTATGACATCCTCAAACTTAAACTTCAAGTTAGCTAGAACTGAGTTACTTACCACCATTACCAATATATTCAAACTCTCAAGTAAAGAGCATAAAATTAATAAAGCCCTAACTTCTTCATCATATTATATTGTAACCAAAGCTGGCCTATTCACAACCATATTAAAATAATTCAAATGATCTATTGTTGAACTATTCTCAGAAATCTTCATATTAAAAAAAAAATTCAGTAAAAATATCTTGTTAGAGGTAGAGGGTTTTTAATACAACTTCCCTAATGCATCCTTAAGTTATTTTGTAGTATTTTTCTTTGAAACATTAAATAATACCAAAGATACACGACATAGTCAGATTGTCCCAAGTGTCTTCCTATCTAGCAAATATCATTCAACATCTCTCATGCTCGAGGGTTTGTTCCCTTTCTTAGACACTAGAATATAAAGATCCTTCTACAAAAGGTAATATTCAATTTGTATATTCCAAAGACTAAAATTCTTCCTGTTGATTTTATCAACCCTTGATCTTCAATCATATTCCACAGCTCCCACTCAAGATAAAACTTTCTTGCAATTCAACACTTGAAAAAAAAACAAGGCTCTGATACTAATTGTTAGGTTATAAAGGATAAAATACACGGAACAATCCCAATCAGAATAGTGATAGTAGAAATTATTATGCAAAATAATAACACAAATATGAAATATAAGTGTATAAAAACAAAATAACATAACACAGAGATAATATTTAATGTGGTTCACCCAATTTGGACTATATCCACCAAGAATCACTTGCTTGAATTTAATTACAAACCACCTCTTCTCTCAATATGATACCCAAATTTGTTTGGAGCTATGCTCAACAAACTCTAAAAAATTCAAACTTGAACACACACACATCTACAATGTTACATCAACCCTACCATAAACACAAAATCACAAAAATAGGAAATTGCTTAAGCAGTTTTACAATACCATGGGTACCAAAATCATGGGCCAAAACCACCCCATAAATCTACGGGTAAAAATCCCCACCCAAATTCAGAAGAGCACATTTCCTGAAATATAGGGTGATAAAACTATGGATAGTGTACAATAATTTTAGTGTAAGTTCTTCAACACTTGTACACATGAAAACAAAATGCAAAACATATCATATTCATCTCACATTACATACCATATAGTTTACTATGCATACTACACATTTTTTATATTCTCCTATACACGCTGCACTCACTACCATATGAAGCACTCTAGTCTCGTGGTCCATACAAGACTGTTCAATGTATACAACATAAATGGAACACGTCATACTCACATATTCATCATTTAATTTTATTTTTCTCATGGGACATTCCTAGGATTAGTGATATATGCTTTAGGCTATAAAGTCACTTCTTCTAACATCATTTCGTGATCAGATACATCCTCACATTCCCTTGCATTGCTTAGTGGTATACACTTTAGGCTACATCAACACTCCTTTCTACTCATCTTGTCATGATATACGATTACGCTACATAGTCATGCACTGTTCATCTCTATGTGGCATAACATCAACACATACTCATTATAACATTATACACACAACACATAGTTCGACCATTTACTGATGATGCACTCTCGTTTATGGTTCATTCTTGACTGCTGAGGGTGCATAATAAATGAACATCGTTTCTTACAAATGCATTCACCTAGGGAGCACATGGATCCTATCATACATGCTGAATTCCATTCCATCCATCGACAACATATTGCATTTTATGGTTGTATTTAATCTTTCTTACACTTTCTTTTACATGTTAACTTTATTGCACATGTTAGATAGATCTATTGTATGGCATTATATTTACCATAAACACATGGGTGTTCACATTCTTGTCTAGTTGTGATCACAAATATAAATCATCTACACACAACACTAATTCTTGACTCACTACCTTCAGGGGGCATCCCCATTTGTACACTAAAGGTGCTATTGTTTCATTATTGTTCATAATACACTACTTTTGCCAGTCCATCTGTATGGGAAGAAAGAAGTACAAAACAACAACATACACATGGTGAGTACATTAGAAACATAATAATAACCATGCATGCACACCACACACATCGGAATATACACACATGCTTCTTCCCTAGGTTCACTCTCATCACTTTTTACTTTTTTGCATCTTTAATCTCCAAGCTCCATCTTTTTTTGTACTCCATGCTTTGTCTAGTCCTTTGGTGCATTTTCTACATTAGTCTAGATGGATTATCATGTACACATCTATATCTATTTTATGTTACCAAGATTTATACTCACTAACATAAAGTGGGGTAAAATGTAGACACAAAATCGCACACTTTGACTCATTTCTTAGTCCTTGTCTCATACTACTATTCATATGGTTCTTAAGTGAAAATATTAATAATCAACCTATGTCTTAGGCCATTTTTACATTGTATGTTGTCATAATTTCGAGCTTACACTTGTACTTTCCCAGTTTGTATTATAATTATGTGGTTTTCCTATTTTTGACTGGGGTGCCTAGCCAAGACTGTGGCGCCCCAGGTGCCATGGTCCCCTCTGTGGCCTCCTGATCCTCTTTACAATTTCCTCTCACTTTTTGGACACTTTATAGAAATTTGAGTTTCTTATTTTTTTGGTGGTCAACCTTTTGATGGTTAATTAATAAATAAAAACAAGAGAACCATATACATATAAAGTTATTTGACCATAATGAGGGACCAAACACTAAACATCTACTATCACCATCTACAGTTGCATCCATCAAAGGCATCTAAAGCTACATTAGCATCCATATAGCTCCATCAAAAGACACACAAGGCTAGTTCATCTACATCACACTTCATAGGAGGGGAGTCTATTGTTTCCATGCACACATTTACTACATTCTACATCTCTTTATTTTCTCACTACTTCACAAAGTGTCAATGACACAAGAGTAACCTAGGGCACAATTACACACACGCACACCTATAACTACATTGGTTTGAAGATGTAGTGAAATTCTCAGTGATAAGTCTATCCATTTGGAAGCTGAGAAAAGTCAAACCCCTTCATATACATATTTATTTTTTAGGGTTTGGATGCTTTGTATAGGGTTTTGCAGACGATTCTTCCATGTAGTATTCATAGTGACATCCATTATAGTTCAAAGAAATTAGTGAAACTAGAAGAGAATACAAGAGAACATCCAACACCAACTCAGAGGAGGTTTTCTAGACATTTACTCAGACTATGACACTCATATCGCAAACCAGGGCACCCACGGGTGCCCCTATTCCTTTCTAGGTGCCACAATCCAATCAAATAGCTTAGATATTTTCTTTTTCAGGCTTCTCTATGGTAATTTCGTCCACATTTTCACATGGTGTACACTGAAACTCATTCCCATGACATTTGTGAAGTAGCTAAGGATTTTCTTAACCCTTCTTGCATATTAGGGTTTCATATTTTCTAGCTAAGTTTTCTTGGGTATATTTCAGTAATTTATTGTTCCATTTATTTAGTTATTTTACATCTCTTATAACATTATATTACACTAGAATAATCTATTTTTGTTAATTAATTGTCATGGGTTACAGGGAAGCCAACATGTCTAAATACTGCAATACAGGACATACATCCTACTTCTGACGACATTTGATTTTCTTCCTCAAAATAAGATCATAATAAAATATTTCACTTTATTTTTATTTCCATTCTGATTTCAGCCTCTATGGATGGTATTGCATCCCATATGCCTAGATGAGAATTTTTCCTTCTTTGGTATCCCATTTATGGTCCACTTGGGCTACAAATACAACATCCACTCCCATAAAAATATTAAAAACATGGGTACCTTGATGTTTGTATTTGTGTTCATTTGGAGCATAAGGTAGAGGATTTTATAGACTTATATCCTTACAGTCTTGTTAAATTGATGGGGTTTTTGTATTAGATATATCATATCACTATATTTTTAGAAAACCATTTTGTGCATGTCCTTATACCATTGTAGACTTGTTGAATTGACGGGTTTTGGTCTTATCGTTGTTTTTTTTGCATAGAATTCTAATTTTTGTCGTTATAGTTCACAAGATGAATTATTTTTGTGACATTTTGTGAGTTCAAATAAAAATTAATGAAAGAAAACTATGAATGCAGTCAAACTTAATGAAACTGTGAAGAATGGAAATCATGGATATACAATGTAAGGGTTAGTTTTGTGTAATTTTAGATTTGGTTGGATATGAATTTTTAATTAAAAGTTTACATAGGGTTGAATTCTTCAAGCTTAGTGTTTTGATAACAGTTTAGAAGTTTTAATTATGAAATAATTAAATATAGTAGTAAGAGATATGACAGTACCTTAAACCAAACCTTTAGAATAAATTGATTCATTGAAGGACAAAGAATAATTCCCAACTTATAGTTTTTAAGCATGTTATATAATCTCATTTTCTGGTTTAGATATTAATAAAAGAATTGGTTAAAGGAAGAAAATATAGATAAACAATACTTTAAAAATGCATAATGTATTTTTTTCTACATTTGAACATCATTATATATGTGTAGACAAAAATATTGCACATTAGACAATATTTAGCCCGATCTTATACTACTATTTAAAAGGTTATCAAATGTAAAAAGTACTAATTAATCCCACCTTTTGGCCACCTTTTTCTTATCTCTTAATTCATCTTTCCTACGTCAATTTCAAATTCTTATCACCCAATTTTATAACTTCACTGAGTTTCTAGCCCTCAATCCATAGCGTCTTGTGGATGTATTGGGGTGCCCCGAGGCACCTTGGCCCCATCCAGAGCTTCTTCGTTTGTGCATAACCTCTTTCACTCCTTCTTGGGTCATCTTTAGCTATTGTTCATCCTTATATTTTTCTCAGTTGGCCTTCTCAGGATTAATTATGAAATTAAACTTGAGAGCCCTATAAATATAAAGCTTATAAGACCATAATAAGGGCCCTAGGTCATGACATCCTATCACTACTATCAATCCATCTAGGGATTCATATAATGAATCACTTGCATCCACATAACACTATAATTTCAAGCTAGGAAGTACACATCACACACATTATTATAGGAGGATGGATTCTATTCATTCTATTCTACTATCTACATTTTCTATAACTACCATAGCTTGTTATTTCACAAAGTACAACTAGCACAAGATAGGGAAAGACATATACACACTCACCATAACTACATTAGGGTATGTATTGTAGTGCAATGCTTAATGACAAGTCCACCAGTTTGGAGGTTGAGGAAATTTTGATCCCTTATTCTTCTTCTTTTTCAGAGCGTCATCAAGTTCATTCGGCGAATCCAGTGTGACAGACAAAGAGTAGTATGGGACACTTAGTGACCATATCAAATTATGGTTTTAAGAATTTACACTATTTCGAGCACCTAAACTACAGAGCAGGGAATTTTGGGGTGCCCCAGTATAATCCGAGGGACTTGTGTCATCTCACACAACCCAGATATACCCTTCACAGGGTCCCTGAGTGTTCTTCTCCACTACCGAGTACCTATTCTAGAACTCTGACAACCTACGACAATCTCCTATTATTGACTGAGTCTACTCCTTACTCTTCTCTTGCATATTATGGTTTGATTTCACTTATAATAGTTTATTTACATTTATTGCATATTTATTTAGTTCATTTAAAACCGTTTTAGTCCTCCTATTTAGATTAACACTAGAACCCTAAATACCCCACTCAGGACTTATTTTTGTTAATCATTTTGGTGAACCCTAAGCACTTGTTTTGTAAGACTGCATGTTTGTTTTTCCTTGTCTACATTGTTTGGAATTGTTTGCAGGATTTTACCTTTGTTTGTGTGCACAATTGAATGTTTTTTATGGCTATGATGGCCTTGCATGTCTTGTGACATCGTGAGTGACATCCCATGTTTGAAACCCACTTTTGCGGTATGTTTGTTTTCTTGCATGTTTACACCACTATATTTGGTAGTTTTTCTACACTGTCTGCATCTTTTACACTTATTTACATGCATGTGTTTAGACTAACACTTTTATTGGCTATACATCCCCTTTTGTGTGTTCCTTGGTATCTACCAAATTCTTTCCTTTCCCCCCTCCAGGGTAGATTTCTACAGGCTAGAGTGTTGTTGGTCATCTTTTAGGGCCACATTATCCGTCGAGGGTCACTGCATGCACCCTTAAGGAGGGGGGCATCATTGAGGGTTTCTACTAACACAATATATCTACACTAGTTCACACATAGTGAGTGAGTTCATACCACTCTATGAACTCCATAAATAGTAGCCTTAATAGGACATGGTTTTCTTTGGAAATTCTACAGAGTGGTCATAGGCTCAAGGGTTACAGTGGGTGGGCTTTCTAGACTTCTTCATCTAGTGTCGTAGGATCATCAAAAAATCCACCACAGTACAAATATAACTTCCAAACATTTCAGTAGAAGTAATTAGAGTTGGAGGACATCGAGCATTTCCTCCCTACACTTCTTCAGCGAAGGTGGTGTGAGATCACCCAAAAAACTTGCGACATTAAGTATATCCTTCTACACCATTTTTATGGACTTGGATCAAGTGCACATGTTCCATTTTTCCATTTACACTTTTTATTCTACTGTAGTTTACATTTGTATACTTTACACAACATTTTTATATACATACGTATTTGACTACTTAATCATTTTCTTCTTACAGGTCTTATGTATGAGAAACAAACAGTCAAAATAGGGGCAATAACAACAACAACAATGAAAATTACAACTCACTATGATGGTACTTGCCATACTAACCATGCAGGTACACTACACAAATGTAACAACTACACACACATTTCACCCTAGGTTTACTCTCAACACTTTTATTCACATCTTTCATTGTTGGAATCCATGCACCTCCACATCTTTCTTTTACTCATTCCATGCTTGAGTCTAGTTCATTGGCACATCTTCTTCTACACTGTACATGGTTAATAAAGTACGCATCTCTATCTACTTTATGTTACTGAGATTTTTACTCACCAACATAAAGTGGGGGAACATGTAGACACAAATATTTCACATTAGAAAATATTTATCCCAGTCTTATACTACTATTTAAAAGGTTCTCAATTATACAAAGTAATAACTAATCCCAAATTTTGGCCACCTTTTTCTTATCTCTTATTTCATGTTTCCTACATCACTTTCAATTCTTATCACCCCATTTTCTAACTTCCCTAAGTTTCTAGCCCTAAATCAGGGTGTCCCAGGCTGTACTGGGGCACAATAAGGTTACTTGGTCCCACCCAGGGCACCGCGGTCTATGCATAACCTAGTTTACTCCTTTTAGGATCAATTCTATCTTTTTTTCATCCTCATATTCTTCTCAATCAGCCTTTTCAGGATTAATTATGAAATTATGCTTGAGAACCATATAAATATAAAGCTTATAAGACCATAATAAGGTTCGTAAGTCATGCTATCCTATCACTACTATCACTCCATCTAGGGTTGCATATATTACATCACTTACATCCACATAGAACCATGCATTCAAGCTAGGAATTCTATAGTACAATTCTTAGAGGAGGAGGTACTCTATTCATTCTATTCTACTATCAACATTTTCTATAGTTACCATAACTCGTTATTCCACAAAGTGCAATTGGAACGAGAGCACTTGGAACACAAAATACACACACTAAAAATAAATACATCAGGGTTTGTAATGTAATGCAACCCTCAGCGATAATTCCAATAGTTTGGTGGCTAAGGAAATTTTGATCCCTTCTTCTTATTCTTATGCAAGGCATCATCCATTTCATCTGTTGAATCTAGTGTGACAAATAGAAATTATTCAAAGACACTTAGTGACCATATAAAATACTATTATGAGCATTTACACTATTCCAAGCACCTAGACTATAGACCATGGTACCCCGGGGTACCCCAGTACACTCACATGCACCTGTGTCATCTCAGAAAACCTAGATCTACCTTTCGTAGGGGGACCCCAAGTCTTTGTCTACACTTCCATGTTTCAGTTCTAGAACTGCGACAACCTACAACAGTCTCTTGTTATTAGCTTAGTCTAATCCATAATCTTCTCTTACATATTAGGGTTTGATTTCACTTGGAATAATTTATTTACAATTATTTCATATTGTTTTAGCTCATTTATAAGTGTTTTAGTCCTCCTATCTAGATTAGCAATAGAACCTTATATACCCCATTTAGGAGTAATTTTTTTTAATCAATATCAAATCTACTTGAAAATAGGTTGTTGATGTTAGAGGTACACAATATTAGATTATGAATATATCCTGAACCACCAAACGTTGCATGTAACAATAACATAAAGATTTGGGAACACTTGAAGTAGTACTGGAATATTACTCAATGATCTAAGTTCCTCGAGGATAAATAAGCTAGAAAACTCAAAGATTTAGAGACATGGAGGAATGATAACATGTATACAGATATTTATTGTAGAAGTTTGGGTTTCTCTTAGTTAAGTAAGATTTATATTTATTTGAAAAAAATGTATCTTCTTCTAGAAAGTTGTAACTAGATCCTGAAAGATTGATAACAATGATTGAGCAGTGGGATTTTTAAAAAAATGTGAGAAAGTGTAACATCACATGAACTGTTTGACAAAATCCCTAAGTGGAGATAAGTTTTTATAGAAGGAAAGATCAAATCTTTGTGTATTTAGAGTTAGTTGGATGAATATGGTTATTTCCTTAGTTTACACTATCATTACAAGGATAGTTTCATGAATATACATTTTATAGGTTGGACAATAAGTTCAGGTCAATTTAGATATTGATCATAATTAATATATATAGATACATGATTGATATATTGTTCTCAGTTGTCTATTGGTCATGTAAAACTAGTTTAGATTTCTACACTTAAATTTATATAATTCAATTATATTAATTCCCTAAAAAATAAAACATAAAATACCTGAACCATTTTGGCCTAGTTCATGATGTGATTAAGGAATATGTAAAAAATTCATTCTTATCATCCTATTCAACGAGTGTTTCTTTATAATTTATACCCATACTCTTAACATGATAACTTGATTGCTAAGAAGGAAACCTCATCCAATTAGCCTACTACAATTTCTTCTCTTTAAATAATTATAATGGTTTAATTATTTAATGAAATTAAGTTGTTCAAATGAATTATAACCCAAGTTTATTTAAGGAAAATACATGAGGTTTGAGAATTTCTAGATTAACAGGAAGACCATAAAAATGAATAAATGATATCCACACTAATAAAGAAAAATAAAGACATTGAATCCCATCCTTATATATATTTTTGTTCAAACTCCTAATGTGTTTTCCAACTCTATACTCCAAATAATTCCTTGTTTTAGGAAAATCCAATACATTTTCTTTGTGCACGTGAAGAGAATTCTATGATTTTATATATAATTTACAGTCATACAACTACTTTTGACCGATCTTGGAAGATTTTGCAAAGACTAGATTCATATGTAAATATATTCTTCTTATACCCGATCTATGATATACCAAATGTAATGATCAAAATATTTTTAAATTGATACCAAAAATAACTCTCCACACCGTAGAAAGTAAATTTCCATGTTTTCTAAAATACGGGGATTCATTGGATGTTTTCAATTAATAATGAATTTACAAGTCACACTTGGAAGTGTGATGGCTTACACTTGTTATTGCAAGGAGTTGTCCTTGGTAGTGCGATTCCTCATATTTCCTAAACCGATCCCTCGTCCTCCTAAGTGCTAACAATCATCAACTAAAAGGTTGGAGTCCTCAGTCTTCTAAGTGTGAGCCTTCATCAAATGAAAATTTTGAGTTCTTGGATGTGTGATGACTTGAACTTAAAAATTAAACTGGTTAAAATTTAAATATATTACTTTAGTGTTAAGAATGGAGATATGACCATTCTAATCATTGATTAAAATAGGGCATATTTTAGTGGTGAATATTCATTAATTCATGAATATTCTAGTTTTTGAATTTTGAAAATGGAAATTTTTAAGGGTACACATTAGGACCAGTTCATAAAAATTTTCTGGGTACAACTTAATTTTAGGGGCCAATTCACCATTTCCATGAAGTATAAATTTGTATAATTCTCATGAATATATTCATTTGAAAACATATTTTTATGCTACCGACCGAAAACATATAGTATGTTGTCAGACGATAGCATATAAATTCTATCAGTCGGTAGCATTTGTTATCCTACTGACTGAAAACATACTATATGTTGTTGGTTAATAGCATAAAAGTAATTCTACCAACCGATAACATATAATAAATCTACTGTCTAGTATAATTTAATAGTGATGTCATGATGTCTTGATATCCGCCATCCATGTGAAAGATAATTTTCCCAAATTAGTCAAATATTTTCTATGGTTTTTTTTTCAGGGGGACCCTTAAAATTTTCCCCGGATAAAAAATGTGACATATTTTTTTCTCTTAATTTGAATCATTTGAGTGAAATATTTGTGTTGAGATTACTTTGGAGAGTCGTTGCAAATTCTAAGTTGGATTTGAGAGAGAAAGTCAAACTATAAATCCTTTCGGTTAAGACAAAGAAAAATGGAAAATAACTACTAATTGTCTTGTATTGAATTTAATAACTAGCTATTAGAAGTAAAATGGACTAAGGGGGGGATGAATCATTCCTTACAAAATTAATTAAATTTCATATTTCTCACTTAAATCATAAACCAATTAACCATCCATTAACGTGTGCACAACATCAAATAACATGCATTCAATTAACCATGAAAAAGAGAGATAACACCATAACATAAAATATAAGTGGGACAACGTCAAAGGGAAGAAAACCCACTAAAACTTATTATTATATTCCTCAAATAAAAATTATTTAGTGAAGCACCAAATTGAAAAGGAGCACCAACACCTAGTTTTGTGAAGTACCAACTCCGCAAGGGGGATACCCCTAAGATGATCAAGAACTCACTCAATCACCTTTGAAGAATATTGAAGAAGATATATGATGTATTTATTTATACTAAAACTTATTGAAATCACAATTTCATCTTATACACCTTCAAACCCTTATTCAAACCCTAGCTCCTCAAATTCACTATTTCCTTCACTTTCTCAATTTGTCTTTTCATTAACCCCTTTAAAAAATTATTCAAAAAATTACTAAACATATCATACACTCAGTCAATACTCAAGACATGATTTGATACCTATAACACATACTCACATAGGTCACAATTTTCCCTCTCAAGAAACTAGTTCAAATTTGGACCCAAAGAATCACTTTTATATCCTTATTTAGACTCAAACACACACCAATTCCATTTCCCTCCTTTTTTTCGAAACTTAAAAAAATCCCAATTAAATTATTAAAACATTCAATTATGACTTATATAGGTCATCCATTCCCAAAACAACTCAAATTGCACCAAAACATGCTCAAAACCCCATCACTAGGATGAGTAAAATCTACTAACACCAAAACCATGATTAATCAATCTCTAAAATTCATCACACATGTAATATTTCGTAAAAAAATCATCCATCGATGTTAATTATCTTGGAAAAATAAAATAATTCATAACATAAGCCAAAAGGCTCATATCCTTCATCAAACAGCTGCTTCTAACACCCTGTCTTCACCTTTGGGCCTCAAGACCACCCAATATTAATTCAAATATGGCATATAAAAAATATATGGAATCCTCAAGACCTTTACATAAAATTAATATTATATCTCTTGACACATCCATGTGTTCAAACCACAACTACTTTCCTCTTCTCTAAATCATGCTGCCCAGAAACCAGTATTGTGACTTTATGACAAGCATTGACCCTTCAGATTAAAACAATGATAACCTTTGAGAAACTTAAAACAATATTTGTCATGACTCATGGATCTTTTCTAGAATAATATTTTTTACATTAGGACTACTCTGAGTGATTTTACACTTTCGAGGCTCAAGGTAGAGGAAATACAAACCATTACACCACATTTCTACTTCTTCTTAAGGATATTTTATGCACACAACACAAGATGGATTTTGAAAATACACATAAAATGATGACAAAGAATAACTTATCAAGGATTACTCTATTAATGGTTCTAGATTTTGACAGCTTGATTAATATATTGGGCTATTGATAGATAACTATATAAGGACATGACCTTTGTATCCTTCCACAACCTATAAACAATCTACTCAGAACGATGCTTTGGTAACGCATATCAGAGATTGAATTATGGATCTCTGGGGTTGATTTAAAATATTTATCAATTTGAATAGAAACATAAAGTTTTTAAGCATATTGCGCATAATAATCATGTACCATGACATCATGAATAAGCTTAGAAACATACCTTTTGAAACTTTGCTTGTAACATTAGATGAATGCCATATAGTGTGACACCATACACCTTAAATGAAAATTGATGAAATAAATTAGGAAAAATTTCTCTTCTTACTTAGAAAAAACATGTAGAGGAACTTTCAAACTTAGAATTGCTCACATAACATCATCATGGAGAAGATCTTGATTTGTAACTTGGGAGACTAATGATAGGAAGACATTGTATCTACTTGTGAAAGTTCACTCAACATAATGGAGAGGGATTTTCTTTGGTTTTAGCAGCTACAAGATGA
Organism: Taxus chinensis; assembly: GCA_019776745.2. Taxonomy (NCBI): domain Eukaryota; kingdom Viridiplantae; phylum Streptophyta; class Pinopsida; order Cupressales; family Taxaceae; genus Taxus; species Taxus chinensis. The sequence continues at coordinate 307,557,587 of CM034148.1, read as the reverse complement.
TAAAATGATTTTGAAAAACTCACTATGCTTCCTTCAAAAGACATCTTCCTTCATGAATCCTAGATAAGGAATGTCATGCTCTGAAGAGAACTAGAACATCATGAAATCCTCAAATGAGTCAAATGACTCCACCTTTCTTTCCCTCTTGAAAATTGGCTCTATGATCCCTTTACATAGTTGTCTTGGAATTATGATCTTTTTAGTATTGAACCACATATGCTCCTCTTTTTACATGGAATTATTTTCAACTAGAGAAAACATACCTCTCATAGAGCTTAGTGGATAATTTATCTTCATGGATTTGACAGATCCAAATATCTCCTTCTTAAATTTTTCTAGATATAATGTTACCTCATTCAAGCTTGGATCTTCATTGACCAATTTCTATTTTCCCTTTGTTGTTTCTATAGGATTAAGCTTGACTTCATTCTTCCTCTTGTATATGATCTTCCTCTTTTTACAGTGTCTTGAAAAATGTCATGTTTTATTACACTTAAAACATACAAATCTAGATGTCTCCTTTATCCAATCACACTCTATAGGATCTTCAAGGAAGAATTTGGCTATGAGACCCCTCTCATGGAAATTTAAATAAATTATATTCTTTTCATATTGAGTCTTGCAATCTCTCCATGGGTGTTCTTTGTCCACTTTCCTTATATAATCCATAGCTCTCCATCCAAAGACATGGCATGAAAATCAAATTCCATGAAAATTACGAGGGAAACTCCTTGCATTTGGCTTCTTGATGGTCTTCATGTGTCCTTGATATGATGCATGGGTTGACTCACCCTTCAACTAATTTTTCCTTACTTGTTGTAATTCCTCTCTTAGTGTATTTAATTCTACATTTATTCTATCACATTCTTCATCCTTGTCTTTGATGGTTGTTTGACATGGCTCATGAATATATTCATACTCCAATTCATATTGATTTGCTTCAATTTTAAACTAGAACTTATTTTTCATTAGGTTGTCTTTGATTCATTGAAATTTCCTTGGTTCTTTGATATGTCATCAATTTATGTTTAAATTGTTCAAGATCATCCTTTTAAGTATTGAATTCTTCTTCAAGTTTGACATAATATTTTTCTTTGACACATATCTATTTTTCTAACTTACTAATAATTAAATCCACATCTTTTATTTCTTCAAGATGATTTTATTCCATAAGCTTAATTTCATCCTTTAAGTCTTTAATCTGGGCTTGAGCAATCTGATACTTCTTTCTCAACACTTTATTATCTTGAACACCCATGATTGTGACTTAAGGACCTTATATTAAGATGTTAAAATTTTACCAAGAGAACCAACTCTCATACCAATTGTTAGAAACTCCTGGCACTAAGAGGGGGGATGAATCGGTGCTTGCTAAAAATGTGATGTAATTTACGTTGATTCAATCAATCAAGCTTAAATATTTTAACCATGAATAACATGGGTATAAAAACATGCAAGAGAAAGGAAGAACAACACACATGTACACATGAGGAGACAATATTTAAGGTGGGAGACCTAATAAGGGATAAAACCCCCAGATAGGAGAAATCAAAACAATATCAAGGATAATTTCACAACAATAATTACAATGATCTCACCAAGTGGTGAGAACCCACTCATCTTGAAGCTATAACTCTAGTTTTGAAGCACCCACATAAATTAAATGTTAATCACACACTTGATTGTTGTTTTATAAACACCTACTAGCAATGACACTCACTCCCAATTTTTTGAGCTACAACTTAGAATTTTATTACAAGAATTATGTTTTTATCACGTTCACCACTTTGTTGCTTTCATAAACATGATATGATCACTTTTTAAGAACAATTTACTTATCTTCTCCTTTCTTAGTTTCCCATGGATTCAACACACTACCACTCTTCCTATTTTCACAATACTATAGCTCAACTCATATCACTTTCAAAAAAAACTATATGCTAAGAAATGAGATAATATAAACACACATGACTCCTTGATATGACCCTTGACCTTTCATTTAGAAAAAAATTTCAAATTAAACTTCAAGGACCCTTTGTGTATATTTTTTTGTTCATACGTAGAAAGAAGTCTAACTGACCACCTACAACTAACATGTAGAAAAATTCTTTAGACCTTTCATTTTCTATCATGATATGAGTTTTTGCATGCTTGTGAAGGTCCAAATATTATGTTCTAACACTTTAGTAACTTATTAAGATGACATATATGACAAAATTTATATTTGTCAAATAAAAAGGTAATTTCCACTTGATTTATCATAATGCACAACAAACTTATATCTTTCCTAGACACTTCTTTGACCCTGTAGACGAAGTTAAAAGAGAATATGCATGTTACCAAGACCCATAATAATACTTTACAACTATTTATAACTCTTGGTATTAACCATTATACCCTCAAAATTAATTTGAGTTCATGTAATCACTAGTGAATATAACCTTTGACAAACTAGATATCATTAGGACCTCAACTAAGATTATATGAGCATGTATATCAGATGAGAAAGAAATTTACTTCATCTACACAGACTATGAGAGTAATTAAAAAAGGCCAATAGAGAAAACATACCCTTTGAGTGTTCTAAAAAAATGGAGTGCATTGTTATAGTCAATAAATCTTAACGCATCAAAAGAACTGGGTGAACAAATTATTAAAATCTACCAGAGATTTATGCATGAGCTATTCATCATCTGAATTACTAAGGATTTTAAGGAATCCCTGATTATATTCATGACATAGGCACCAATGACTGGGCACATATTGTTTTGTCCATAAAAACATGCATACATAATATCTAGATCAATCACATACAATCTTATTCAACAAATATTGTAAAGAAGTTTTCACTATAGGAAAACATATACATTGCTCTCAGATCAATATATTGACTTATATGAGACTCAGTTGATCAACCTTAGTTTGATTTACAAGAACTGTGCTTACTTGGGGTTTTGAAATCCAAACCCTCATTCACTATTTACAGCTATTTAACACATTTTATTTCACTTATGTGTAAATATGTATGTAATATCAGTCTAATGGTATTTCTAGTGACTTTAAGTTTTATATTACATGAATTTGACAAGGAAATTCATGGGTTGTGTCTCACATGATTGTCTCACTGAACCAAATACAGTCTTCAAAGAGTGACTAAACTTAATTGCATAATCCTAGTCTCAAAACATCTAAGATACATGTTTGAGAGACCCTTTTCCTATTCAACTCACCACAATCAAGATAAATCACTATTCCAAGGAATGCAACATGAAAAATAACCAATTCTTATGACTAAATTAAATTAGTTTTTGAGGTACCATAAATTAATATTGAATTTTGGAGTCTTTTTACTAGCATAATTTCACTCTTATGATCATTGAATGCCATAAAAAAATTAATTAGGATATCTAAAACATATCTAATAGCTTCTGAGAAAGTATTATGATGGAAAACACATCAACCTCCTTAGTCTCTTAGACTTGCTAACTAGACATATAACATAGTTTAAGGGAAATGTAAAGTTAAGAATTCAAATCACTTTAAAATAACAAGTATGAACTCTGAAAATATGTCTTATACCCAGAAATATTGATCTTTAGCCCTGAGTAGTTTTACCTATTAAAAAAATTGATTTAGAGATTGAAAACATTTGTTTACACGTATCACTTTAGAATGAAGATATGAATAGTGATAGAAAAACAAACAGAACTTTCTTGTATTTACTTCTTTCCACTTAAGTTTTTTTAGAAAACATTATATATCTGAGTGATATTAATTTTTTTTTTAAATGAGATATTTTAAGGAGGATTTTAAATTTTTCTTGACGACTAATAAGTTAGGGTGATCATTTTGTATTTTCCAAAAACTAGGTTTTGGAAAAACTTCCATAAATTATACAAAAGACCTCATTAGGTTCTGAAAACTTTACCACACCTTCAAAAATCACTCCTACATGCACTCCAATGGAAATTTTTTTTATAGTTTTCTCCAAATATTTTTGTCCTGTCTCATTTGTGCATCCTTTTTTCTCTAGTCCTTAGCTAGAGTGTTATGCCAACCTATGTGATTTCTCAACTTACATCCTTATGAACTTGTGAAGCTATATACACCTCATATGTCATAATATTATGCTTATGTGATGATTGGTTTGCATAATCATGCCTTGGATCATCATTCTCACTTGTATACTAGGCTTGTCTTGCCTGAAAACTCTTAAAATTCTCAACTTCACACCCTATATGCTTGATGATTGACCTGAGACTCCTATCGCTGCTACATCATCTCATATTTCACAAAAAATTCTTTCCTTATTATTCCTTGATACAAATTTCATGATTTCATTTCAAATTGCTTCGTTTAGGACCATAGTTAAGCCTAGAACTACCTGAGACTCATGACTTTGACCAAGTTGTCCTCTTATTCACATATAAAAAATTCACACACATATTATTAACCATGTTTGACATTGTCGAACCTTCATACAATATTAGAAAAACAAAATCACTCAATTGGTTTGCTTGACTATGCTCTTAGACCATGCTTGCATATCATGACATCGTGATTTGACACCTAAGACCACCGAAGACTACTTGGGGACACTTTGACATAAATGGACACTTGAAATCAGTGAAAACATCTTGTCCAACAAAAGTGATGTGTTTAACTCATGTGTTCTATTTGAAGGAACTAAATTATTTGTTTTTTCTTCCACATCATGTTGAAGTTGAAGGATTGTCTCATCTTTCCATTCTATGTTCCTTTAGATCATTTGGATTCTCTATAATTTCTTAGACTCCAATAAGGAGAAAGTGGCCTCTTTTTTTAAAGCAATTATAAGTGTGTAATTCTATCCTAGTCATGTTGGACTTAGTACTGAAATTTAGAGAGAGAAAATACTTGAGGGATGATTGTGTCAAAATGAGAAGGGGAAATAGGTTCTACTTTAAACATGGGTATTTTTACATTTTCCCGAATGGGAGATTGCTTCACATTGATTTTGGAATTCTTTAACTTACATCTCAAAAACTAGAATAGAGGGAGATAAAAAATGAGGAGGAGACACAAGATGTGTCTAGAGTAAATTTTTCATAATTTAAGTTGCTTCTTGTTCCTCCTAAGAAGGAAAATTTTTTGTTTGGGGTTCACCAAGGGTCTTAGTAGGCCTTGATGTTCTATGGTGTTTCCTAGGTATTTTTGATGTGGAGGGCCCTCTTTCTAGAACCAAATCAGGATCCAGGCCATACTTCTTTTGAAATTTAATCCACTTTTTAGGGTCATGGTGTTTCTTGATAAAATGGTACTTGCAAATTAAATGCATCAGGCCTTGGAATTTAGAATATGATGTACCCCAATAGAATTTTTTGATAGCAAAGGAGATAGAGTCAAATAAGAATTGGGGAAAGATTATTTTTTTGGGATTTAGCTTGGCCATGATGGAGGTGGATGAGAATTATTAACATAGGGCCGAGAATGACGTCATATTGACCCTCACATATGAAATATTCAATCACCCACTTAGCTACCTCTGCCGATGGTTCAGGAAGAGTACCCCATTTTATGCCTTTAGCCATTCGTTTATTATCCATGAACAACTCTAATTTTTATTTTTTCCCAACATAAAATATATTAATTATTTCAGAATATGGTGCCCTGAGATTAACTCATTTCCCTTCTTCTTGAGTTCCTGAAATGTGACTAATGATAGTAGGACTAACAAAAATTTCTTACCTTTGACCTTAGCATGTCCCTCCTCAATATTATTTTCAAAATATTATGTCATTCTTAGATTGAATTCTTTAAATGCCAATATAAAATCGATCCACCTCACTTTCTAAAAAATTTCTACCGATTTATTATTAGTGAAAAATTCAACCTAATTAATAGGCTCATGCCGAAGTCTGAATCCCATAGTTGATGCTTGAAACAAAGAAAGGAATTTATGAAATTGAACAGGAAAAAAACATAGGAATGGAGATGGATTGAAGCAAGAATGGAAATTATGATAGTGCAAGAATGAGACAAACATCAATGTAGGAGCAAAATATAAAAAACTGGAAAATTGGAAAATGATAGGGGGAGAAAACTATGTTATATGGAACACAAGAATTGGGAAAGATTTTACAAGTTCCAATATGACAACACATGATTGTGAGTAACACGGTACATGTTGGAGGTTAATGTGGGAGTAAGAGGTAGATTTATTAGGGTATGTTGTAACTATTATCCAAATTTCATCCCCAGAGTTCATTTGATAACATGCATCAGAGTTTTTAGTTCCAAGCAAGTAGATTGATTTAGGGGAAAATCGTAAAATTGGCTAAGTCCTGTTCAAGGCCACCTTTGGGACAGTTGGAACAATTATACGTGGAAGGCGCGGATCGGACAAAAAGCCTATAGGCGGCCCAAATAATAAAGGGACATCTGGGACAAATGGACACGAAATGCCCGAATCAGCCGGAAGAAAGAAAATTTGTCCAAGTCCTTTATCGGGAGAAAGCGGGACAAGAGTACGCGAAGGACCCGAACCAGTCGGTTCGGCTGAAACATGAAACTTCACCACAAGGACAAGTGGGACAAATGGACGTGCGGGACGCAGATAGCCGAAGGGGCCGAAAGCCAATCAGATCATGCCACGTGTCACTGGGAGAAGAGGAACGAGGAAGCCCATTTCGGGCGGATCGGAGGATTCTGTACCATGAAGCACTGGGACATCTGGGACAAAAAGACGTGGTGGATGAGAAAATCTGGTAGGCCCGTGGACAAATCACAGCATGACACGTGTCGCCAAGAAAAAAGGTCCAAAAAGTCAAAGGGGCGAGTTTTCGAGCACTGATCCGAACCGATGAAATAGTGCCATGTGTCCAAGTTTAAGGGGCCCCCAAGAAAATTCCATGAAAATGTGGAGAGAGAAAATTACTCATCGAACCAGAGCCTGCCACGTGTCGTCCAAATGGCAGAGCACGGGAAAAGATATTTAAAAATCCATTTTCGCCTGTTTTGTGCCCTAAATCTTTAGATCATCATATCTTTCGATCCAGAGCTCAGATTTGCACGTTCTTTATATCAACGGAAAGCTATTGAAGTTCTCTACATGATTCTAGGGTCAATCTTGCATTTTGGTGTAGTTTGAAGGGAGAAAATTAAGAAAACGTCTCTGACACGTGGTGATAGACAGAAGTAATGCTTCAACAACCAACTTTAATGCAGCAGACAGATCGCCGCTCCTATTAGACAGCCCGCCGTTTTGCTAATATCCGCCGCTTCTGTCATAATGAGATGATTTTAAATGCTACCAAGAAGTGGTTGGGGCAGATTCTAGATTTCCTCTCTCTTCCCTCTCTCATTTCTTAATATATATTGTAAAGAAGAGCTCCTTTAGGTCGGACATTCTTGTTTTGCATCCTCCCTTCTTCCCTCGCTTGCAACAAAAATTGTGGAGCTTTCAAACCACCCATATGGGTTGTAATGCCAGTATTTTTTGCCTCTTGGCCACTGCAATGTACTGTATCGACTCTTGAGCAATAATATATGTGTTGTGATTGACTCTCGACCCTCTCATGTATTCATTGCTGTCATTTTGATCTCTTATTGCAGTTTGGTTACCTATGCATGGTGTTTGTATTACATCTATGTGGCCTGTGGTAAATTTGCAAAACGAGTGTCTAACATTCCTTGGCACATCACTTTTGTAGTTTAGGTTTTATTCTATGCATTTTCTTACCCTGTCTCCTTGGCAAGGTAGATTAGGTTTTAACAAACCCTCTGCATTTTTTGTGTGTGCATCTGAACAGAGGAATAGGAACCAGCCTTCTCTGGAGAATCTTTTCTCATCTTTACAAGTCCCACGCTTGGAGAAAGGATTCCATGTTGCGCAATCACAGTGGATGCCTGAACATCAACCTAGAAGCTTGATTTGCATCCAGGGGTGCTGTGAGTCTGCAATAATAGTTTTGGCACGCCCAGTGGGACACTAGAGGTCTCATTTTTATTGCAATAAAGTTGATGTGCATCTACTACAGTTTTCTTGCTTACAAGAGCTATTATCTGCATATCTGGTGACTCCAAGGGGAAGAATCGACTGGTTTCAACAGTGCAGGCCTGAAAACTCATGAGAAGAATCACCACAAGGTCAAGAGTTGGAGAAGAAGAAGTGCTGTTTGAATACCTGCAGTTATCTCCAAGAAGAAGGCAAAGAGGAAGAAGGATTCAAAAGTCTCCATCTCCACCAAATAGAACTCTCTCAACTCCTCCACTTGACAGGCCTTTCATTTAGTATACAAGGGTTTTAAGACCGATTAGAATGGCTCAGAACAACCCCTACGTCATGTTCACAGGCAGCAGGCCACTTGCTCTCAATGCACAGCATCCAGTTCCTATTGCAGCCTTGAAAAACATTCCTTACTTCACTGGAGAAAATCAGACTACTCCAGGTGATCATGTTAAAGATATTGCTAACCTTTGTACAATCCATGAAATCAATGAAATGCAAGTGGCTGTCAAATTACTGGCATCTTCATTCAAGGGTAAAGCATTGCAATGGTTTAGGAGCCTTGGAGCTGGTTCTATCACAAACTGGAATCAACTGTGTATTGCACTTCACGAGCAATTTGGAGAGAAGGGAGACAACTTGTCTCTTTTGGAGCAGCTGACAACTATCAAGAGAGCCTCCAACGAGAAGCTGACTGACTTCAACTTCATATTTTAAAGGTCTTGGGATAGGATTCCAGTAGTAGTCAGACCAACAGCAGAAGGTGCTTTTCTATATTACCTTAAAGCTTTGAATTCTGATATTTCTATGTTAATTCAATATATGGGAGGCACAACCTTACCTGCTGCTTATAGTATTTCCATTAGAGCTGAAAACTATCTCATTCAAGTTGGTAAACTAGCTCCTAGGCCTCCCATGCCCTTGTATCCAAACATAGAAAATCCAAGCACTAGTCAAGCACCCACTTTGGCTCCTATTCCCACCCCTAGAAATCAAAGTTCAAGCGAAACTTCTACTTCATCCTTTAGTGCTTCAAATGAACTCTAAGAGGTCATGAAACAGTTGCAAAATTTGGGAAATGAGCTGGTTACTATCAAAAGACAGCAAGCTCAAAGTGCTAGACCGTATCAGCCTCAAGTACAGTACCAGGCTAGGCCCCCATACCACCAAAATAGATCACCAACTCAGGCTGCAAATATGAATCAAAATCAAAGCCAAGGCCTCCTACCAAAAGACCATTCCAGCCCTATAATCCAAATTCCATATCTGCCTCTAAGGCATTAGTGCCAACACAGAATAACATGTCCCAAGAATATGATTGGTGCTTTCCATGCAACGAGCCTCATAACCAATCCATGTGTTTCAATGATGCTCTTAATCAAGCACTGATGGCGAAAAATACTGGTGTGGAGGGCGAGGGAAGTCAAGGAAACAATCAACAACAAGAAACATTCCAACAGCAATCAGACCCAAATGACACCACGTTGGTGAACTGGCAAGCAGAATATTTCTGTGGCATGAATCAAACAGTTTTTCAAGGTGTCGCAGCCAGCACAACGTCAAAAAGGAGAAATTTGGGTGAAGAACAGCCATTAGCCCCAGCCAATCCACAACCTTCCATGGCTCCACAAATGATTGGCAAGCAGAGTCTAGTTCCAAGTGCACAAGGACAACCAAGAATAGTTCCTAGGCCAACTCAAATGCCAGCTGTTGCTACCCACGTGCAAGGGGTGAATGTACAAACCAAGGGACAAAAAAAAGGATACTTCATCCCCGTTCAGTATCATTGAACATATGAAGAAGACTAATGTCAATATATCAATGTGGGAATCCCTATCCATCCCAGGACAAAGAGATCTGCTGCAAGCTGCCATGAAGGATTGGACAACTTTGAATCAGCAGGTTCAGATGCAAGACAAAGTGCTTACAAATGCTGCCCATCCTAAAGGAAGCCATGGAGGGCAACAAGGTAAAATGTTGAAGCCCCCTTCTATGTTTCATTAATCAGTAGGGATAAACTAGTACACAATTGCATGATTGATTCTGGGGCAAGTAGCTCAGTGATGCCCAAGAAAATAGCTGATCAGCTGGGTCTCCAATATGAAGTAATATCTAAAGGGGTAGTGCAATTGGATGGGACAGCAATAGCAATAGTTGGAGTGATTACAAACTTGAGTCTTACCTTGCATGCATGTCCAAATGTTTTTGTCTTACAAGATATATCAATCATAGACCTTCCACCACTCTTTGCCCTTTGCTTTTCAAGGGACTTCACAGCCAAGATTGGGGGGTATTTGTTTGCTGATTGGTCTCACATGCTGTTTAGAACAAGGTATGGAACTAAGGCTACAATTAGGTCTGAACCTATTGCAAACTTCCATATTGAGCCTTACACTCAAAGTCAGATTAGTGCCAATTGCTTAGCATTTGATCAAGAAGATCACCCTGGTACTGATGAGGCTGACACCAAGGTTGGAAGTATCCCAGACCTAACTCTTGATGAATGGGAGAAACAAGATACATGCTTTTGATCCCTATCAAGAAGTAGAAGAATTTGAGCTGGGAGTCTATTGTATACACGAAGAAAATCAACCTGTTCCTAACATCACCAAGCCAAGCCATAATGATGACAATGAGGTATGGCAGCTATTTTTTGATGGATCAAGGAGTAGGCAAGGTGCAGGAGGTGGAGCCATGCTTGTTTCACCTCAAGGAATCAAACATTATTCATATTTTCGTTTCTAGTTTTCTTGTTCAAACAACATAGCTAAATATGAGGCCTTGATTCATGGACTTCATTGGGCTAGGAAAAAAGGGATAAATAACTTGCAGGTGTTCGGGGATAGCAAGCTAATCGTCAACCAAGTTAGAGGACAACATGCTATGAAGAACGACTTGCTGAGGAGCTACAAGAATAGGGTATGGGACCTCATTGAGGATTTTCGAAGCTTTCAACATTATGTCCATACCCAGGAAGAAAAATGAAGCCGTGGATAGGCTCGCAACAGTTGGAGCAACGTTTGATGTGGTTGACAACATCAAAAGGGAAAAAAACATAGCCACATATCCATGTGATTGTGAGGCCAGAAGTTCTAGATAATAACACCAGCTGGCAGGTGTTTGAAAATGATCAACAAATCGTCAATTTTTTACAAGAAAAGGCTGAATTCTCAGCTAGGAATCAGGACAGACTAGAGCAGTAGTATGGGGATCAAGTAGTGCAGTTGCGGACAAACAAGCTTCCCAAGGGTTTAGTAACGTTGGAGTCTATCTTCAACCCTAATGACCAGTTTCGTAAATAAAAGGCTAACATACAGGTCAAGAGGGAAGATTCAGAGCCAATTCCAGTTGGGGAAGGAAAAACACTTCAAATTGGTAAAGTGGCCACTGAGCAGGAGAAATCAGATTTCATACAGCTTTGTCAAGAATTTCCAGATGTCTTCGCTTGGAGCTATGAAGACTTGAGAGGATTCAATCCAAATTTGGCACAACATGCCATAGAATTGGATGCAGATGCTAAGCCCATCAGGCAGAAGCAGAGACCTGTTAACCCTCACATTGAGCCTCTAATGAAGAAAGAGCTAAATAAGCTAATAGAGGCAAGCATTATATTCCCGATCAAGCACTCAAGATGGGTTGCTAACTTGGTTTCGGTCAGGAAGAAAAGTGGAGAAATCAGGTTGTGTGTGGACTTCCGAGACCTCAATAGAGCATCTCTCAAAGATCATTACCCACTTCCTTCAATGGAACGAATATTGCAAGTAGTATCTAGTTGAGAGAGATTATCTCTCCTAGATGGCTACTCAGGGTATAATCAGGTGATGGTGAAAGAAGAAGACCAATTCAAGACAGCCTTCACAACTAAATGGGACACATATGCTTACAAGAAGATGCCATTTGGGCTGTCCAACGCTGGTGCTACCTTTCAAAGGGCAATGGACATGGCATTCAAAGGCTTGATCAATAAGATAGTGCTGGTATATCTAGATAATATCATTGTCTTCTCAAAGAATGCAGCAAACCATCTCTTTCACCTCAGGCAAGTGTTTCAGAGGTGTAGAAAGTTCAGAGTATCTTTGAACCCCAAGAAGTGCATCTTTCTTGCACATGAAGGAAAGCTCCTTGGCCATGTTGTCTCAAAAGAGTGACTGGTAATTGATCCAGAGAGGGTTGAAGCCATAAGAGCACTGCCATTTCCAAGTCACAAGAAGGCTCTTCAAAGTTTCTTGCGAAGGATCAATTTTGTCCGCAGGTTTATCCTAGATTTTGCAGCCCTTGTCAAGCCCATCACCAAAATGTTAAAGAAGAGCACGGCTTTTAAGTGGACAGTAGAAGGCAAGGAGAGTTTTGAAGCAATCAAAGAAGCTATTTCTCAAGCACCAACTCTCATCAACCCAGACTTCTCCAAGGATTTCATCCTCTATGCATTTGGAGGTGATGACACTATTTCTGCCATTCTGGTACAGCAGAACAAAGATAATGATGAGCAGCCGATTGCCTTTTTTAGCCAGAGCCTAGATGACTGCGAGGTGAGGTACTCTTTTATTGAAAAGCATGTACTTGCAGTAATCAAAAGCTTGAAGAAATTCAAACATTTAGTCTCAAACAACAAGGTCCAGTTGCTGGTCTCACATGCTAGAGTTAAGGACTTCCTCCTCAACAAGGATTTGAATGAGAAAAGGGCAGGATGGATCACCCGTGCCATGGAGTATGACATTGAGATCAAGATCACCAAGCTGGTAAGAGGGAAAGGACTGTGTGAGCAGCTGGTTTTAGGGAAGCAAAATGAAGTATGAAACGAAGAAGAGACTATTTTGACAGTCCAAGACAGCCATGAGCCAAGTGGAAATCATGAAGAAGACAATGCTTCCCCCATTCCTTTCTGGACCCAAGGTATTATGCACTTCCTAGGTACAGGCCAGTGCCCCCCAGAGATGAACAAGACCCAAAGGAGACACTTCAGATTACAGGCTGTCCCGTATACCATTGTTGATGGAGTTTTGTTCAAGAAAGATGTAAATGGAGTGCTGCTGAGATGCATTAGCACAGGTAAGATTCAAAGGGTATTGGAAGAGTTTCATGGTGGACCAGCTGGTGGCCATTTTGCGCCAAGAGTGACAGCTCTAAAAATTATAAAGGCTGGTTCTTATTGGCCTAAAATCTTCAGCGATTGCTACGCATGGATCAAGAGGTGTAAGAATTGTGCATTCTTCATAGGAAAAGAGAAGTTTGCTGCCCTTCCATTGCATCCAATCTTAGTTGACCAGCCATTCATGCAATGGGGTTTGGACTTCTTTGGAGTCATTAATCCCAATTCAAGCCAAGGGCATAAATAGATTTTGATAGCCACAGACTACTTCACCAAATGGACAGAAGCAATAGCACTCAAAGAGGCAAATGAGTCTAGCATCTTAGACTTTTATGAGGGAATAACAACCATATTTGGTGTACCTGCCACAATAATCTCTGATAATGCATTGGCATTCATTGGATCTAAGGTGACTGAGTGGGCTGTCAAGAATGGTATTTACCTAAGCACTTCATCGAACTATTACCCTCAGGGTAATGGCTAGGCCGAGTCTACAAACAATAACTTGTTGACGATCATTAGGAGAACTCTTGATGAGAATCAGAGGTCTTGGCATACCAAGTTGAAATCAGCCTTATGGGCTGATAGGATCACTCCTAAAATATCCACGGGTAACTCTCCATTCAGGCTTGTCTATGGAAGAGAGGCAATCTTGCCCATGTCACTTGAGTTGCCAACATTGGAACTCATGAAGCAACTGGAGTTACTTGAATTTGAGCCCATGGAGGTGAGGTATGCAGAGTTGATGGAGCTGCAGGAGATCAGAAATTAGGCATCCCAAGCAATGGAAAAGGATCAAGATTTGATCAAGAAGACCTTTGATAGGAAGGCCAAAGATAGATCTTTTCAAGTTGGAGATCTAGTGTTGAAATGGGATGTGGACATGGCAAAACTGGGAAGGCATTCAAAATTTGATGCCATTTGGAGTGGCCCATACATGGTCACGAAGTGCAAGAGCAGCAATGCTTTCCAATTGGCCTCATTGGACGGTGAAGAACTATAGATTCCAGTAAATGGAATCTATCTCAAACATTGCTACTGAAAATAAAAGGTTTTGTAAATATTAGCCTAGATTTAAATTCCTCTAAGTGTGTATGCACATTGTCTTGTTGTAGTTAGGTTTTAGTTTCCCTAAGTGCTTTGGCACAGGTTTTGTCACTCCTAGATTGAGTTTTTTACAGTTCAGCGTGCTCTCGTAGAGGGAGTTGCAGCATCAGGCTCATTTCAGGTTATTGCTTATGACTCCATGCCCAATGGATCGCTAAAGGCCACTGATCTTCGACCTAGTAGGCAGGTGACCCTGAAAAGTCACCAAATTGTTATCCAAATTTCACCCCCAGAGTTAATTTGATAACATGCATCAGAGTTTTTAGTTCCAAGCAAGTAGATTGATTCAGGGGAAAATCGTAAAATTGGCTAAGTCTTGTTCAAGGCCACCTTTGGGACAGTTGGAACAATTATACGCGGAAGGTGTGGATCAGCCAAAAAGCCTACAGGTAGCCCAAACAACAAAGGGACATCTGGGACAAATGGATGCGAAATGCCGGAATCGGTCGGAAGAAAGAAAATTTGTCCAAGTGCTTTATTGGGAGCAAGCGGGACAAGAGTACGCAAAGGACCTGAAATGGCCGGTTTGGCCGAAACAGGAAACTTCAGCACAAGGACAAGTGGCACAAAGGGACGTGTGGGACGCGGATAGCCGAAGGGGCCGAAAGCCAATCAGATCACACCATGTGTCACCGGCAGAAAAGGAACGAGGAAGCCCATTTCAGGCGGATCAGAGGATTCTATCCTACGAAGCATTGGGACATCCAGGACAAAAAGATGCAGTGGACGTAAAAATCTGGCAGGCCCGTGGACAAATCACAACATGACACGTGTCGCCAAGAAAAAAGGTCCAAAAAGTCAAAGGGGCGAGTTTTCGAGCACTGATCCTAACCAATGAAATAGTGCCACGTGTCCAAGTTAAGGGGCCCACAAGAAAATCCTGCAAAAAGGTGGAGAGAGAAAGTTTCTCAGCGAACCAGAGCCTGCCACGTGTCGTCCAGATGGCAGAGCGCGGGAAAAGAGATTTAAAAATCCGTTTTCACCTGTTTTGTGCCCTAAATCTTCAGATCATCATATCTTTCGATCCAGAGCTCAGATTTGCACGTTCTTTATATCAACGAAAAGCTGTTGAAGTTCTCTACATGATTCTGGGGTCAATCTTGAATTTTGGTGTAGTTTGGAGGGAGAAAATCAAGAAAACATCTCTGACGCGTGGTGATAGACAAAAGTAATGCTTCAACAACCAACTTTAATGTAGCAGACAGCTCGCCGCTCCTGTTAGACAACCCGCCATTTTGCTAGGATCCACCGCTTCTGTCATAATGAGATAATTTTAAATACTACCAAGAAGTGGTTGAGTCAGATTTTGGATTTCCTCTCTCTTCCCTCTCTCATTTCTTGATATATATTGTAAAGAAGAGCTCCTTTAGGTCGGACATTCTTGTTTTGTATCCTCCCTTCTTCCCTCGCTTGCAACAGAAATTGTGGAGCTTTCAAACCTCCCATATGGGTTGTAATGCCAGTATTTTTTGCCTCTTGGCCAAGTTGCAATGTACTGTATCGAACTCTTGAGCAATAATATATGTATTGTGATTGACTCTCGACCCTCTCATGTATTCATTGCTGTCATTTTGATCTCTTATTGCAGTTTTGTTACCTGTGCATGGTGTTTGTATTGCATCTATGTGGTCTATGTTAAATTTTCAAAACAAGTGTCTAACATTCCTCGGTGCATCACCTTTGTAGTTTAGGATTTATTCTATGCATTTTATTACCCTGTCTCCTTGGCAAGTTAGATTAGGTTTTAGCAAACCCTCTGCATTTTTGTGTGTGCATCTGAATAGAGGAATAGGAACCAACCTTCTCTGGAGAATCTTTTCTCATCTTTACAAGTCCCACGCTTGGAGAAAGGATTCCATGTTGTGCAATCACACTGGATGCCTGAACATCAACCTAGAAGCCTGATTTACATCCAGGGGTGCTGTGAGTCTGCAACAACAGTAGCATCTTTGACAAATTGCTACTTTGATTCCATTTCCTCTTGACATTGCAAATGTTGACATGTGATTTGTCATAGGAAGGTGTATTATTTTGAGTATAGGAAATCATGTTTGGAATGGATAAATTATTAATTTATAGGTATTCATTTTTCTGTGATTTTGTTTATTTGAAATTGAAGTCATTCTTCTCTGTGTTCTGAAAGGTTGTGAACATGTATTGTTGTTTTCATACTTATCTTATGTTAACATGAAAACCTTGGATCAATTCCATTGATCCAAGGTATGCTTCAGTTGTTCTTTATTTAACATCTTGATAAAATGGCATTATGAAATAGAAGTTAATGTGGGTCCTTCTCTTGGTACCCTTACTTTGTAACTTGCTGTAAATAATGAGTTTGGACCTTCATGTTAAATATTTTTATAAGACATTGAAAAATGTAAGTCTATTAAAGGAATATTAAGGTGAATACCTTAACCTTTGTTGTAATTTTCTATTGTACGTGGATTCTAATCTAAGGTAATTTGGGTCTACCTTATACCTATTACCGAACTAATAAGGTTTATCTCTTAACCTATGTTGATATGTTCTAATTATGGTAAAGTTTGGAATAACTTAAGGTAAATACTATTTACCTAGACTAAGGTTGAATCCTAATCTAATTTCAATATAACCTAAACTAATACTCAGCTAAATGGGAACCGAAGGGGTTGTATGAAAAATGGTGATTCGATGGTGACGGTTTTTAGGGCATTAATGTGATTTGATTTTGAATATAATGAAAATTGAGCTACGAGTTTTGGCGGAGGCATGGGAAGCTAGAAGGATGCTTAGGTGACATCATCTCTAAATTTGAGCATTGAAAAATTGAATTAGATCTTGGCAATTTTGGATGGCAGTGGCGTGGAGAGTTAGGCAGAAGAGTTGGATGTCCTTGCATTTATGAATCTCGGTCATGGCAAAGAAACCACCTTAGAAGACATGCAATTGGATCTTGGAGGGTTGTTTGGTAATTTTCTCTTTGTGATTTTTTCTCTGCATGAAGGTTATGGGTTCTTCAAAGCAACAATTCTATTTCCTATCCTTCATTATTTTTGGCACCTCTGAGCTATTTTTGATCTAGTGGAAGTATAAGAGGCATTAGGAATTTTAGAATTGTTGACGTCATTTGGAAAAAGGAAAATATTGAGTAGGCTTGATTGGAAATCTTCTGCAAATTGATAGGAAGATCTATCAGGCATGATAGCCTCTATCGATTAAGTTTTTATTCTTTTTCCGTAATGTCTTCAAAAAAACAACTTTTCTCTTAGAAACAAATGGGTTTTTATATATGATGCGTATTTTGATTTATGCTTGTATTTTCTATCACTATTTATACCTACCTGGTTACTACTTGAGGATATATGATGTGGGTTTGGTGTATTTGTTGGAAGAATGTAAGATGAGTGACATATTTTATTGTTATTTGAAGTTGTTTTTGATTCTTGTTACTCCTGTTTGATACCTAATGTTATGGTTGTTAGGAATCTTTGTTTTGATGATTCAAACTTGTTGGAATTAAC
The DNA here is from genome assembly GCA_019776745.2 of Taxus chinensis. Lineage (NCBI taxonomy): Eukaryota > Viridiplantae > Streptophyta > Pinopsida > Cupressales > Taxaceae > Taxus > Taxus chinensis. Next base: position 307,539,904 of record CM034148.1, on the reverse strand, counting down.
AGTAAATGAGTTTACTTCTTCTGAGATTTTACGTTTGAGTTTTTGAACCTTTTTGAACTATGCGGAAGTGGTTACTTTGATTTCACGTTTCAGGGATTTTGTCCTTTCTTGGAAATAATAGTGAAAAAATTTTCTTCTTCTGAGCTTCAAACTATTTGAATCTTAGAACATTGTTGGATTGCTAAGAGAGGATCTTATTTCTAATTTTCTCTCCCATGCTCGAAATTTAATAAAACATGATTTAGATTCTTCTGGACCTTTTGTGACGACATGATTATTGCTCACACCTGTATGTTATGAAATGGTTATTAATTGATTTAATATTTTATTAAAATGATAATAATTACCTACCTTTGTGATTTTGGAAAGGCTTAATATTTGTTGTATGTATCCTTTCTGAGTTTGGGGTTTTTTCTTCAAGAGTTACCCTTATCGGTTCATTTGTTTAGATTTACTAGGTTCTTACATTCTAGATGATGTTTGATGATACTGATGTATTGGGATATCTAAGAGGAACTACGAAATAGTTAATTTTAGGTTATTTTATGGAATTTGGACGGAATGTTATAGATTTTCACTTCTCTTCCGAGCTCATCTTTGAAACTTTGAGTTTGATTCATGCCATTTTGTTGTTTGTCATGTGGAAAAAATTGAGTTAGGTTCTATCCTTCTTGACTTATAGCTTGTACCATTAATTATTGGAGTTAGAAATATGGGTTGGATTGATTGTAGATAGCGGCTGTTAAATCTTGAATTCAATTTCTTTTTTTAAACCACCAAGGGTTGGGTAGGTTTTGGGTAAATTGACACCTGAAAATAAATTCTGGCTGTATAAAGAATAAATTATCTTCTCTCTTGCTTGGGAAATTGAGGAACGATAGGGAAAAAATTCATTAACATGGGATGAATTATAGTGTTATGTTGTTTTTGCTACTTTATGTACAGTTGCTAACTGAAATCATCTATATAACTCTTTTAGTTATAGTTTCCACACTACTATGGAAATTCTAGTTTTATCTTGAGGGAACTGTCATCACCAATCTGGCACTATGATAATTATCCATTGGGAACTCATCCTGGTATGATTTTTTACAAATGCACAACTATTAGTTTGGTGAATGTAATTTGGAAACACAACAACAAACATAACACAAGAATACTATAGACTATGATATGAAGGAATGATGACAAATTTGAAATATAAGATGTAAATTATAATATCAACATGAAATTGTTACAATATCACCGGTGAGGTACTTTAAGTGTTACTAACTTCACTTGCCTTCCAACAATAATTATGGGAGAAACTTCACAATTACAACTCTTAATAGCTTCTTTAACACACCTTCTAAATGATGGCTTCCTTTACACACTTACTCATACAATATTTCTCACTACTTCCTTCTATGAAAAATGAGTGGGGTGGCCTCTCTATTTATAGAACTTTTAGGCTTATCCACCTTATCTCTAAGATAGGATAAGAAATCTACTCTGACGAATCATATTCCATCCCTTAACTCTTATCTTTACATGTAAGCTCATATTTTAAGATAAGATAAACCTTATCATTTCACATGAGTTCCACATTTTTAGACTTTTTATAAATAAAATACACAAAATATTTATGACCTCACTCATTGTCCTTATTACCAATATAATATTTCTAATTCCTAATCATGTAGACCCTACCTCTCTACTTACCCTAATTTTGACATATTAACATTACCGAACCAATTACGACAAATATTTACTTTTTCCACAACATTCCTTTGTACTTTGACTGTTACCATACTATACATTATTGGTGGCATCATACTACCAGTGTTGTTATCTTCTATCGGATGCTACTACTAATTATACTTAACAACAGCCTATTCCTAATACATACATTAATGAAATAGAAATTATGGAGGAAAATTTTAGTATCAACATCTTCCCCCTTCCTAGCTTCTACTTTGTCCTCGGAGTAGACTATTCTGGTGGTTAGAAAATATTTAACTTGTCGTGGTTGACCCATTTCATAATGGGAGTGACATCCAATTCTTCTAGTTGATATGTACCATTTTCTTGCACAACTGCTATTTTGTAGGGCCCCATCAATTTGGGAAGAAATTTTCTCTGCTATTTTTTCTGTATCTAGAATCATATACTAGAACCAAGTCATTCACATGAAATGGAGACCAATGATTTTTTTTATCAAAGTATTCCTTCTGCTTCATTTTCTTCTTATAGCTTGTATAATTCACTATTTCTCTCATTTCCTATATCAATGAATATGTACCAACCTTTCTTTTACTGAATCACTTTCATCCATCCTTTCATTTTTCATAAATCTCATAGTGGGAATATCAAACTCAATAGGAAGAACTGGATCAATGCCATAATCCAACTGAAATGGGGAGTATCTTGTTGATGCTTTGATGTTGCCCTATATGCCCACAATGTTGCATGAATCCTTTTATGCCAATTATGTACTTGTAAGGCTGCATATTTTGCTAGAATTTGACATAACACAAAATTTTTTCATTCCACCTATCCATTTGTGCTTGGCTTGTATGTTGTTTCCTTCTTGTGTTTAATAGAAAAATTATTGACTAGGGCTTCTACCACCTCATTAATGAAGTGGATTCCTTGATTTGTTACAATTTCTAATGGAAAACCAAATCTGGTGACAATGCGTTCATATATGAACCTTGCCACTTCATCCATGGAAGCTATTTTAAATGGACTAGCTTCAACCCACATGGTTAAATAATTTTTGGTAACTACAATATACTTATTTTGGCATGGGGTAGTTGGAAGTGGACCTACAATATCTATTCACCACTTTTCAAAGGGAACAAGTGGAAGAATAGGTCATAATGGAGCTGATGAAGTCTTACAGTTACTATGTGTTTGACAAATATTACATGTCTTAAAATAATTATAACAATCTCTAAAAAGAGTGGGCCAGTGATAAATTACATCCAAGATCCTTCTTGCTATAAGTTGTCCAGAGAAGTTTCCTCCACATGTACGATTATGGAATTCATCTATTAGCTCCTTCCCTTGATCACGTCCAACTTCCCTCTTGTATTATCCATGAGGTCCTATTGAAAATAATACTCCATGCAGAATAGAATATGGACAACTGGCTTAAGTAATCTTCCTCTTAGTCTTTGCATTGTCACCATCAGGAAAATTGAATTCATTCATATAATTCCAAATATCTATGTATTGACTAGGGATTGTGTCAAGGGATAAAAATGCTCCATTTGGGAAATCATCATCACAAGATGAACCTAAACCATCATAGGCTCGAGAGAGTGCATCTGCATTGACATACTTCTTTCCCAACCTATCTGTAATATCAAATTCAAATTCTTGTAGAAAAATTATCCATCTTGTTATCCTCCCTGATGGATTAGGCTTATTTACAATATATTTTAGAGCCTAATGATCTATTACAACTATAAAATTCTTCCCTAGAAAGTAATTTCTAAACTTTTTTATAGCAAAAATGATAGCTAGAGCCTCTTTTTAAGTTATAGTATAATTTACCTTAGCATTGTTCATTTGTCTACTCCCAAAGTAAACTAGATGATCATTCTCATTTTTATAATTTTGGCTCAGAGTACTTCCTAGTACTACATCTAAAGCATCAATATACACAATGAATGGCTTGCACCAGTTTGGATTCTTTAAAATAGGTGAAGACACCAAATCCTCCTTTAGTTGTTCAAAAGCTTCGTGCGCCTTCTTCCCTAGTTCATAAGTAACATCCTTCTTCAAGAATTAGGTTAGTGGTTGTGCAATCTTTGAAAAATTCTTGATGAACCTTCTATAGTAACCCACATGGCCTAAAAATTATCTCAACTTAATTCTATTCATAGAAAATAGTAACTCTTTGATTTTTGAAACTTTATCAGGATCAGTACCAATACCATCTCTGGATACAACATGCCCTAACAAAACACCTTTAGAACATCCAAAGACACTCTTTGTAGGGTTTAGTGAGGCTTGTGCTTCATCTAACCTTTGAAATGTTGTCTCCATCTGGTGCAGGTGGTCCATCTTACTCCCATAGATGTAAAAATCATCCAGAAATACTCTGATGAAGTTTCCAATGTAAGGTTAAAACACCCTATTCATCAAATGCTGGAATGTTTCCAGAGCATTACACAACCCAAAAGGTATAACTCTATAAGAAAACATTCCCCAAGGAGTGGTGAATGTGGTCTTTAGCTGATCTTTCTCCACTATACGAACTTGGTTGTATCCACTATATCCATCAACAAAACTATAACACTCCTGGCCAACTACTTCATCCAAGATTTGATCTGAGAATGGAAGAGGGTAATGATCCTTCTTTGTTTCCTTGTTGATATTCCTATAATCAACAAAAATGTGTAGCTTTCCATTATTTTTTAATGAGATCACAATGGGAGAAACCCATTCTGAATTCTCCATAGCAAATATGAATACTACATTAAGCAACTTATCTATTTCTTCCATTACAGTCTTGGATAAATTAGGATTCATTCTATATGGCATTTGATTTATGGGCTTAGCACCATCTACCAATTCAATAGAATGTTCTGCACAACTTACTTGACGCAGTTCCTTGTAATCAAAATTGAATAGGTGTATGTACCTTCGAAATAGATGGAGGTAGGATTCCTTCTCACTCTCCATCACACCATCATCAATCTTTTTTTTTGGAGATGATCATTAATTTCTTCTTTAGATAATTTTATGGGTTCATGAGTTAGTGTGATTGTAAGGATATCCGTGACTGAAACATCAACCTCACTTTCTTCATCTTCTATGTCCACTTCACTGGTACTAGAGTTATCAGAGGATGTCCAATCATCAGTTTCATCACTTGAATCCATAGGTTCTGCCTTATGATGCTGAGGGATCACGTTTATCTTCACCCTCTCTCTGTCATGTCCAAGTGTCATGAAGCCTTCATTCCAGTAGTTTCGTACGAGAAATATCCTTAGCTATGGCCTTCCCAAATACATTGGGTATGCAACAATACCATTTTTCATCACCTGAAAGTATACAACACATACAACACCCATAACAGATATTGCCACATTTGAAACAAAACCTTCTAGTTTAGTTTTTCCCTTATTTAATGACCTTAACATAAGTTTTGAGGGGCGATCAATTTTTAAACCCAACATATTCATTACAGACTCAGTCATTACATTAACTGCAACACCTCCATCAAATAAGACATCATAAATTGAAATACCATTACATAATACCTCAGCTTGTGGAGCGTAGGGATCCACCTCTGCCTCCAAAATAGGGACCTCAACCTCCTTCTTTTGTCGAGCATTGAGTCCAGTTCGCAGCTCCCACCTCTTCTCAGAAGACATATCCAAAAGTTGAGCATATGTAATATTTGCAGGCCTTTTGGACAGATCTTCTAAGATGTAATATAGTTCTTTTCCCTGTGAAATTAGAAAATCCTGCACACCAAACTTTCTTCTCCTTTGTTTCTTACTAGTTTCTCCTTTCATCTTCTTAGGATCATTTCCATCTTGGTTATATTTTTATTTATTTATTTCTTTTTGAAAACACATCTGCTTCATTATTTATGCTCCTATCTACTACATCAAAAGAATTCACAAGTGCTTTTCCTTTATCATTATCTCTTGTACCAGATGTAGAAGCTCTATCTAGATAATTATACTTATAATGACCATTTTTATGACAACCATAACATACAACTTCAAAAATATTTATTTTTAGACCTCTATCTCCTCCCTGAGAAGTAAATTCTTTTCTTTGAATAAGATTAATAGTTAACTAGCCCATCTTCCTGAGTAGATCTTCATACTTGGTAGATGTACCAGGAGAAAGATTTGTGCTCACGGAGAGTGGTTGTGGATTCTAGACCAGAGGTGTTGGTGTAGGCTCTACCTTAGCAAAAAATTCTTTGGGCTCTTCTTCCATGCTTTCTTCTTGCCTTCTTGCAATCTCCTCTTCTTGTTCGAGGGTCACTGGGTGGTCATAATTCACTTGTTGTCTGATCTCTAGCTTCATCCCAAGATTGAATTACTTACAGAGGAGATTATCCACACCATTCATCAACCCATCCACTAATCCTTGCTTATGGATTTAGGCATCGAGCTTCCTCCTTAGCTCTAGAACATGAGCATGATAATCCCTTATCTTCTCCTTCTCTCCTTGGGATAGCTTTGTGATATCAATCATGAGATCTGCATATTTTTGTTGTTCACCAAATTCTTCAAGAAAACTTTCCATTAATAAATGCCATGATTTTTTCACATTATCACCTAGTGTTTCAAACCACTTAAGGGCTGAACCATCCAAAAAGGTAGGAAAAAATTATTCCATTGATCCCTTCGTATAAGGCCATTACAAATACAAAATCGTTTAAACTCTTGAATGAAAGAGGAAACATCTTCATTAGATTGTGCTAAAAAAATAGGAATCTTCCCCATTTTTAAAAGTAACCATAGTGAAATACCAACCCACAAGTACTATCAACAAGACTTATGTGCACAAATAATTAGAATCACTATAATAGAAAGTGACTTTACACCTTTCTACGGTAAAATAGGAATGAGCATGGTAAAATATGGTAAAACTTGACTTACTGCGGTAAAAACTGACTTTACTGCGGTAAACACTATTCATGGTAAAAAGTGAAGTTATTGTGGTAAATACTATTCATGGTAAAAAGTAAAGTTACTGTGGTAAATAATATTTACAGTAAAAAGTGAATTTACCATGGTAACTACTATGCACAATAAAAACAAGGTTACCCTCCAAATGATTTTTGACTAAGTTGGAATATCTCTCTAGAAAATTCACCAACGAGGAATGGTCCCGGCAATGGAACCAAAATGTCATCACCAACCCGACACTACGATAATTATCCACTGGGAAATCCTTGTGCTATGATTATTTACTAATGCACAACTTTTAATTTGGTGGATGTAATATGGAAACACAACAACAAACATAGCAAAAGAATACCATAGACTATGATACAAAGGAATGATTAAAAATCTGAAATATAAGTGTAAATTATAATATCAACATGAAATTGTTACAATCTCACCTATGAGGTAATTCAAGTGTTACTAACTTCACTTGGCTTCCAACAAAAACTATGGGAGAAACTTCACAATTACAAATTTTAATATCTTCTTTAACACACCTTCTAAATGTTTGCTTCCTTTACACACTTACTCATACAATATTTCTCACTACTTCCTTCTATGCTAAATGAGGGGTGTGGCCTCTCTATTTATAGAACTGTCAGGCTTATCCACCTTATCTCTAAGATAGAATAAGAAATATAGTCTGACGAATCATATTCCATACCTTAACTCTTATCTCTACATAATCATTTCACATGGGTTCCACATTTTTAGACTTTTTACAAATAAAATACACAAAATATTTATGACCTCACTCCTTGTCCTTATTACCAATATAATATTTCTAATTCCTAATCATGTAGACCCTACCTCTCTACTTACCCTAACTTTGACATATTAACATTACCGAACCACTTAGGAAAAATATTTACTTTTTACCACAACATTCCTATTGTACTTTGATTGTTACCATACTATACATTATTGGTAGCGTCGTACCCGCAGCGCCGTTATCTTCTATTGGATGCTACTACTAATTATACTTAACAACATCCTATTCCTAATACATATATTAATGAAATAGAAATTACGAAGAAAATTTTTAGTGTCGACAGAACCTTATCTTGATCTCTGACTTGCATGTAGCATTCATATATCTTGAATCCTTCCTTCAGAGTTTCTATGTTTTTAGTGTTGGATAGATTCGAAAGATCCCTTAATCATATTTGTTTCATTTTTTTATTCAGATATGTAGTTCATTCCCTAGAAAAAGATAATGAGATCTTCTTTCATCCTTGATTGATAACACCCCTCTCTCTTTTTCTAAGTTAAGGTATTCATCGTTGTTTTCTTTGAAATCCGAAGGAAATTATATTATGTCCTCTCTCTCCTCTGAGTTGTGGAATGCAATGTTGTTTCCCCTTCAACTCTGAGGGAAGTTCTAAGTTGTTTCTCTCGCTTTGTTTGTCTTCTTTCCTCATTTGTATTACTCTTGTCTAATTAACTGACCAGTTCATGTGTACTACTTAATAGGATTGCAGATTGAGTAGTTGGGAGATAATCCTTTAATTATTCTCCTTGAATTGTGTTGATTGGAATCTATTTTTGGTAATGTGTGACCAATCCATGGATCAAGTAAATGATAAATATTTTATCCTTTTCTAATATGTTGAGGATTAAAATAAAACCTAGGCTATAGTTTGGGCTTAGTGTTTGGATGTAGTACCTTAAATTGGAATCTCTTCTAAAAAAAGATTTTTATGGCTCATCCAAAAATATTTCATGAAGTTTGAATTATTTTGGCAGTAGATGTTTTATGATGGAATATCTTAATGCTGAGTATGATGGATCTTTGCTTCTTAAAAATAACTCTATTTTTAGGAAATATTAGAGTTAGTGTCTTCCTTTAGAAATAGACTGAATGAAGCAAGAAATAAAATATAAATACCTATAGTAAGAATGAGATAAGGAATTAGGATGAAATATTACTTATCTAATATAATTTATTATGAAATCATTGACTGAAGGATGTTGATTATATCATGATATTTACTAAATGTTAATGTGGTTGATCATTTTATTCTTTCATTTATGATTGTTATTCTATGATGTATCTATATGTATTGCTTTACTGTTTCACAAAAGCAGATTTCTTTTTATGAAATAGTTAGTTAAAAGAACATCATTTTAATTCTTAATGCTTATCATGCTCAGTTCAATGAACTGTCCCATGTTATCAATTTTTGCAGATGGACTTCCTAAGTTATAAAAGAAGACAATTTCTTTTATAAGGAGCTATGATTCACCATTGAAATGTATTTGTAAGAGGAAAAGTTGCATTTCTTAACTGAACTTATTAATGATGCTTGACCTGAAAAATGTCTAAAATGATTGGACTTGTAAAATGTGTATTTCACTTGATGAAGGGAAAAATATGGAGAGTTACTTATACTTGATGTGTCATTCTCCTTGTGCATTATGTGAAAGGAAATTTGTAATCTTATCTTTATTTTCTCATATTCTGATCTGTATGGAATCCTTTTCAGTTTGACTTAATGAAGTTAGATGGAAGGGGATTAGATACACTATCCCTTTATTGAAATCCAACTTATTAAGTTGGCATGCATAGATGATCTTTTAACTAAGTCACCATGGTTTATTAACAGATGTTAATGAAAGTGCAAATTATTATGATGTCTTGTATAATGTAAGAGGGTAAAAGAACCCTAATTCATAACAGGAAAGACAAAGGTGAAATTCCTCTTGACCGATACCTTCATAGGTATAAAACAAATTAAAGGTAAATATCAACACTTAATAATTAGAATTTATCTTGATGAATTCTAATATAATGAAACCTGTTTTGAAACCTAGACAGGCTAAGATTGATAGTGTAAAAAAAATGAATCTCATTACAGTTTTATGTTTATGTTTTAATTAAATGAACCCTAAAGTAAGAAGTTGGTGATTAAAAAGCATCCATGATGTTTTTGTAAAGCATTAACAACTAAACTATGGGTGTCAATGTTTAAGGTTAAAGAATTTAGGGTTCAACTGGATTGATGTAATTAAATCTTAATTAAGAAAAATAATTGAGTAAATCACTTCTTTCTTGGGTATGTACATCGATATGGGTGATTCATTTGGATGTTGACATAAACACACACACTACAGAATTGTACCATTGTGAATAATAGGGTCTTCAAGAGGATACAACCTTGCAGTTGACATGTTGCAACACCCAACAAAATGAGACCAACTAGATCTACATAAACTTGGACTTGATCATAGTTATACTCTAGGGAAGGATAGGAGCATGATTTAGTATAGGGGATAACTCACGACGACTTAGGTCGATTGAGTATGTCTAAGTACCCTTAGTCACCGCGAGTGGCTCTCTATACAAAACTATGTTGCTAACATGGGTTAGGGATAAACATTGAACAAGTGGACTGACAGGAGTTAGTGAAGACGATTCTAGATAGTAGATGAAGTGGGGTGAAGGACGTATTCTGTTAGACGAGTATGTCATCTAGGAATATAAACATAAACAATATGTGAAAATCTTTGTCTAAAGTATCGTAAGCTGTTGGTTGCGTTGTCTTGTGTCACCTTGTTTAAGAAACAAGATTTTAGATGAATATTGGTAACCTATATTCAGATAGGTCTCTTAAACATAATAATTCAATATCTAGAATAGGGTAATATAACCAATTATAGTTAGTATATAATTCATTGGGTTAACATGAGAGATTAGTTAGAAACAAAGTCATGAAATGAGAGATTGGTTGTTCATCGAGACATTTACAACTGCATATGGTTATTTGTTATGATATATATTGGCATGGAATGTGTGTTCTAAATTATGATTATTTACAATAGAGAACATATATATATATATATATATATATATATATATATATATATATATATATATATATATATATAATTTCCTTGTTTCTAAGTCTTAAAATGGGAATGTCACATCTTGGTATCAGAGTTGAAGGTTGCAGCTCTTGGACCTATTATGACCATAATCTAATAAAACTTAAATTTTCTTATTAACAGAGAATGGTTAGAATAAGAGGAAATGCTGCAAACAACCCACCCACTGGTGGAGAAGCAACTACCACCCAAAAACTCGATGAGATCCTTGCTACCCTACTGGACACAAGAGATCGTTTCATTGTACTTGAACAACAAGTAATGGGAAATGAGGAGGAGGAATAATATGATGTTAATAACAATCAACTACCTCCTGTGGACAATGCTAATGTTGGAAAGTTATGCATTGATAACAATAATACAACTAATGTACTTGATTATCCTGAAAATAAAAAGGCAAGGCTGGTAGTTGAACTCACTAATGATATAAAAAGGATAAGTCCACTTAAGTTTGATGGCACTACATTAGAAGATGGAGCTATGAATTGGCTCCATGAAATGGAAAAGTACTTTGTAATAAGGAACTTCTCAGAGGAAACTAAGACAATATGGGGAGCATATTAGATTTCCCATGAAGCATCCTCATGGTGGGATAGCCATGAGGCTGAGTTAAACATTGATGAAAAAAATATTATTTGGGATCAATTTTAAATTTATTTTAGGAAACAATGGATGAAACAAATTTATTATGATCAGAAAATGATTGAATTTCAGAACTTATCTCAAGGAAACTTAATTGTAATAGAGTACTGGGAGAAGTTTACTAAATTCCTTAAGTATGTACCTTAGTATAAAACTGATGAGAAGTTTAGGATATGAAAATTTTTCATGGGGTTAAATCCCATTATAGGTGGTGATGTGGATGTTCATAGCCCAACCATTATGGAAGGGGTAGTTGAAAAAGCCATAAGGCAGGAACAAAAATTGAAAGTAATCTCTGCCCATAAGGAGGAAATTAGAAAGAAAATTCCAAACTCTTCATCACCTCTTGCACCTAAGAAGGGACCATGGAAGAAGTTTGGTATGAAAATAAGTTTGTAATAGATAAAAACAGAAAATAAACCTATTATTAATGTATGATATAACTTTGTAAAGAACAATAATAACGGCCAAAATTCCTATGTAGGTTAGAATGATAACTTTAAGACTGGAAGTAAATTTGAGACTAAAAAGGGACCTGTAAGAGGTTGTTACAATTGTGGAAAGGATCATTACACAAATAAATTTCTTTTGAAGAAGGATGACCATAATTAGCATCAGAAGATACATGCTGCAGTGGCCGACAAGCAAGCTGAAAAACAAATCACACCCATAGAGGTTCTAGGTAAGTTATTTGGCATACCTGTAACTATTCTTTTTGATAATGGAGCTAATGAATAACTTATTTATACTAAATTAGCATTTGAATTAAAAAGAAAAGATGGAAAAGTGGATAAATCATGGGCTACACATAATGAGAATAATGTTGTCCACACATTTAGTATGTGCCTTTTTGGGGCAATCCTTGACTTGCCTAGTTTTTCCATTGAGGTTGACCTTTATGTTGATCCTTTAGGGTCTTATGATTTAGTTATAGGTGTTAATTGGATAACAAAGCATAAAGAAAAGGTTGACTATTTTAAAAAAAAATTAGTGTTTTGAATGATCTACAGAAAACAACAGACATTTAGGGTGTTTAACGTGAGATTTTGGTTAGGCAATTGTCAGCTATACAACTTAAAAAAGAAAAAAACAAAGGTTGAACCTTGTATGCAATAAAATATTTCTGAAAAAATAGAAGAAATTAGTGACTTCATGGAAATTTATCCACTGTTACGAAACTTCAGTGATGTGTTTTCGAAAGAGTTACCAGGTCTTCCACCGAAACGGGAGTTTGACTTCACTATTGAGATCAAATCAGGAACCGAGCCTATTTCCTAGGCACGTTATAGAATGACTACTATTGAGTTGATAGAGCTTAAGGCACAGTTACAAGAAATTTTTTCTAAAGGTTTGATTAGACCAAGTGTCTTGCCTTAGGGAGAACTTGTAATCTTTGTGAAAATGAAATATGGTTCACGCTTAGATTGTGTATCGATTATAGGATGTTAAACAAGGAAACAATTAAGAACAGATATCCACTTCCTAGAATTGATGATTTGTTTTATCAGATGTGTGGTGCATCAGTGTACTCTAAAATAGATCTTCAATATGGATATCATCAGTTACGAATAAAAGATGATGACATCCATAAAACAACATTTAGAACCAGGTATGGGCATTATGAATTCATAGTCTTACCATTTGGATTGATAAATGCATCTGCAGATTTTCTAAGTTTGATGAATAATATTTTTAAAGAATACTTGGACAAGTTTGTGCTCATATTCTTGGATGATATTCTCATATACTCTAAAAGCATTGAAGAACACCGTGCTCATTTGAATATAGTTTTGGAAATCTTGACAAAGATATGGTTGTATGGTAAGTTGTCTAAATGTTCTTTTTATGACATGGAAGTGTAGTATTTGGGTCATGATATAAGAAAGAATGAAATAGTGGTAGATCCCTCCAATATTATAGCTATAACTGAGTGGTATGCACATAAGAATGTACATGAAGTTTGAAGCTTCATGGGTCTTGCTGGTTACTATAGAAAGTTTGTTAAAGACTTCTCCAAAGTTGCTGCACCAATAACTTCATTACAAAAGAAAGACAAGAAATTTGTTTGGAATGAAAAATGTGAATTTACTTATAAGAATCTAAAGGATCAATTAATTTCAGCACCTATTTTAAATATACTTGATCGTAACGAAGACTTTACTATTGTAATGGATTCATCTGAGGAAGGTCTCAAAGCTATTCTATTGTAAAATGATCATGTCATAGCTTACGAAAGTAGAAAACTCAAGTTACATGAACTGAATTATGTTATGCATGACCTAGAGCTTGCTGCCAATATTCATTCACTCAAAGTATGGAGGCATTATCTTCTTGGTAGACCTTTTGAACAAAAAAATGATCATCTTGGGTTGAAGTATATTTTTACTTAGCCAAATCTGAATGCAAGACAACGAAGATGCTTAGAATTTATATCTCAATATGATTTTGAAATAAGTTATATTAAAGGAAAATAAAATAGAGTAGCAGATGCTCTAAGTCGTAGGAAACACATTTATACTCTTATAATGTTGAGAAATTAGTTTAAAGATGAGGTAAAAAGTGTTATTGAATCTGATTCTTTTTTTTTGCAAGTAAAGACAACACTTGCTACAGATCTAAATGATGTAAGATATAAAGGTTGTCACTTTGACAATGAAGGAATCTTATGGTTTGAAAAAAAGGTATACATACCTTTGTTAAATGATTTAAGAAAGAAATTATTAGCTGAATTTCACAATTCACATTTTTCTGGACACCCTGACATTACGAAAATGCTTGTTGATATAAAACAAAAATATTTCTAGAAAGGAATGAAAAAGGATATGATTGATTTTGTGACACATTGTTCAGAATGTAAACGTGTTAAAGTTGAGCATATGCATCCAACTGGTTTATTGTCTCCTCACAGCATACCACAATATAAATGGCAAGTGATAAGTATGGATTTTGTTCAAGGGTTGCCTGTGCCAAGAAGTAAATATGATGTTATTCTTGTGGTTGATAAAATAAAAAAGGTAGATCATTTTATTGTTGGTAATCTTAAGGATGCCTCACCTATTTTAGCAAAAATATTCGTACATGAAATTTACAGATTACATGGAGTACCTGAGTTGATCATGTCTGATAGAGAACCAAGGATGACATCTAGATTTTGGAAAACACTTAATGCATCTCTAGGGAATAATTTGAATTTTAGTTATGCATATCATCCAGAAAAGGATGGACAACCTAAAAGAGTTAATCGAGTTTTAGAGGTAATGTTACGGATGTATTGCATGGATCAGCAGTACAAATGGTAAGAGTACCTTTCATTAGCTGAGTTTACGTATAATAACGCATATCACCTCTATAAAAATGGCACCTTTTAAAGCATTATATGGAAGGAAATGTAAAACCCCTGTTAGTTTGCACAACATTGAGGATAGAGAGGTAATTGGACCTAAAATCCTTATGGAAATGGAACAACTAGTTAAAATGATTCGTGAATTCTTGAAAGAAGTTGCAGATAGACAAAATAGTTATGCTAAATTAAAGTGGGTTGATAAGAAATTTAAACTTGGTGAGATGGTATTTTTATGGGTTAAACTGAAAAAGAGTTCTACAAATTTTGGCAAGGATGCCAAGTTATCACATCGTTACGTGGGACCCTTTTAAATTGTTGAGGTAATTAAAACTGTAGCTTATTGTTTAGATTTACCTCCTACTTTTTCACGAATGCATGATGTTTTCTAGATTTCTCTGCTTAAGAAATAAGTTTCACATTTATTACATGTGTTAAATTGGAATTCCTTGTAGCTCAAAGACCAAGGAATAATCATGGTTAAACCAATACGAGTGCTGGAAACTTGCTAGTTGCACTTAATAAATTGTGAAAGAAGCCAATGTAAGGTCTAGTGGGATTATTTTAACGAAGAGAGTGCAACCTGGGAAAATCTTGAAGATATTAAAACTACTTTTCTGTACTTGCTTGAACAGATTTGATTATGTTGACTGATAAAATTTTAATATTTTATTCATGATATGTTAATAAATCTACCAATCTTGGGTAGACATTACATTAATTTAAAATGGAAAGCTACTTTAATGTTGATTATGGAATTTTAAAATCAAGTTTTGTTTTGAACATATGAATGTAAGTATAATAATTTTATTTGTCCTTGATGAAAGTGAGTGAGTGAAATGTATAAATGCAATGAGAATACTCTTGCAAAGGTTTGGGGGTTAATTTTGATGCGAAAATTTGAGAAAGCCCATTTTCTTGAAAAACCAATCTAAGAAACTTGTTAATTTCTTGTGTTTTAGATTTCAATCCTGTCAAGTTGGTTATGAGTGTACAACCATTGACAAGCTCTAAGACTCTTCAAAGAAACTTTCCCCTACTGATGAATCTTATCAAATTCAAATTAATATGGGTCAATCTTGGGAAAATTTGTGTCTGCTTCATTTTAGGATATCTACAAAAAAAAATTCTTGTTCCTGTTGTAATATTGTGTTAAATTCCCTCTAAATCACACAGGATCTCATACCTGTGACAGTTTAGTAGAATTTGCAATTTCGTTTCAAGAAGAGCCTTCATCTTGTAATAAGATAAACAATTTACAATCACTTTATTGTCATTTCGTGATAAAGATTGTCTGTAAGACTTTGACTATATCTTAGGCATGAGGAACAAGGGGTGTTTGATGCTTAATTGAGTCTTTAGATCGAGAATTCATGTTAAATTCTTGGAGATTCTGTGAAACTATGAAAATATGGGTCTCCATTGATGCACACCTTCTAGTTGAAGAAATATTTTAGCTATTTTGAAGCTTTTTGTTGTTTAGTATTCTAGTTATCATGAAGTTTCTTAAAGATCTAGCATAATAAATTTTATCCTACTTAATTACCCACCAAAATTATTCAAAAAAATAATGAATCCCACTTGAACAACCCCTGTTTTCCCTATATGTCAACAACTGAATAAATTCTACTACCAAAATATGCAGAAGCAATCAGGATCCCATAATGTCTCTAGTAACATTCGACCCTATTAAGGAAATATCACCATTCTTTATAAGTGACAACTCGTGAGAGATAAATTGTCGTGCATTGATCATATTTTCTCAGGATCCCCTTTAAAATTTATCCAAAGAAGTATATATTCATTCTCCTTCACTGAAAAAGGTTACAAAATGGGTCCTCTCACCCTGGTCGAAAGGCATGACCTAAAGTAGTGAGTATAGATCAAATCCTTAATAAAGGTTCTATCCATTTCTTCGATACCTGAGTGAAAAAGAGTCAAACAAATACCCTCCCTGACTACAAAATGAATCATAATATGACTTTTATGTCTCTTATTATCTTTGCAAATATTTGATGTTGCTTAGTTTCCAAGGGAGAGTCAATTTAGATACGAACACCAGAATGGCGCCGCTGCCAAGGACTTGATTTGTGTTGCTGGGGACGTGATTTGCATTATCAAGGATTATTTGAGCTCTAAGATTTATTTGTGTGGAAATAACACCACAATGGCACCATTACCGGGGATCTAATTTTCGTTCCTATATTCAGCCCTGGTAAACCTTGTTAAAAATTTTAAAGTGCAAATATGTTGTTGAAACATCATCATGTATCTAGATTTTTAAGAATCGAGAAAATTTATAAGTTCTGCATGTAATATTTCCAGTTTCTATTGGTTTTTGCACTAAGTTTACGTCATCAATGTTAAATATGGGTAAAGTAAGTTCAGATGTATGAAAATTTTCATGAATTTAGTGTTGAAAGATAGTTGACAGATTAATTTTAGTGCATTTGCACAACTAAGGTGAAAGTCCTTAGTGGAGACTCTGTGTTGAATTAAATTTTGATAAATGCCAGTGTCATAACCTCTGTCAATTGAAATTTATCACTAATCTCTACACAAATGGAAGGAAGAAGATATTTCTTCACTAGAGACCCTACCAGAAAGTTGTTTACAGAGTTGGGAAAGAAAAATTCAAAATGAAGAAGAATCTAGAAAGTTGTTGGAGATCAGAAATCAAGAAAGGGGTTATTAATTGTGGAAACTGATAAGCCTATCATTGAAGATTTCCATACTTCCTCAAGTGCTTCTGAATCAGGTAGTATTTTTGTAAATCTCAATTCTCCCTCTGGAGAGGGGCCTATTAGTGCAAAATCATAGCACCCCTGAATGTTGATCAGATTTTTAGGTTGATCATGCTAGCATCCAGTGTGATAACACAACATTGAATCCTTTCTCCAAGCGTGGGACTTGCAAAATGAGAAAGGAATATCTAGAGAAGGCTGGTTCCTATTCCTCTGTTCAAATGCACATGAAAAATGCAGAGGTTTTACTCAAAACCCAATCTAATCTTGTCAAGGAGACAGGGTAAGAAGATGCATAAAAATAAACCTAAGCTAACAGAGGTGATGCACTGAGGAATGAAGAACATCTATCCTGCCAATAAACACAGACCATTCAAATGTGATGCAAGATCATGCACAGATAATAAAATTTGCAGTGAAAGATCAGGAGGATGCAAATGAACACAGAGAGGGTTGAGAATCATCCACAGACATGCATTACTTTCTCCAAAGATTGATACAATACACTACAAAATTCCAAGAGGCAAAGTTACATTACAGTTTCAAATGGGAGGATCGAACTCCACAAACTTTCCTGATAAAGAGAAGAAGGGAGGAGCAAAACAGGAATGTTTGACCTTTAGAAAGAAGCCCCTCTTTACAATATATAGGAAGAAAGAGAGAGGTAAGAGAGAGGAAAGTCAAATATACCCCAACCACTTCTAGGTTACATTTAAATCATCTCATTATGGCAGAAGTGGTGGATCCTGGCAAAATGGCGGACTGTCTAGCAGAAATGGTGAACTGTCTATTGTATTAAAGCTGGTTGTTGAAACGTCACTTCTATCTATTATTACGTGCCAGAGGTGTTTCTTAATTTTCTCACTCCAAACTGAACCAAAATGCAATATTGATCCTAGAATCGTGTAGAGAATTTTTCCAACTTTCCATTGATATAACGAACGTGCAAATCCGAGCTCTGGATCAAAAGATATGATCGTTTGAAGATTTAGGGAAAAAAATGGCCCAAAATGGATCGGCGGGAAAACATTTGAATTTTTCCCGTGCTCTTGCACTTGGATGACACGTGTCGGGCACTGATTGGATGAGTAATTCTCTCTCCTCCACCTTTCGTCGGGCTTTCCTTTGAAATTTTGACCTTTTTCATACTTTGGAAAACTTCTCATTTTCCCCTCGCGCCCCGTCACTTGGGACACATGGCATGCATTGGTTCATTGACAGGGGCACAGGGAGAACCTTTACCTTTTAGTTTTTTGGCCAAAACTTTTGCTAGATTTTCTAAGTCCTCCCTGAGCTCTGTACTCCCTTCTCCATAGGACACGTGTCCTATGTCTATTGTCTTGGGCCGACCCTTCAAACCTTGCCCTTTGAAATTTTTTGGCCAAAAACACTTAGCCAATTTCCATTGCACTTCCCCTTGTGACATGTGTCACACTGCGATTCGTTGGCGGCTCTCCCGGTCTTTCGCGTCCCTCACATACTTTTGGCCCAGATGTCCCAAACTTCCTGGGACAAATTTCTCCGAACCGCCTGATTCGGGCTTCTTTGTCCCTGTTTGAGGTGAAGACACGTGGCAAGATTTGATTCACTCTCAGTTCCTTTAGCTTTCCACGTCCCTTGCGTGCCTTTGGCCCGGATGTCCCAAACGAAATTTCCCTGTTTCGTCCAAACCGGCCGGTTCGCGTCCTCTGCGTATTTTTTTCCCAACTATCCCGGACTGCCTGGGACAAATTTCTCCGAACCGCCCAAAATGGACTGACTTGCGCCAAACCGGCTGATCCGTGTCCTTTTGTCCTGGATGTCCCAACTGTGAAAAACAAAGACTTAGGCATTTTTCTTCATTTTTTCGGCCGGTTCGGCTTTTTGCGTCCTACGCGTCCTGCCATCCCGATTGTTGTATGGACTGCCTAGTGGCTTTTCGGCCGATTTGTGCCCCGACGTCCCAACTGTCCCACAGACCACCTGGACTAGGACTTAGCCAATTTTTGCAATTTCTTCGGCCCCAAGCTTTGTTTTGCATGTTGTCAAATTTACCCTGGGGGGTGAATTTTGGATAACAGGGGCTTCTTTTGTATTTGAAAAATTTTGATCTCATTTTGTCCTTGTGTTCTCTAAAGTTGATAAGATCTTCCAAGAAACAAATATTTTAGAGAACAATCATTCTGAGAATTATATTCCTATGCCTTACAAACCCCTCACTCCTCATAATTTTATTTCTCATATAACATCACCTCCCCAAAATAATATGGCCCTGTTGCACTTGATTCTTTATGGATTTGATGAAACAGATAAGGGTATGGGCCAAGGAGGAATACCTATTGTGATGGTTGGTTTAAAGGTCGTTACACGTGTTCTAACTTTGGAATCCACAGCTAATTATGATAACTTCCTTTTTGGTTGGAGGAAATACCCGAAATAGAAAGCAAGATCACCAGAAAGAGTTGGACTACCTAGTGTGTGCTAGATCCAAAAAGTGTGATACTTCCTAGATGACTGTCAATACACTGTTTAAAACAATTTAATGCTGGTAATAAAGTAAATCCTACTGTAGTTAAAATGATTTAGGTATCTCATTCATCTACAATAATAAAATTCATTCACAATAGGCTTGGCTATGATTGAATCTAAAGGTCAAGGTCATTGTTGGGATACTGTTATTGATCAGGGTCAGATTCTAGTCAGTTTAGGGTATTTGGTGGTGGTTTTAGGCTCTGATATGGGTTTCTGGTAAAAGACATAAAGACCAACATCGGTTTGGGTTAACTAGCGATGGTTATGGGTGACCATCATTGGTATGGTCGGGGTATAGGAAAATCAATAAAACTTGGGTGGGTGATACATCTGAGATTAGATAAAGGTGGATGGGCAACGACGAGATTCGTATGGATCCTGGATATGTACATGAATGATGAAATTCCATATATGGATAGTTGAATGGTATGGGAAAAAGAATGGTCAAGTTTGCATTGAAGTTAAATGGTGGGGAATGGAAATGAGAGCAGAAACCAATAACAAATGTAAAAGGATCTGCTCAAATGATAAGGAAACAATACAAGTTAACAAACTTCCTTTTTGTACAAGCTTGATGCAATGATTGGTAATGGTGGGTGATCAAATGAACTTGGTGTAGTGTTGGCATTTCCCTGGATGATCCCGTGAAGGTAGGTGGTTGTGTGATTGCTTCGAGTGTAGGATATGGATGTTGGTTCTTCTTACATGCAGCTCTGGTTTCGCCACTTATTCTCATAAGATGTCTCTCTCTCTCTCTCTCTCTCAGAAACGTGCCAACCTCCAAAACAATGTGCCATCCCTGAAATAAGGTTATTTTTGGGAGTTAAAAGGTAATCGACGATGGTTCCAACTTAACCAATGACGGTTAAGGGTAACTGACATCAGTTAGGGTGGGATTTCCTAGGTTTACTAAACTAGGTAGATCCTTTTGATTTTTTGAGATCTCGTTTCATTTACCCCTTGGATCAGATTGGAAGCTTCCTTCTAACATATGAGAATGTGGTTAGAGGGAATGTAGGCATTGATTTTTAGGTTTTGGGTAGGTCTTAGTTAGCTATGGCAACTTACAAAGAATGGGTCCTACGGTGAGGTGGCTTGATGAGGTGTCTAGGTGAGGTGGATATGTGGGCATTATCCCGATTAGGATATTTAAATAATAAATATTATGAGGATAATGAATTAATTTTATTAAATTAATTAAATTGATATTGTAGTAGGGTGAAGGGGGCCATGGCTAGGTGGATGTGTTTAAGGTATTTATTTGACAGGGGACCAAGGGGAGTGTGACGTAATTTTAGTGTCTATATTTTTCCCCCTTTTTTGTGTGGCTTGTATTGGTAAGCAAGGCTAACAAAAATAAGATGTGGTTTCCCAATGTGTGGGTGAAGGTGATCCCCCTCAAACCAAGAACTGACGAGGCAAAATGCCAAAGCAGTGAGTGGTTTAATAAAAGGTGAATGTGATGAATATGAAGGTAGGTAATGGGTGAAAAAGGAAAAAGGTATACTCGGGTAATCTAGGTAATGGGTCAGGTTCAAAGGTAGTAACAGTCAGACACAAACACACACACACACACGTATAAACTACAACACGATACCAGATTGAAGAACAGGGAAACTCTACATTGTCTAAGGTCGATAGGTTTATCCAAATAAGGTTGAAGTGATTATGGTATCCAAGGTATAGCATATGGTCTGGAAACACAATGCAGCTTAGGTGCATGAACGTTTAGGTATGTTTTGGTACATAGAGGGTTGGGTTAGGATAAACGATTGTGGCAAGAGGCAAGGTGAGGTCAGTAGGTCAATCAACACAGGTAACACTGCCGTAAGATATAGTAAACGCATGATTTCAAATGTCAGTAGCGATGTTCTAGGTCCAAAAATGTAGGCCACGACATGAGTAGGGTTGAGGTATGGGTAAAATAACAATTCCTTAAATGAGGAAGAGATTAGGTAGCAAAGGATGAGGTCAGGAGGGTGAGGTGAATGGTCAGGGTAAGCATTGGGTGAGGGTAAAAGAGTGACAGAAAAGGTAATAGGGAAACATTGTGGGTAATGTGGAAGAGAGGGTGACCAATGCTGGTCAAGGGAAACAGATTCCGGTCAAGGGAAGCAGATTCCAGTCAAGGGTAACTGACCACGGTAAGGTAGGGTATGGCACCGATGTCGGTCAAGTTGGGGATGTTAAAAAAGCAAAATCCGCGTGTTTTCCAAATCATTTGTCTTCTTGCGAATTGGGAAAATGACACAAAAGAGAGAGAAAATGGGAAAGTATCTAGAAGGAATGGAGAGTTGAGTTGGTGAGCCAAATGGTGGGTCTATGGGATCATATTGTGTGATTTGATTGGTTGGAGGTGCGGTTAGTGATTGGTGATGCCAGAGGCTAGAGAGGGATCGGGCTGGCCATCAGTGCAATGGCCAAATGTGCCACCATGGCGAAGACAGGATGATGAGGTAAGAATCAACCCTTTGATGTGTTTTATTAGATATATTAGGTGAATAAGTCGAGGTTTGAAAAATTGGGATTTTTAATTTTGGATGGGGGGAGAAATAAATAAATTAAATTAAATTAAATTAAATTGAAATATGGGTGGGTAAATTGGGTAGAATAGTAATGGGGAGAGAGGTGGGTGGGTTAAGGAGGGGTGGAGGGGGCTGAGGGGAGGTTTAGGTGGGGATGGGTGGGTAGAAGAGAGGGAAAGGGGGATTTTTTAGAGAAGGGAGGGTTTGGGAATATGCGCAGAGACTTTTACTACAATGTTGTGCCTATGAGCACATAGTTTGTGTGTGACCAGTAGGTATGTCCTGAGCAGATCCCTTTCTACCAAGATTAGTGTAGGTGGGGTATAAGTAGTGGGTAGCTATGATTGGAGAGCAGTGATCAGACAGGGATACACATGATGTAGCCAATTACAGGTGTTTATTGGACGGGTTTTCTGGAGTGGACATCATATAGAGACCATATGTGGGTTATCCTTCATTCAGGTAGATGCATGATGAGTTAGATGGTCTACAGTTGTTGAGATGGATAGTTGGGCACCATACCAAGGAGCATGAAATGATCACAGTGGAAAATATTAGACAATAGTTTAGACTGCCATAGGACAAATGTCTACCCTTCCCATAGTACATGAGAGATGACATGGAGAGACCATTGCCTCTACCATAGCTGACAATGCCCACAAGGCAGGAGGAGCAGGTGGTAGACTGGAAGATTGATGATGAAGGGGTTACAGATAGATACAAACAGTGGTGGCCAGCTCATTTACGAGAAGTGCCACCCTAGCTGGGGTAGCGAGATTTAGCCACCATCACGGTGTAGAGGGACATCCTACAGGGGCAGGTGGTGACCCTGATTACTTAGTTGGGTATGGTGCAGGGGCAACTAGCTAGTTTAGCGAGAGAGGTGGCTGAGTTACATGCACAGGTGGTAAGTCTTCAGGCCCAGATGGCCTGGGGTGGGGATGGAGATGGAGATGGGGATGATGGTCAGGTGGCTGCCTCACAGGCATAGGTGACAGGGTTGCAGGGCCAGTTGTCGACGACACAGGCATAGATTGGGGCTTGATAGGCCCAAATATAGGTACAGGAGTAGGGAACAATGTCACCACCATAGGAACTGGTACAGAGTCCCAGTTCACAGGTAGGGTGGAAAAGGGTCCCATAGGATAGTTACAGGGTCAAAGGCCAATGGGGCCACCGTAGACAGTGTCGATATCCAGGTTGCGGGAGGCGAGGGCGGAGGCTAGGTACTATCAGGAATAACTGACAGTGGCATGGATAGATTTTTTATCATATGACAAGTACAGGGCACAACATGCCTCTAGCAAGAGGACCAGATCACACACCCATAGTATGGAGAGCACATGGGGCCATCAAGACCCAAGACATGGTCAGGGTGAGGACACTAGTTTTCGGAGGCTAGTTCTAGCTGATGTACCAACAGGGACCCAACCACCACCTATGATGGGTGGCGAGATGTTAGCAAGTCACCAGATAGGGGCCGAGGAGGTAGAGGGGACATGCAATATAGATATGGAGGATGTCCATTGAGAGGATGCATGATATATGGCTCCCGATTTTGACATAGTTTTGATTTGTGATATATACTAGACTGCGTGGCGAGAGATTGTTATATTTTGAGCACATTCCAGCCTATGTGCCAAAGAGAGTTAGGATGTACAAGAGTTTTTTATTATTTAGCATATACCAGCCTGTGTGCCAAAGAGATTTTGTATTGTTTTATTGTTATATTGTATATGATATCAGCCTGCATGCCGATGACATTTTCTATTGAGTATCGGCCTACATGCCGATGATTTTGAGAGATGTACATGATTGGATATCCCTGTATATATTTTATTGAAACACACATATATTTGTTTATATGATGAGATGGATGATATTCTAATGATTTGTTGGTGTTGTATGAGAATTTTAAATTTTTTTTCGTGATATGGACGGAAACTAGGTGAGTGAGGCATGATGGAGTCAGGTTGGTTAGGCATGGATCAAGTCATATTTTAGGCATGGATTGCATTAGGTTCTTTTAGGCATGGATTGCGTTAGGTCATAGGCATGGTTCCAGTCAGGTTAGTTTAGGCATGGCTGAGTTAAAATTAGTTAAGTTGTGATTCATTAATTTATGCAATGAATGATGGGATGGGTCATGTTTAAGATACTTTATAATACATACACGATGATGGTAGATAAATGGTAGTCATAATAAATGTATGTTGTGATGATGATAAAAATGTTAAGAAACTTGTTGTTTGGTTGGTTTAATTTCCAATTTTTGACATAAAAAGGAAACTAAGTGGGGTAGAATGTAATTTAGGAAGATGAAAGATGAATTGGTTAGGGTAGAGAGTGGCCGAGCTAACCTCCAAGGGCCACATGTCCTCGGAGTGCTACCTATATAGTCCCAACGAAAAGGGACCTTAGGCCGATGTAGTTCTCCCATAATCTAGGGAATAATATGAGGAGGTATGATAATGAGTTGGTAGGTTTTAGGAAATGTTTTGGTTCAGGTCTGTTAGGTGTGGGTGAGTTGTGGGCAACTTGGTATAGGTGATTTTTATTGTGGTGGAAGAAGAAGATTACCCCAAAAGTAAGCATCGAGGACCAAGTCCTGTATAAGGTAATCAATATGTAATAAAGAAGGTTAAAAGATAAGAGGAGGTAAGAAAGCCACTTAATTGGTTAGGATCATACCGAGTAGGTCATACTGTGGAGGAGATGATGAACATGAGACCCTAAATAAATTGCATGATTAATTGTTCTAAAGGTGAAAAGTAGTCACATGATCATCAAATGTCATGTTTTTGAAGAGGTCTCTTGAGGCGGTAGGAAATGGGAGTGCGAATGGTGAGAGGGGTGAAAGGTGGTTACTTCTGATATGGTATGAGATAGCACGCTTTTTGGGCAAGAGATCTGAGGTCATAATGGGAAATTCCATGATGGAAAGGCTGTCTGTGTTGATTGATATTTGAGATAGAATGATCGATGTGGGAACTCTGTATGGGATGAGGAAATTAACTCCTCGATGTCTTCATGAAGCTGATCGATGTGGGAAGCTTCAAATTCTCTTGCTCTCTTTTTTTATTATATTTTTTTAATTTATTTTTTAAAGAGATTTATATAGTTGTCCTTCGAGGGAGCAGTCTATGTATAACATCAATTTCTGAGAGGAAGATGTCCTTTTGAGGGAGTCATCTTTTTATTAGAAGTTTGACTTAAGGAATTGGATCCCATGTGAGGATTATTGAAGTCATGGACAAGACCAAGGTGAAGAACAATATTCTTTTTTATAAAGTAGGGTGAAATGACCATGGGATCTCATCTAAAGGTAGACAAAAAGTATCCATTAGAATCATGCTATGTGCAGCATCGTGGTACACATTTAAGAGAAGATAAAGAATGTTGGATACACACATGATTCTTGTTTAATTGTTGGTGAGGTGTAAGAAATGGATAGCGCTCAAGGTATGAGCATAAAAAGAGGAAAAAGGTGAGGTAGGAATAAAAGTTAGCAGTAGAATAGTCAAAGATGCAAGGCATTAAGGGGCTCAGGTTTGGGTTTACCATCGAGTGAATATAATCGATAAACACCAAATCTGTTAGTATGGGTCATGATGTATGGCCAAATCCAATTAAGAGAAAATTTTCCCTGTTTACTTTTTTCTACTTTAGTTACATGTTGATTTTCTTTCAGGACAAGGTCACTGACTTGGAAGGTTTGTTTATAGACCTATTTGTTGTAGTCACATTTAATACATTTTGGTAAACTTACAGGTGGTCAAGAGTGTTAAGAAGGCATTTTTATAATAACTCAAGTTGTGCTAAACGGTCCTGATGAAAGTCATCACCATTGAGCATGTCATGGAGAGAAATGTGGAGTGAGGAAATCTGTACTTCAAGAGGTAGAACATCCTGTGTACCATAGACCAGAGAAAAGGGCGTGGCAATAGTGGAAGTACGGATACTAGTACAGTATGGCCACAGGGAAAAAGGAATGTGTGTATGCCAATCCTTCCTAGTATCGTTAAATATTTTAATGAGAATTTTGTTCAAGGTTTTGTTAGTAGATTCGACTTGGCCATTGGTTTGTGGGTAATAAGGTGACAAGAAACTTAGCTGAATGCCAAAGGCGTCACAAATTTTTCAATTTTTGTTTTTTTTCAAATTGTTTTCCATTATCAGTGTTGAGGTGATGAGGAACACTAGAGTGGAAAATGATGTGATGATTGATGAACTCACATATTTTCTCTACTTTTATGGAGATAAGTGGTATGGGTTCAACCCATTTTGTGTAATTTTCAGTAGTGGTGAGGATATGTTGACGGTAGTGGGAAGAATGGGGGTTGATCTCTCCGACAAGATCCAAATAGCATTGACAGATGGGCCAAAGGTCACAGGTGACCTGTAAGTCGTGACTGGGTGTATGCTGAAGGTTGTCATGTTTTTGGAATTTTATACAACATTTTATAAGGGTTGAGGGTTAGCCAGTAATAGCCTAGGTGAAGAACACACTTAGCAACAAAAAGGCCACTGAAGTGACCTCCACATATGTCATCACAGACTTCCTTAATGCAATAAGGAATTTCAGAACTCATGAGGCATCATAATAAAATACCATCAAAGCCATGCTTATAGAGGAGGCCCCTCATGATGACGTAATGAGAGACATTTTTAAGGAAGGCACATTGTTCATTACGAGTGAAATTAGGAGATAAGATGGAGAGAGAAAGATAATTGGAGTATTGTTTATACCAAAGGTCTCTTAGGTTAGGGGAGACGATTCCGATGGAGTAAATGTCATAAGGTAAATAATAGGGTGATTAAATTTTTTGTATGGTGACAAATATTTTAGAATTGGATGGTGAAGCAGGTATTTGAGAAGCCAAGCAAGCCATGGCATCTACAAATTTGTTGGTTAAATGGAGGACAGTTTGAAGGGCGTAACGGTCGAAGGTGGTCAGAAGTATGTCTACATGATGTTTATACTTTTGCATTATCTCATTATGAAATTGGTAATACCATTGAAATATTTTATAACCAATTGAGAATAAAAAAAGATGTTGATTGATTTGACATCTAGGGCGTAGGCATCTTGGAGACCTAATACGAGCGCTTCGTATTCGGCAATATTGTGTGTACAATCAAAATCAAGTTTGAAAGACAAAGGCATGGGTTCACCATCAAGCAGAATGAGGGTAACTCCAACCCTGCCACCATGCTAACACTTGGAACCATCGAAGAAGAGTGTCATTTGGTAAGTGGGTTCGTCTATTGAAAGTATAACAATTGACACATCTAGAAAGTCCAAATTAGAGGGTTAATCCCTAGAAATAGGTGCATCAACCAATTGGTCGGTGATAGCTTGGCCCTTGATGGAATTTTTATGAATGAATTCAAGGTCAAGGTTAGCTAAAATCATAAGCCATCATGCGGCACACTGATTTTGATAAGGTTTGGCATACATGAAGTGTAAGGGGTCAGTGTTGGTCACAACATAGGTTTTGTGGTTGAGTAGGTTATGGAAGAGATTTGTGGCAACAAAAACTAAGGCTAAATTTTTTTTTTCAGGATGGGTGTATCATGTTTCATAGTCCAAGAGTATGGCTTATGTAATAAACCACATGCTCCCTATGTTGTTCATTGCAATGAGTGAGCATGGCCCCTAAGGAGTGATTGGTAGCTAAGATGTATAGGTGGAAGGGTTGATCATATTTAGGTGGGATAAGTACGGGTGGTTGGAGGAGGTATTATTTTAAGGCCTCAAAATATTTATGGTAGTCATCATACCATTTAAAGGAAACACCCTTCTTGAGCAGATGATGAAATGGTTGACACCGATCAGATAATTTTGAAATGAAATGGCAAATAGACTGTAACTTACCTTGCAGGATACGGAGTTGTCTAAGGTTAGTGGGTGGAGGCATTTCTAGAATGGCCTTTACTTTAGTAAGGTCAACTTCTATACCACATAGGGAAATGATAAATCCCAGGAGCTTTCCTAAGAGGACCGTGAAGACGCACTTCTTAGGTTGAAGGCAAATGTAATATTTAATGAGGTAGTCAAAAATGGTTTTGAGGATGATGAGATGCTCATAGCAGAGTTTATATTTGGCTAGGAGGTCATCCATGTAATTTTCCAATATACGATGCATGATGCCATGGAAGATATAAGTCATAGCCCATTGATATGTGGCACCAACGTTTTTAAGACCAAACGATATGACTCGATAGTAGAAGGTGCCTTAAGTAATGATGAATGCAATTTTATTTTGATCTTCTGGGGCAAGCAAGATTTGGTTATAACGTGAGAAGCCATCCATGAATGATAGCATTGCGTGACTAGCGGTAAGGTCAATAAGCTAGTCAATACAAGGTAGAGGAAACTCATCTTTTAGGCAAGCTAGATTGAGGTCATAAAAATCTATGGAAATGTGGAATCCCCCTGTCGCCTTGGTGACAGGGACAATGTTCAAAATCCAACAGGGATAATCAATCGGTAATATGAAGGAAACAGAAAAAAGGCATTGAAGTTCTTCTTTGACGAGAAGTCCAAGAAAATGCATGGTTATGGTATTTGAGAAAAGAAGTGATGGCTTCATGTTCAACAGCATCTAAAGATTGACCGATCTTTAGGATGTGTGGATCATCCTAGGTATGAATGTTGATCTTGATAATAAATTCATTCAACATTGTTTACGTCTCAGAGGGTAACGACTGATGAATATATGAGCCTTCTACACTAAGGTAGGTGAGTATAGATTCGTCATCCTAACATTGAATGACGTTAATTAAAGGTGTATCATCATCGATCATTTTAGGGTACAAGAAGGGAAGAGAGGAATGCACCTCACCCTCACGTTGATAAGTCAAAGGCCCCAAGGAAATGGTGTTTATGAAAAAAATAGTTAGGAGGGATAGATTATGGATCCATCAACTTCATCGGCAAAGGTAGTGATGAAGGTGGATTAGGTGAAGAGGGCAGAGAAGGGCTAATGTCCTCAATGAGTTCAATGCGATCATGCTTGGTACGTGGCTCAAAAAATCCCATACCACTATGGTCATTATGTTTATGGGTAGTACATGGAATAAAATTATTGCATCCTTGCTCGTAAAATCCAAAACCAAAACCCTTCCACACACATCGGTGCAAAAATGTGTGGGCGAAACGACGATTATTGAGAGACTCGAAGTTAGCGGAAAATGGATGGGTTTCTGATGGTGGTTCAGGTGTGTAAGTTATAGTATCAAGTGCCCCATAGGTGAGACTAGTACAAAAGTGAGGACCATAAAGGAGGTGTTCTCTTATGTGGTGATCATAGCGAGGATGTTGGTGAAGACTTCCATACTATTGCGGAGTAAGGAGTGTGTTCACACTATATAGGTGATATTCCCCCAAAGTGATGCATTAAAAAATGCCTTCCAAGGGATCGGTGGTACATATGTGGGTAGCTGGAATAGATGATGTGTCAGAGGTCAATGCGTAGGTGGAGTTAACAGATTAGGAAGCTGATGGGTTGGTCGTGGAGGTTGTGGCGGCGGTAGGAATGGAGGAGGTATGTGTGGTTGAGGTAGCAATTCTACTGGTAAGTAGAGGTGTAGGTGAAGTAGTATTGGTCATGGAGGTAGATGCTTTAATGGGTATAAGCACGTCATTGGGGCGGTAAATCATGTTGCATGTTTGAAAAGGTAATGGGTCAGCTAGAATAGTATAGGTGTCTCCTTCATGCTCAAAATTTACACAGTGATGCAAAGTGGAAGGAACACAACCCATGACATGAATCCAGGGTCTACCAAGCAATAGGTTATATTGAAATTCCCCCTCCAAGATGTAAAATAACTCTAGAATAGTGTTGAGGCCCACGTGAATGTGGAGGATGATGGTACCTAATGTAGAGGTGATAACGTCATTGAATGAACGCAACACCACATGATGTTTATGCATGTAATTGTCAGGTGTGCACATTTGAACGAATACATGGGATTAAATCATATTAATGCTAGTGCCCCCATCAATCATGACACGCCATACACTCATATCATCGATGTGGATAGAGATGAAGAGATCTGGGTCTGAATCATCTATTTGGTGCAGTGTGATCTCTTCCTTTAAGAAGCTAAGGGAGGCTACTAGGTGAGTAGGTTGAGGTGTGGATAAAGGTGGCACTTTAGTGAGAGAGGCTACATGATGGGGTGTGATAATGGAGGCTACAAGTGTAGGGTCATTGGGTAAAACCTCAATAGATTGTAGGACCTTTATGAGAGCTTGACGATGGGATTTTAAGGTTTGGATGAGGTCATATAAGGACATTTTTAAGGGAGATTCGTGTAGTTGTTTAAGCATTGCACGATGTGTGACCCCATTATAAATAGGGTATGTGGGGCCAAAGATAGTAATTTTAGGTGTGGGTGTAGATGGTATGTTGGGTATAGGATTGGCTGGCGAGTCAGTTGCCTCTCCCTTTCCTTTGACTCTCTGAGCATAGGTAGTGATGTGGATCATGTTTATCTGAGAGGAGTTGTAAAATCGAGAAGGTGTAGGATGAGTGGAATAATGTCATGACAGGAAAAAACCTACCAGAGGAGAAAATACTTGTGAAGTGAGCTAAGCACAATGACATCTAGGTAATGGTGTGGAAAGTTCTCTGATGCAAACCATGTTAATTTCGAAACTTGGGGGTGGATCTACGAGTTGAGGGGGTGGAGATCGTGGTTGTTGAGGAAGTAGTGAGGGAAGGACTGTGGGAATAGGTGTTGGTGAAACAGGGTCCTCATCAAGAAAGTCATCATTGTCAAAGTTTCCTTCAAGACGACATAACTGGATAAGGATGGTTTTTAAAGCCTTGTAGTTCTCCATATCATGTCGTTGCACATTATGGTAGGCATAAATTTTAGTGTCATCAAACCCTTTTAGATTGTGTTTGAGGGGGTCATAAGGTCTGGGCAGCGGTAATGTGATGACAAAATTCTCAAGGAGGTTGGTTAATATTTTGGCATAGGACCCTGTTAGTGGGTCACAATGGGAATTGAAAGTGGGTTTGCGCATAGGTGTGGCTAAGTGTTGTGGAACAGTATTTTCTGGAGGGGGAGTGGGTCTAGCTATAGTTTTGGGTGCAGGAGTGGTCTTGGGTGTTGGTCGTGTTTTCTTGGGTAGGGGTATGGTAGATGACTTGGCAGGAGGTTGTATGGTTGTTTTGACTACCGTATTGGAGGGTAGTGGATTTTTGTCTTTGGGTTGCATCTTCTTGGGTGAAGGTGATATGGGTATACGAGACCTAGAGGGAAAAGTGGATGGGGGAAGAGGGTGAGTTACCCATAGGGATAACGGAGGTGCCATGAAGGTAGATGATGCGGGTCGTACAGGGGGTGTGAAGGACAGAGACTTAAGTGTAGTCGGTAGTGAAGAAGTTACTGAGGGTGTTGGAGGTATGGGTGGTAAAGATGCTACAGATGCAGGTGTAAGTCGTGTCAGGTGCTTGGGTATGTTAAAGGTTTACGAGGCAGGAATGGCCTGTTGTCTTTTTGGTTTATTGACGAGTGGAGGTGTCTTAACCATGCTGGAAGGTTGAGGTCCTAAGACAAATGGAACAAGTGAAAGTGATGAAGGTAATATTGGCACTACCAGGGAGTGAATTCTATGGTTTTGGTTCTTTTGATTAGGTTTCAGAGTAGGCTGGGTGATGACTGTGGAGGATATAGATAAATCTAATTTGATAGGTGGATGAGTAAGGCTAGTGGTTGGGGTGACCCCTAAGGTAGTAATAGGTTTAGTCGAGTCAGATAATGTGGGTACGGGTTTGGATTTTGATGTATGGTGGGTTATGGGTGAGGGTGTATGTTGAGTTTTGATAGGTGTCGTGGAAGAAGTTGTGATAGAGGTGGTTGTGTTTGGATCGATTGGTTGAAATATCTTTGGGTAGATAGTGGAAGTGTCAACAAGTTATATCTGCATCTGTGTTCAGACAGGAAACAGAAGACACCCCCACAGTAAGGCTCTTTCCACATAATCTAAACAATCGGCTAAACGTGAGAATGACACGTCTGTAGGTGAGGTTGATGAGGACCTAATGGAAATCCCTATAAAATGTGTCTTAGAGATGGGAAATCTGTTAGCTTGAGTTTTCGTGGGTAAGAGAGCTGAAAGTAGTTCTAAGAGATCTTGGGTAGTTGATGGAGAATGCTTTCCTAGAGTAAAAGGCATCTCTACTGGATCCTTGATAGGTGGAGGAGAAAATGGGTACCCCTCTATAGGTGGAGGAGATGATGTGTGCTCCTCTGTGGGTTGAGGAGATAAAAAAGTATCCTCCATGGACTGAAGAAGTATTGTGGGTGATGGCTCTCTAAGTGGAGAAGCCAAAGGTGAAATAGCCTCGATATTAGAGGAAGGCTCCTCCTTGGGTGAGGAAGGAGGTGAATGGTGTTCCTCTGTGGGTGGAGGAATAGGTGAAGTGGGTTCAAGTGTAGGTGGAATACTTCGGGCTAGAATTTCCTCTATGGAAGATATATGAGGTAATTCAAAAGGAATAAGTGCATCGCTAAAAATAGTGTGGACCACATGGGTATGGCTATCATGAGTTGAGGTTTCTTTAGTTTGATCTGACAAAGGGGAAAGATTGGGAAAGGGTTTCTTGAATATGTCTAGGTTTTGATTGGTAGGTGCGTTAGGATTATCGATGGTTAACTCACCTTTCTCAAGAATTTCTTGGACAATGTTTTTGAAATTGATGTAATTTCCGTCACTATGACCGTTTACATGATGATAGTTACAGAAGTCCTATTCTTTATACCATGCAGGTGTGGGGCGAGATGGGTCAAAACTAGTGTGTGCTTTAATAGGTGGAAGGGTGATGGCCCCAACTTTAATGAGATTTTCTAAGACAGAAAAATAAGGCTCCCCAATTGGGGTGTATTTCCATTGTTCTCATCTGAATTGAAAAGTCTGGATGGGTGAGAGATTGGATGAGAGGCTAGCCTAATTTGAGAGATGAGTTGGGCTAGAATTAAGTACCACTACGTTAGCGGTCCCCTTGGAATTTGAATAATTGTTCTGTGGTTTGGAAGAAGAAGAGGTATCATTTAACTTGAATGTCAAACTCTTATTATGTAGTTGGATTTTCTTCTCTTCGATGGTCTGAATCTCTAGTTTTCATGCCATAGTGAATGCTTCATTGAAGGTATGGAAGGTTTGGACCTGCAAGGTTGGTGAGATATGTCTAGCGCAAGCCCGCATGAAGAGCTCGATGAGTTTTGTTTGTGGTAGTTGGAATGTGAGTTGATTGATCAGGCTCCACCAGCGAGCAACGGAATCTACAAGATTGAAAATCTAGAGAGGGGCCTTCTTTTATATTTGAAAAAAATTAGATCTCATTCTATCCCTGTGTTCTCAAAAGTTGATAAGATCTTCCAAGAAAAAGATATTTTAGAGAACATTCATTCTGAGAATTGCATTCCTGTACCTCGCAAACCCCTCACTCCTCATAATTTTGTTTCTCCTATAAGATCACCTCCCCAAAACAATATGGCCCAGCCCCCACCCAGACCTCCATTTGTGGTGAACACTTTTGGTTCTATAGATTTGAGAGGTATGGATGGGTATACAAATGATCTGCCCAAAGATGTTAGAAATAGACTGCCTAAATTTCAAGGAAATAATGCCATTACTGGGGATCATCACTTAAAGATTTTTTTCAATATGATGGAATACTTTGAGATCAAATTTGAGGATGTGTACATAAATTTTTTTATTCATACTCTAGAGGAGGATGCATGGGACTAGTATAAATATTTTCAAGAAAACTCCATTGATTCATCGATAAAAATGAAGAATGCTTTTATATTGCAGTATGGAGATAAAACAGGCCCTAGATTTCTTTTATCAAAATTTGAAAAAATAAAAAATAATATGAATGAGTTTGTTCATGACTTTAATACAAGGTTTAGTAAGACTCTGAATAGGCTACATGTGATCTTGAGGCCAAGTGATGTTTCTTTTTTAATAAAATACTCTGTTGTTTTTTATAAGAAGGTTGCCTATTATTTGAGGGATAAGAACACAACAACATTGAGGCAGGCCTTCGCTATGGCTTTACAGACTGAGAATAACATCAAGGAAATTAGTAAACCTCTTAAAAGGGAAGGTATAAATTAGATCAATCTAGAGAAGCCTCAATCAAGTAGTTTTTTGAATTTGGAGGAGGTTGTGAAAAAATTGGTAGGAGTTGTTAAGGAAATATCCTATAAACTGGCCAGATCAGAGAAGGGAATTGGAAAAAATTACCAAGGTCAAAATAAAGAAAAAGGTCAAGAAATATTTTCAAATAATCTTAGGGGTGATAAGATATGTGATGACAAAGGAAAATCATTTGTGGGATCGGGAAATAGACATCCCCAAGCCCGTGAAAATAGAGTTGTGCCTGATCCTTTGATTGTTAGAGTTAAGCTTCTGTTGTGGAAAAAGCTCATGAAATTGAGTGGTGTGACAGATGTTTCTTGTCACATGCCCCATGTGATGAAGAAAAATAAGTTGAGGAAGCTGATGATGACACTGATTATGATGTGTGCATGGTGGGGTGCTATACAAGCTCACAGTAAGGAGCAACTTGAACTGAATTAATCGGTTTCAGAACTCCTGCAGATTTCTAGGATTATATCCACCGGGTATTACCCCTTCCTTTCTATCATACTTTTGAAATAGATATAGTACAATATTTTGAATACTTAAGGTCATTAATGACTAAAAATTATGATGGAGGAATCCCTGCTGAGGAGGATAGCTAGTTGTTAATGAATGTTGTAGCTGGCCATGAAAAGGAATAGAAAACTAGGAGTAAATTTTTCAAAGGGGAAGGGCCTCAGGAAAAACCAAAAACTCCAGTTATCACCAATATCTCAAAATAAAATCCTAAGAAAGATACATCTGGTGAAATCCCTATGTCCCTAAGAAGAACTGGTATCCGTGTCAATGCTTAGACCATGAAAAATCCTTTGTTGTCAGATGAGTTTCTCAGTCTTTCTCTGAATGTTGCCTTGCCCAAATATGTTCCTTATGACATTTCTAGAGTCTTGAGTCAGATCAAGATTTTTTTTCCAATTGTTGAGCTACTTAAGATTCTTGAGCATAAGAAAAGGGCATTTGAGCATTTGGGATTGAAAGAAGAAAATATTACACAAGGAAAAAATGTGAACAATGTTGAGACTCCTCCTACCATTGAAGAGTTGGAAAAACCCCAAGTGCTGGAAGAATTGTGTCAGTCACCTAAAGTATATTTTGGAACATCCTCGGCTGAGTCCTAACTTAATTTAGATCCATTTTTCAGTACTCTGATTATTAGGGACAATATATTACACAAGTGTATGTTTGATTCTTGAGGATCATGCAATGTTATGCCTCTTGAGGTCATTAATGAATTAGATATCAAAGTGAAAATAGCTTATGGGAAGTGCACTGCCATGGATTCCAGAGAGGTGTCATTGGTTAGATGTGTCAAAGGTTTGATAGTGCAACTTGTAGCTTACCTAGGAAAGAACTTAAAACTACATATTTTTATTTTTGATTGCCCTACCAAATGGGGAATGTTGTAATCAAGAAAATGGGCTACTAGTTTGGGTGGTAGTGTGCTAATGGATATGTGTTTTTATTTAGGGCAGCCTTCTAAAGTTGTATGGTGAAAATAAGATGCTACATCTCGTTGAGGATGTTAATAATGCTTCCTATGAAGTTTTATAGACTGACACTGATGCATATAACTTTGTTGGATTTGATGATGGTAAAGAGTAGAAGATTGATAAATGCAAGTCTCTTAATCAATTAGGTTCTCCTTAGAATTTTTTGTTTGACGGGGCTTGCTCTAAATTTGGAAATGGTGCTTGTATTGTTCTGATATCTCCATGTCAGGAGGAGTTTGTTTTCTCTTTTAAAATCAACTTTGAGTGCACTAACAATATTTCTTAATATGAAGCATTGTTATTGGGTTTAAGAATTGCTTGGAAATATGGTATTAGAGACATCATTGTTAAAGGAGACTTAGATCTAATTGTCAAGCAGGTTAGAAAACTATATGCAACAAAAAATTAGAGAATGAAGTAGTATAAGCATCTTTTCTAGGATTTCATTGAGATGTTTGACTACTTTAACATAATACATCATGATAAGAAGTACAATACTCTAGTAGACAAATTGGCCATATTAGGGTCCAGATTTGAATATTTTCCTATATCCCTCTCTTGTGAGTATAATATTGAGGTGTTGACTAGGCCATTTGTTCCTGACAATGTTAAACATTGGCAAGTGTTTGAAGACGATGCCCAAGTTAAAAGGTTTTTGCAAAACAAAGGATAATTTGTTGATCAACATATATATTGGGAGCCAATGTTTTGTGTGGCTAATGGAAAGGAGACTCTATTTGGCAAAGACATCATTGAGTTGAAGACTAGTACTATTCCCGGAGGTTTGGTAGCACTTGAATCAAACCTTGCTAATGCTGATTGCATTGTCAACAGACACATTTCAGCCTCGAGGGATGTTAAAGATCATGACTTGGGTAGAAAGGATAAACCAAAAATATCTAACTAGGTAGAAATTTGAGAAAGGAAGAAAATCAGTCATATGTCCAATTGTTGAAGAAATACCAAGACTTTTTAGCATGGTCTTATTCTGAACTGAAATCATATAGAGAAGATCTTTTTTGGTGTGAAATTCCCTTAGAATCTTCTACCAAGCTGTTTAGGTAGAAAAAAAGGCCAATCAATCCACTCCTTTTCCTAAAGATGCAAGAAGAATTAAAAAAATTTAGGGATGGAGGAATCATATAGCCCACAAGGTACTCATCATGGGTTGCAAACTTGGTACCTGTCAGAAAGAAGAATAGAGATATAAGGTTTTGTGTGGACTTTAGAAACCTGAATAGAGCATCAATGAAGGATACATACCCTCTTCCAAATATGGACAATATGTTACAATTGGTTACTGGTTTGGAACTATTATCCACCTTGGATGGTTTTTCTAGATATAACTAGGTAGTTGTGAAGGAATCAGAGTGAATCAAGTCTTCCTTTACCACTCTGTGGGGAACATATGTATATGTCAGAATGCCTTTTGGTCTAATGAATGCTAGATCCACTTTCCAAAGAGCAATGGATTTAGAGCTTTCTCTTGCTATATTAATGATTTCATTACTGTATATCAAGATGATGTGACTGTTCTCTCCAGAACAAGGAGTGACCACCTACAACACTTTGAAAAAATGTTGTTAAGATGCAGGGAGTATGGTATTTAACTAAATCCCAAGAAGTGCCATTTTGGAGCTCAAAAATCAAAGTTGCTTGGGCACATTGTGTCAAAGAAAGGGGTCATGATTGATCCTGAAAGGGTAGAAGCCATCAACAAAGTCCCTATTCCAAGAACTAAGAAGTGAATTCAATGGTTTTTTGGGAATATTAATTTTATTAAGAGATTTATCTCTAAGTTTGTTGAACTAACTATTCCAGTCACTAACATGCTAAAGAAAGACCAACATATCAAATGGGAAGAAGAAACTATTCAAGATTTTGCTGGGATCAAAGAAGCATTAAATAATGTCCCTGTTTGAGCATCTCTAGATTACAAGAAGGATTTTCAAATGTTTTATTTTTCTTCAAAAAGTCCTATTGCATCTGTGTTGTTACAGAATGATGATGAGGAAGTTGAAAGACCAATTGACTATTTCAGTAAGGCATTACAAGGATTTGAGCTAAAGTATACTATCATGGAGAAGAAGGCATTTTATTTGGTAAAAGAAAAAAAGGTCTTTAGGCCATATATTCTGAGTTCCAAAGTCATTCCTTATTTTCCTCACACCGTGGTGAAAGATATCCTATCAGAAATGGAGGTTTCAAGGAAGAGATGCCGATGGGTAAAAAAATTGCAAGAGTAGGATAGGGATATCCAAACAAAAAAAGTGGTCTGAGGTTTGTACCTAGAAAAAATTATGGTAGAGAGAAATCTGTAGACAATTGAGGCAAATGAAGTTGAAGAAGAAAGGTTGAATTTCCTTGAAAAATTAATAAATTTTAAATAGTACAAGGACATCTATTTTTATCTAAAACATATACAATACCCTGAACATTTGAGCAAGAATCATAAAAGAGAACTTAAGTTAGCTTCCCAAAAATATGTCCTTACTTATTTTGGGTTAGCTTGGAAGAACCTTGAGGGAGTTCTCTTAAGATGAATTTATGAATAAGAAGCCCCTAAGATAATTTTTGATCTCTATGGAGGAGATTGTGGGGGGAATTTTGCTGGAAGAGTCAAAGCTCATAAGATCTTAAGGGTTGGTTATTGGTGGACAACTATTTTCAAGGATAGAACTCTGTTGGTAAGAAAATGTGAAAGTTTCCAACTCATTTCTGGAAGACTAAAAGCTTCAAGATCTCTTCCTTTGTAGCTTGTATCAGTTAAAGCCCCATTTAGGCAATGACAAATGGATTTCATTGGGGAAATTTTTGATCCTTCAAGTGTAGGCCATAAGTGCATACTAGTGGCCACATATTTCTTCACCAAGTGGGTGGAAGAAATCACCACCAAGAAGGAAACTCACCAAATTGTCATGGATTTTTTCCTAAATTATAACATTTGTAGATTTGGGGTACCTGTAAAAATAGTTGCTGATAATGCCATGAGATTTCGAGCTAAACATTTGGTGACCATGTGCCATGAATATGGAATCAATTTGACATATGCTTCTAATTATAATCCCCAAGGGAATGGACAAGCAGAGTCCAACAATAAAAATATGTGGAAGATAACTAAAAGAAATTTAGATTTGAACAAAAGGAAGTGGGGTGAGCAGTTGAAGTTTATTGTTTGTGCTGATCGAATCATTGTTAAATGAGCTACTGGAAAAATTCCATTTGAGTTGGTGTATAGAACTCAAGCTCTATTGTCCCAACATATGAAATTTTCTTCATTTCAATTTCTTCAACAACTGGAAGATCAAGAGGTTAGTCCCTATGATGCTTGCATAAATCATATTGTTGAGTTAGATGAAGAAAGAAGGGCATCCCATCAGAGGCATGTAAAATTCAAAGAGAAATCGAAGAAGTTTTTTGATAAGAAAGTGACTCCAAGAGCTTCAAGTGTGGGAGATCTTGTGCTATTGTGGGATAGTAGACATGAGGATAAGGGAAAAAATGGAAAGTTTTATGCATTGTGGATGGGACCTTTTTCAATTGACATTCAAATTGGTGAACATACCTTCTTCTTAAAATACTTAGATGAGGAATTGCTTGAGTTTTCTGTTAATGACAGGCATTTGAAACATTTCCTTGATTGATTTCTCATAATCAAGGTATACACCATTATATAGTGTATAGTCTTTTGGTTTTATTGTAATTTCATGTTTTTTCTATTTTGTTTCATCCTGGTCCTTAGTGGCCATGTTTTTGGTTTCTTAGTTCATCCTTGGGGGAGTTTGTTATTATTGTTCTACTCTGCAAGCTTATTCTTTGAATTTTTTGCTTAATGGTTTATTTTTGGCACTTGGTATTCTATTTGTTCTTGTGGAACTCACTTGGAGTGTCCATCCCTGAGTAAGATCTGATGTTGGTGCTCAATTTGATCTCACCCCATTTGTCCTTGAAATTCTTTAGTTTGTGGGCTTTGTCATATTATCTATCTCCTCGTATTGATGTGTGAAATCTCTATCCTTCATTTAATTATCATGATCATTCCTTTCCTTTGGTTGAGGATCACATTAAGTCCATAATTTGTTTTATGTTCCTCTATCCATTTGAAAGAATTTGTAACTTGGGCATAAACTCAGGTTTTTTCCCTTCCTTCTATTTTTCCATAATCACATTTTGTTTTCCATGTCAAATTTTATCCCAATATCTATGGAAACATGGTCTTTTTTGATTGGATGCATATCGATGGATCACATTTCATCCTTATATCATTTCCAAATTATTTGTCCTTAAAGAAAGATACATTTCCAGGCACAAATGGTGATTTCCCTGCATTCTACGGTTTGACAGGTGTGTTTTCCCCATCAAAATTATATCTCAGCATCTATGGAAATGTGGCCCTTTCTAATTAGATGCGGTTTGGTGGGGAATTTTGAAACTCTAAGGCCTACTTCAACTCAATTTTTTTCCACGTGGAGGGCTGGTGCTCATATGAAAATTCACCTCTTAGTTTGACCTTCGGAGTTGCGCCAGGGAGACAAGTGGAGGTTTCTGCTGGCCTTGCCCAGACTTAGAAATTTTTTCATGAGATTGATGTAGATTTTTTAGACCATGGACACATGGATGGCCAATGCTAATTTTAGGATCCGCCTTAGGATCCCACCTTAGAAGTTATGCCATGGGGACATGTGGTGAGCACGTGCTTGTTCAAGGTCTCCGCTTTTGGGAACTATCACAAAATTGCACCAGGGAGACACATGGAGGCTTCCGCCAGCTCCTCTCTATACTTAAACTTTTCAAGAAACTTTCTAAAGGCCTGGGACACATGGAGGGACTGTACCTAATTAGGGACATGCCCCTAAATTTTATTTTGAAGAAGCGTTAGGAGGACACTTGGAGGTTTCTGTTCACTCTGCCCTTGCTTGGAATTTTCACGCCTGATGAAACTTTCTTAGACCCTACACACATGAAGACTTCCACTGGTCCTTCAAATTTTTCAACAACTATATCGGACTGAGACACGTGGTGAGCCTGTGCTTGTTTGGGGTCTCCACTTTTGCGTACCATACAAAAGGTGCGCCAAAGACACATGTGAAGGCTTCTACTGGCTACTTTTATACTGATACTTTTGAAAGGCCAAAAAGAAATTTTCTTGGGCCCAGGATATGTGGAAGACCTGCACTTTTTTGGAAACATGCCTCTGTACCTCACCTTTGCATTTGTGCTAAGGAAACACATGGATGTCTCTAATCTAAATATGAGAAGGGGAAGAATCAATGGTTTCTATGTATTACATCTGTTTTTCTACCATTTTTGCTCCAAGACTCTAAAGATGTGAATACACACTGTTTTTATCATTTTTTAATGAAATTACTTTTCGTTTTATCTACAAAGTGCCATTGAATGGATTTATAACTTAATTTGTGAGTCCAAGGATTGTTAAGGTTGATATTTTAAAGCTGGAATTGCTCAGACACTTGCAAAAATGTGAATTACTAGAGAATCTGGATGCAGGGTAGAGTTGCCGAGGAAAGAATGGGAA
Organism: Taxus chinensis; assembly: GCA_019776745.2. NCBI lineage: Eukaryota > Viridiplantae > Streptophyta > Pinopsida > Cupressales > Taxaceae > Taxus > Taxus chinensis. The sequence goes on along the minus strand of CM034148.1, from coordinate 307,498,376 downwards.
AAGGAGGAAATGATGGAGGTTGTAGGTGCAAAGGATGAAAAAGGTGTTGCCTTAAGGGTGAAAAGGATTACCTATAAGATCCAGTTGTACAGAGCCATAAGAAATTGATTAAAATGGAGAATTCTCACATGACATAATAAGAATGATTAGAAGGACTGTCAAAAAGTTGTTGTATGACATCCTAGTCATTAGGCGAGGGTATGAGAAACATGACCAGTTCATGATTTTTCCACCTAGTAGTTACAGGTATGAATTTGTTAAACATCTCTTTCTAAGGAAAATTGGTAACAAGAAAAGTTTTCTCAAATATTTTTCTTTTTTGGGGTGAAAATTTGGGATGAGTGAGTGAGTGAAATGTATAAATGCAATGAGGATACCCTTGTAAAGGGTTGGGGTTAATTTTAATGATAAACTTTGACAAATCCCATCTTCCTGAGAGACCTATCTAAGAAACCTATTAATTTCCTATGTTTTAGATTGCAATCATGTCAAGTTGGTTGCAAGTGTACAACCATTGACAAGCTCTGAGACTCTTCGGATATACTTCCCCCTGTAGATGAATCTAATCAACTTCAAATTAGTCTATGTCAATCTTGGGAAAATTTGTTTCTACTTCATTTTAGAATGTATGAAAGTACTTTTTCTTATTCATATTGCAATCTTGTGTTAAAGTCCCTCTGAATCACATAGGATCCTGTCCATGTGACACTTTAGTGTCATTTACAATTTCATTTCAAGAATAGCCTTTATCCTCTAATGAGATGAACATTTTAAAATCAGGTTATTGTCATTTTTTGATAAAGATTGTCTGTAAGCCTTTGAGTGTATGTTAGGCATGAGGAACCAGGGGTGTTTTATGCTTAATTGGCTTTTGAACTAGAGCCTTCATGTTAAATTCTTTTCGATTGTGTGAAACTGTGCAAATTTGGGCCTCCATTGATGCACACATTTTGGTTGAAGGAATATTTTTGCTATTTTGAATCTTTCTATCATTTATTATTCCAATATTTGTGAAGATTCTCAAACATCTGGCACAATCAATTTTATCCTGCTTAATCACCCACCAAAATTATTAAAAAAACAATGAATCCCACCTGAACTACCCCTGTTTTCTCTATATGTCAACAAATAAATAAATTCTACTACGAAAATATGTAGAAGTAATTAGGGTCCTATAGTGTCTCTAGTAACTTTCAACCCTATTTATGAAATATGAATTTCTTTAGAAGTGACAACTCATGATAGTTGAATTGTGGTGCATTGATAATATTTTCTCAGGGCCCCCTTTCAATTTTGTGAAAAGAATTATATCTTCATTCTCCTTCAATGACATAGGTTACAAAATGGGTCCTCTCTCCCTAGTTGAAAGGCACAACCTAAAGTAGTGAGGATTGATCAAATCCTTAATGAAGGTGTTATCAATTTCTCCAATTCCCGAGTGACAAAGAGTCAGAAAAATACCCTCCCCAACTACAAAATGACTCATAATATAATTTTTCTATCTGTTAGTGTCTTGATAAATCATTGATGATTCTTTGTTTCCAAGGGAGAATCAATTTGGATACCAAAACTAGGATTTTATCTTCTTACAATCTAGGCAACTCCTGTAATTTGTTCATGAATATGGTTACTTATGATCTCTTCCTAATGGAGATGGTTTTTGTTTATAAGTATAACTTGAAACAATTGAAACATACATAAGAGAAATAAGGAAGTAGATGCCATACCCATTACTGGTTCAAAAATATAATCAGATCTCTGAATTCCTCGATAAATTCAGCCCTATTCATTTTTTTTGTCATTCTGGGAGTAGAATTTCACGTATTATTTAACCAATGGTCTTTCATAGATTTCATAAATTTATATGAATGTGAGTTCTAGTACTCCTATGCTTTGTCCTTGGTAATACCCCCCTCTTCACTTGTGGGAGAAAAACCAAACATTATTTCAAATTCCTACTCCTAGAACGATAAAGCCAAATCTCCCCTTCCATCCTGAACTTCTCTAGTTGTTGGAATATAATTTTGAGCACATACACATACAAGTTTTGGTCATGATATAGAGGGAGGGAAAGAAATAGTGAGTTTAATTCAAATTTTACCTATTTGATCCATTGCATTACTTCTTTCAGCATAGAATAATCTCTATTTAAAATCTTCTAACTCACAAGATGCAATACTAGAGTTTGCAATGTCATCACCAATCCGGCACTATGATAATTCTTCACCGGGAACTCCTCGTGCTATATATTATTTACTAATGCACAGCCTTTAGTTTGGTGGATGTAATCTGGAAAAACAAAACAACAACATACACACAAGAATACCATCGACTATGATAAGACGGAATGATGACAAATCTGAAATCAAAGTAAATTATAATATTAACATGAAATTGTTACAATCTCACCCATGAGGTACTTCAAGTGTTATTGACTTCACTTGCCTTTTCACCAAGACTATGGGAGAAAGAAACAATTACAATTACACCTCTTAATGGCTTCTTCACACACACCTTTAAACTGATGGCTTCCTTCGCACACTTCCTACAATATTTCTCACTACTTCCTTCTATGCTAAATGAGGGGGGTGGCCTCTCTATTTATAGAACTTCCAGGCTTATCCATCTTATCTCTAAGATAGGATAAGAAATCCACTCTGAAGAATCATATTCCATACCTTAACTCTTATCTGTACATGTAAGCTTATCTTTTAAGATAAGAAAAACCTTATCATTTTACATGGGTTCCACATTTTAGGACTTTTTACAAGTAAAATACACAAAATATTTATGACCTCACTCCTTTCCTTATTACCAATATAATATTTCTAATTCCTAATCATGTAGACCCTACTTCTCTAATTACCCAAACTTTGACATTTTAACATTACCGGACCACTTACGACAAATATTTACTTTTTACAACATTCCTATTGTACTTTGACTGTTACCGTACTCCACATTATTGGCGGCACCGTACTGACGGCGCCGTTATTATCTTCTATCAGACGCTACTACTAATTATACTTAACAACATCATATTCCTAATACATACATTAATGAAATAGAAATTACGGAGGAAAATTTTAGTGTCGACATCTTCCCCCTTCCTAGCTTCTACTCCGTCCTCGGAGTAGACTATTCTGGTGCTTGGAAAATCTTCAACTTGTCGTGGTTGACCCATTTCGTAATGGGAGTGCCATCCAATTCCTCCAGTCGGTACGTACCATTTTCATGCACAGCTGCTATTTTTGTAGGCCCCATCCATTTTGGAAGAAATTTTTCTCTGTCTTCTTTTTTTGTATCTGGAATCATATACTAGAACCAAGTCATTCACATGAAATGGAGACCACGGATCTTTTGATCAAAAAGTATTCCTTCTGCTTCATTTTCTTCTTATGGCTTGTATCCTTTGCTATTTCCCTCATTTCCTCTAGCAAATGAAGATGTACCAACCTTTCTTTTACTGAATCACTTTCATCCATCCTTTCATTTTTCATAACTCTCACAGTGGGAATATCAAACTCAATAGGAAGAACTGGATCAATGCCATAGGCCAACTGAAATGGGGAGTATCCTGTTGCTGACTTTGATGTTGCCCTATATGCCCACAATGCTGCATGAATCCTTTTATCCCATTTATGTACCTGCAAGGCTGCATCTTTTGCTAGGATTTGACACAACACAAAATTTGTTCGTTCCACCTGTCCATTTGTGCTTGGCTTGTATGTTGTTGCCTTCCTGTGCTTAATAGAAACTTATTGACTAGGGATTCTATCACCTCATTAATGAAGTGGCTGGCTTCCTTGATCTGTTACAATTTCTAATGGACAACCAAATCTGGTGACAATGCGTTCATATATGAACCTTGCCACTTCATCCATGGAAGCTGTTTTCAATGGCCTAGCTTCAACCCACTTGGTTAAATAATCTGTGGCAACTACAATATACTTATTTTGGCGTGATGTAGTTGGAAGTGGACCTACAATGTCTATTCCCCACTTTTCAAAGGGACCAAGGGGAAGAATAGGACATATGGAGCTGAGAAGTCTTACGGTTACCATGTGTTTGACAAATATCACATGTCTTACAATAATTATAACAATCTTTAAAAAGAGTGGGCCAGTGATAACCTGCATCCAAGATCCTTCTTGCTGTAAGTTGTCCAGAGAAGTGCCCTCCACATGTACCATTGTGGAATTCTTCTAGCAGTTCCTTCCCTTGATCACGTCCAACTGCCCTCTTGTACTGTCCATCAGGTCCTATTCGAAATAATACTCCATGCAGAATAGAATATGGACGACTGGCTTGAGTAATCTTTCTCAATATCAAATTCAAATTCTTGTAGAAAAATTATCCATCTTGCTATCCTCCCTGATGGGTTAGGCTTATTTACAATATATTTTAGAGCCTGATGATCTGTTACAACTAGAAATTTTTTCCCTATGTTGTCCACTCAAAATTCCCTGCTCTGTCAAAGGTAAAATCTCAAAATTTTGAGTCTAAATGTCTTTTCTACCAAGCTGGTGGTGTAAAAAAAAAAGTCTTGGAAGTCTGAAAATCTAAGTATTGGACTTTTTTCTTGCATGTATTTCGGGCCTGTCGGACATTTTTGTCCCGACTGTCCCAAGTTCCAAAGTGCGAGTTGTTTCCCGTTCCTGCCGACCGGTCCGAAATCCCCGAAATTGTCCTATCTTCGGGCCCGTTGGAAGTTTTTTGTTCCATATGTCCCGAAAGCTTTTGTGCAAGTCATTCCAATTTTCGGCCCGAACCATCCGAACTGCGTACAATCTTTCGCACCATTTGTCCCAAATATCCCAAAGTCAAAAGTACGAGCTTTCCCTTTTTTCGGCCGAAGCTTTCCTAGTCGCGTACTCCGGAACTATCCTGTCCAAAAGTCCCAAGTCCAAGCGGACCTGCTTTTCCAATTTCGGCCGAAATGCCCGAGCCGCGTACTCGCGTATTTTTCGTCCCAATTGTTCCAAAAGCTTTTTGTGCATTCATCTCTTCCATTCCGCCCGAGCCGCGTGTTTCGCGCATTCGCGTCTCACATGTCCCAGCGTACCTAGTGTCATCCATACTTAGTTTTTTCCTGCCACCACTCACATCCAAGTATGGCACTTTTTTCAAGTTGGTGGTCGTGGTAATTAAATGCGCATTGAATTCACTCCTCTCCCAAAAGGCTATATAATGAACATTTCCCCTTCGCATTTTCTCACATCTTCCTTGATTATCCTTTGCTCAAAACCCTTGCCGCCTACAAACTTGCGCACGTTCCTCTGCTTCTGTAATTCCATTCCAAGTCTAGTTTTGCAACCTTGTTCCCCTGAAACTATCGACATGAAGATCAAATTTCAAGGACAAGAACAGTTTTTCCCTCCCACTCGAGTCTGCTGTAAGCAACATTGGAGATAGCGAGGCCCGACATCCTCGATTTCAGCGATTTTTTGGGGCAAGGATGGAAGTTTGCGATGAATCCCTCGCCGATGGCTCAGACAATTTATGACAGTGGTTTGGCGTACGCTGGAGGATTCCCATTTCAGTACAGTGTGCTGATACAGTGCTTGCATGCGGAGCTCACTTCGACCCCGCCTCAAGTGAATTGACAAACGTACATGGGGAGCTCATCAAAAGCTAGACCGCTGCCGCCCATTGGTGCAGGATTCTCTGAGAATTCCGGAATTGGACATCATGCCATAGTTGTTTCCCTTGGAGTCCAAGCGCAAGCCATGTTCGATCAAGACAGTGACAAGTACATGGGGCACGAGTGGCGAAGTCCTGGTTAAAAAACCCTAAGAAAGGAGCTTCTCGCCTCAACACAAACTCTCATCCGAGCAGACTTCAACGAAAACTGTCAGATTTCATATATACTGGCTGGCTGGCTCGGTCATGGGTTTGCCTCCACCAGCGAGTTTCCATTTCTGGATTTGCCCGCTCATCAGTATGGTGTGCGAGGTACACAAAATATCAACTGGGCTGAGATCATCAGCATGAACCTGACGGAACAGCTATCCAACTTACTGCAAACAAGAAGTTTTTTCATGACTTCGTATCTGACATGTATACTCTAGCAGCATCAAGGCAATGGTTTTGGATTCTCATATATAGATGCCCACCAAGGCAACCAGTGTACTCCTATTGCCCCGCAGTTTACCTTGGAGACCAGCAACCGCAATTTCAGAAGGGTTAATGATTTTTCACACTATGTACATGGTCCGATTGCTCGAGGGTGACACCCGCCAGGAGGTTTTTTCAAGATGAAGCCATGACTTGATATCACGGTATGGAGCCTATTCTATTCAACTCTGCCTCAGGAAGTTCTCATACATCAGGCTTGCTGGTTATGAGGGTACTCCCTGCGGCTTTCCCATGTTCTTGCAATTGACAAGATGGCCCATGATTGAAATATGCAGGCAACTGGACAAGTTGCACAGAACTTGCAGAGACAAGAGATCTCTTGGCTTGCACTTTCCCATCTCTCTAGGAAATTACACGTGCAAAACAGCCCTGGATGCCCAGAATATAGAGAGAACTTTGGTCCCTATCACCGTTCATTCTTCAAGCCAAGAACCTGCTTTGACTTGAAGAAGTTTATTTGAACAGAACATTCAAGATAGTCTAGTCAACATCACCATGTGGCAGAGACAGAAGATTACTTGGCCGACTGTACAGACGACTTTGAGGCCAGAAAAAGACATTATGGCAGTTCTCTCCTTACAATTGATTATTCAAGAGCTCGGTCTGTACCAAGTTCCTGAAGGCCTTGAAAAGAATGATAAGTTCTGAGCTATACTCATATGAGTACTGAAAATGTGATCAAACACACCCCCCTCTGGAAGACATAGATTGGAACAGAAAAGAGAGGGATGATTTGGCTGTAAATCCTTTCCAGTCTATAGTCCAGGACCTAAGGTCTGGTTCAATAAAAAGGTCCGAGAGAATTCAGGGGAGACTCTCGGGGAATCCCTCCTCCAAGGATGCCTTGTTACATGGAAACAATAAGAGAAGCACCAGTTCCAAGGTAAGGAGGATCCGAACACCAAAGAAAACCTCTCCTACCTCAGCAGCTCAGGGACCTGCGGAATCTACTCCTTCTCCATCCACTCGGTATCTTAAGAAGAAGCTCAAGGAAGTAAAGAAGGAACCGGTGGAAAGAGATCCCAGGAGAAACAAGGCAAAATTGCCTATTGGACCCAGAGAACATCATCATCCTAAGTGAAAGTGAAGAGAGTGAAAGGCCAACTCCTACAAATGTTCCTGAGGACCCAACAGAATAAAGACAATGAGGTCCAGAGCATGAGCTTCCAGGGGCTAGTGATTCTTCTATCTACTGCCATTGTCTCCAGTGCTCTCTCACCTCCCACTGCTCGAGTCAACCGCTGCACAGAACCTTGAGTTGTCATGGGGCTCCCTGGAAAAAATTTCATTGGCCCCTTGCTCCTCAAATGCAGATTCTTCTTTCCTCTTTTGCATGGGTTAAAGATCTTCATCGATGAAGGCTTCAAGCTCTATGAAAATGTGAGCAATATTCCAACTGAAGCTCTCTCCCTCTCCTCCACTATCAGTACCAATGGATAAAGAACTCAAAATCTGGAGCATTGCATAGTAGACCTCCGCCTCATGGGACAAACAGATGAAAACATCCTAATGGCGAACAACTGATTTTTGGATGATGCCAAAGACAATTTATCACGTCTTGGGTCTACAGCGTAGAGTGGAAGACTTCACAGTATTAGAAGAACTGTGGTAGAGATGAAGAACAGTTGGCAGAAGGGAGAAGCTATTCGGTTAAAAAGCACTGACGTGGCTGAGGCCTACATGTTCAAATATACAATTGTCATCTTCTAAGGATGAAAACTCTGGTGCTCTTTCTGTCCCTGCAAGAATCAAAGCTCAGTTCAGAGCTTTGTAAAAAAACGATCTGTTCCAGGAAGCACCATCTCCAAAGAAAAGATGAAGGACATTTTCTCTCTTCAATAATGCCATTAAAAAAGCAAATAAAGATTATCATACTCACGTCGAGTTGATAGAAGAGATGACAAAGAATGTCAGGATTTGGACTCAGTCTGCTGCCAACACTTCTGTTCCAACGTGGCAAGACAAGACCAGGGCTTTGAAGAAGTTCAGGCAATCGATGGCTTCTGAAGACATTGGGGTCCCTCCACTGTAGCTTGGCCACTGTCCTCCTCCTTCTAATTCTTTTCTATGTTAAATCTTTTCCCCTCTCTCTTTCTGTCTTTTTTCGCTTATTCCTTGTCTTTAGGTATTAGGAAAAAGAAAAAAAAAAAAAAAAAACAAAAAAAAAAAAAAACCGGACAATGGAGAAACGATTCATTTCCACCTTAGAAAGAAGATAAGAAAAATCCATTGTACAACGGTTTACATTAATAGACTTTTTAAAGAAACGTTACAACAATATACTAATGACCTATTTGCCTTTGGCACGCCATTTTTGAAGGAGGAAGAACGGTGGCATACTCTCCAATTGTAAATCATCTTGAACGATAATCAATACAAAAGGGCTTTTCCTTCTTCATTTTTCATTCTCTAGCTGAATCTCTGTATCTCCGTGTTTTCCATTCCTAGTATTTGAAGATTATTTTTGTACCTAATTCAATTTCCTTGCTGATTGTTTTTTTTGCAAATACAGTGGTCTTGCACAACCAAGAAAGAAACTTTGTGTCTTTTGATTAATGAATCTAAATAAAGGTCGTTTTGAAGAACTTTGTGTCTTTAATCTATTCACTAATACAAATTCCTTGTTCCAAATCCCTCCTTGTAACTTCGCACTAAAGAATTATTCTGTTATCTATAATTCCAAACGTTTGCTATTTTGCTTATCTTCATACCCTCTTTCCTCAGTCCGTTTGTAACTGATGATCTTTGTGGAAAACATTTCGTGGTATCCAAGTTCGACCATAAAATGACATTCTGTATATTTGTAAATAAGTTCGTGTCTCAATAAGGGAACCTCTCCCATTAAAGAGGAGGGACTTCTTGTCCCCTGACTGTTGCTCTTCTAAAAAGTCCTATTTGAAAACCAACACCCTAGCAATTAATTTCTAAACTTCTTTATAGCAAAAATGATAGCCAGAGCCTCTTTTTTAGTTACAGTATAATTTACTTCAACACTGCTCATTTGTCTACTCCCAAAGTAAATTGGATGTTCATTCCCATTTTCATCCTTTTGGCTCAAAGTACTTCCTAGTGCTGCATCTAAGGCATCCGTGTACACAATGAATGGCTTGCTCCAATTTGGATTCTTCAAAATAGGTGAAGACACCAGGGCTTCCTTCAGTTGTCCAAAAGCTTCATGCACCTTATTTCCTGGTTCATAAGTGACATCCTTCTTCAAGAACTGGGTTAATGGCTGTGCAATCTTTGAGAAATTCTTAATGAACCTTCTATAGTAACCCACATGGCCTAAAAATGATCTCAACTTACTTCTATTAATAGAAAATGGTAAATATTTGATTTTTGAAACTTTAACAGGATCAGTACCAATACCATCTTTGGATACAACATGCCCTAACAAAATACCTTTAGAACATCCAAAGACACACTTTATAGGGTTTAGTGAGGCTTGTGCTTCATCTAACCTTTGAAATGCTGTCTCCATTTGGTGCAGGTGGTCCAAATTACTCCCATAGATGCAAAAATAATCTAGAAATACTCTGATGAAGGTCTTAATGTAGGGTTCGAACACCCTATTCATCAAACGCTGGAATGTTGCTAGAGCATTACACAACCCAAAAGGCATAACTCTATAAGCAAAAGTTCCCCAAGGAGTGGTGAACGTGGTCTTCAGTTGATCTTTCTCTGCTATACGAACTTGGTTGTAGCCGCTATATCCATCAGCAAAACTATAACACTCCTAGCCAGCTACTTCGTCCAAGATCTAATCTGAAAATGGAAGAGGGTAATGATCCTTCTTTGTTTCCTTATTGAGCTTCCTGTAATCAACACAAATGCGTAGCTTCTCATTCTTTTTTATTGAGATCACAATGGGAGAAACACATTCTGAATTCTCCACAACAAATATGAATCCTGCATCAAGCAACTTATCTATTTCTTCTTTTACAGTCTTGGAAAAATTAGGATTCATTCTATATGGCATTTGCTTTATGGGCTTAGCACCATCTACCAGCTCAATACAATTTTCTATCCAACTTACTTGACAGAGTTCCTTGTAATCAAAAGTGAATAGGTGTATGTACCTTCGAAAGAGCTGGAGGTAGGATACCTTCTGACTCTCCATCACAGCATCACCAATCTTTATTTTTTGGAGACGATCATCAACTTCTTCTTCAGATAATTTTATGGGGTCATGAGTTGGTGTCACTAGAAGGATATCCATGACTGAAACATCCACCTCGCTTTCTTCATCTTCAATGTCCACTTCACTGGTACTAGAGTAATTAGAGGATGTCCAATCATCAGTTTCATCACTTGAATCCACAGGTTCTACTTTATGATGTCGAGGAATCACGTTTATCTTCACCCTCTCTCTACCACGTCCAAGTGTCATAAAACCTTCATTCCAGTAGTTTCTTGCATGAACTCTCCTTAGCCATGGTCTTCTCAGAAGCATTGGGTACGCAACAGTACCATTTTTTATCACCTGAAAGTCTACCACACATACAACACCCATAACAGATATTGCCACATTTGAAACTACACCTTCTGGTTTAGTTTTTCCCTTATTTAATGACCTTAACATAAGTGTTGAAGGGTGATCAATTTTTAAACCCAACATATTCATTACAGACTCGGTCATTACATTAAATGCAGCACCTCCATCAACTAAGACATCATGAATTGAAATACCATTACATAATACCTCAGCTTGTGGAGCATAGGGATCCGCCTCTACCTCCAAAATAGGGACCTCAACCTCCTTCCTTCGTCGAGCATTGAGTCCACTTTGCAACTCCCACATCTTATTAGAGGACATAGCCAAGAGTTGACCATATGTAATATTTGCAGGCCTTTTGGACAGATCTTCCAAGATGGAGTATGGTCCTTGCCCCTGTGAAATCAGAAAATCCTGCACACCCAACTTTCTCCTCCTATGTTTCTTACTATTTTCTTTTTTCATCTTCTTAGGATCATTTCCATCTTGATTATCTTTTTCTTTCTTTCTTTTTGTTACAAACACATCTACTTCATTATTTCTGGTCTTATCTACTACATCAAAAGAATTCACAGGTGCTTTTCTTTTATCATTATCTCCTTTACCAGATGTAGAAGCTCTATCTGGACAATTATGCTTATAATGACCCTTTTTATAACAACCATAACATACAAATTCATAAATATTTCTTTTTGGACCTCTATCTCCTCCCTGAGAACTAAATTCCTTTCCTTAAAGAAGATTAATAGTTAACTGACCCATCTTTTTGAGAAAATCTTCATACTCAGTAGATGTACTAGGAGAAATATTTGTGCTCACCGGGAGTGGTTGTGGATTCTGGACCAAAGGTACTGGTGTAGGCTCTACTTTAGCAAAAATTTCTTTGGGCTCCTCTTCCATGCTTTCTTCTTGCCTTCTTGCAATCTCATTTGCTTGTTCAATGGTAGCTGGGTGGTCATACTTCACTCGTTTTCTGATCTTTGGCTTCATCCCAAGAATGAAGTGCTTACAGAGGAGATTATCCATGCCATTCATCAAACCATCCGCTAATCCTTCCTTCCGGATCTGGGCATCGAGCTTCCTCCTTAGCTCTAGAACACGAGCATGATAATCACTTATCTTCTCCTTCTCTCCTTGGGTTAGCTTTGTGATCTCGATCATGAGATCTGCATATTTCTGTTGTTCACCAAATTCTTCAAGAAAACTTTCAGTTAATAAATCCCATGAATTTTTCATATTATCACCTAGTGTTTCAAACCACCTAAGTGCTGAACCATCAAGAAAGGTAGGAAAAAATTCGGTCCATTGTTCCCTTCTTATGAGGCCATTACAAATACAAGATCGTTTAAACTCTTGAATGAAAGAAGAAGCATCTTCATTAGATTGAGCTGAAAAAACAGGAATCTTTCCCATTTTCAAAAGTAACCACCGTGAAATACCAACCCACAAGTACACTTAACAAGACTTATGTGCACAAATAATTAGAATCACTATACTAGAGAGTGACTTTACACCTTTCTACAGTAAAATAGAAATGACCATGGTAAACTATGGTAAAACTTGACTTACTGCAGTAAAAACTGACTTTACTGTGGTAAACACTATTCATGGTAAAAAGTGAAGTTACTGCGGTAAATACTATTCATGGTAAAAAGTGACTTTACTGCGGTAAATAGTATTCCCAACAATAATGACTTTACTATGGTAACTACTATTCATGGCAAAAATGACTTTACCATGGTAACTACTATGCACAGTAAAAACAAGGTTACCCTCCAATTGATTTTTGACTAAGTGGGAATATCTCTCCAGAAAATCCACCAACGAGGAATGGTCTCGGCAACAGAACCAAAATGTCATCACCAATCCGGCACTATGATAATTCTTCACCGGGAACTCCTCGTGCTATGATTATTTACTAATGCACAGCCTTTAGTTTGGTGGATGTAATCTGGAAACACAACAACAACATAACACAAGAATACCATCGACTATGATAAGACAGAATGATGACAAATATGAAATACCAAAGTAAATTATGATATTAACATGAAATTGTTACAATCTCACCCATGAGGCACTTTGAGTGTTATTGACTTCAATTTCCTTTCACCAAGACTATGGGAGAAACTTTATAATTACACCTCTTAATGGCTTCTTCAACACACCTTTAAACTAATGGCTTCCTTCACACACTTCCTACAATATTTCTCACTACTTCTTTCTATGCTAAATGAGGGGGGGTGGCCTCTTTATTTATAGAACTTCCAGGCTTATCCATCTTATCTCTAAGATAGGATAAGAAATTCACTCTGACGAATCATATTCCATACCTTAACTCTTATCTGTACATGGAAGCTTATCTTTTAAGATAAGATAAGTCTTATTATTTTACATGGGTTCCACATTTTTAGACATTTTACAAATAAAATATACAAAATATTTATGACCTCACTCCTTGTCCTTATTACCAATATAATATTTCTAATTCCTAATCACGTAGACCCTACTTCTCTAATTACCCAAACTTTGACATTTTAACATTACCAGACCACTTATGACAAATATTTACTTTTTACAACATTCCTATTGTACTTTGACTGTTACCGTACTTCACATTATTGGCGGCACCGTACTGATGGCGATGTTATCTTCTATCAAACGCTACTACTAATTATACTTAACAACATCCTATTCCTAATACATACATTAATGAAATAGAAATTACAGAGGAAAATTTTAGTGTCGACAACAATTCTTTCTAGAGGGGAACAAAGACTGGAACTTGTTTTCGGTGGTATCACATGGATATTCATGATTTTGGTTAAGTTCTATCACACATCTTCTCACAAAAAACCAAGACCTCCTAATTTTTTTTTTAAAAGATCACAGAAGATATGGGAACTGATGAACTCACCTTTTACCAAATTTCCAGTCGCTTCTCGGAACTTGAAAAATTATTTTGGCAACCAAATTCTGAGTGTTGGGGTTAATGCTTTCTTCAGTTATCATTCAATATAGCTTTAAAATATTTTTAGAACATAAAATTTTTGGGGTACTAATAGATTTTTTTATAAAAAATTACCTTATTAACAACTCACATATTCATGCATTAATACCAAAGATTGCGTTCATGGGGAAATTTCATAATTCTTAGATTTTTAATCTTTTCAGCCATTGCAATATTTTTGCATCCTATCATCTGTGTATTTAACTTATAATAATCTTTTATGTTAATGGGCCTTACTCCCATATGGATAGTAAATTAATGAACCTCCTTTCTTAGATTTTAACGAGATTCAGAAGAATTCTGTAAAATGATCTGCACATTGTCATTGTAACATGAAAAATGCACTTCTTTTTCCATTCCCAAGTATGCCATATGATTGGTTCTTTCTCATAATTCATAGATCCTCAGGTTTATTTTTACCAATTTCTCATCTGAAAAATCATAAAAATTTGTTAACCTTTTTCCCAACTTCCCAATATTCCCCTTCATAGATTGTTTCCTCTTACTTATTTATTGAAGGCACACGAAACTATAAACCCAGCCCAATCAACCACTTTTGACTTTAGTTACCGAGTTGATAAATGTTTCCCTTTGAGATTCAGACTTACAACTTCAGTTTTCACTTTACCAGGTGTAAAGTTAAATGGTGATTAAAGGCCCATTTCCCCACCCCAATAATATTTTTATACATGTTTACGTTCATGTAACGGGGATGTGGCCGCATTTTAGATTATACTCATGTGATTATTCTTGAGACTATTCTATCGGGCCTCATAAATTATTTTGAAACTTGTATATTTACATTACTTCTGAAAACATTCAAATTAGTTATGATATCATGAAACAAACCAAAACATGCCACGTGCCTTAAGGAGTCAAGAAAAAAATGTAGTTTACATAAGGTTTAACAAAGGACGACACATAAAGAGAATTTTGCAAGGATTGATATGACTCTTTAACATTTTTTACACAAAAATATTTATGTAAATAGGGAATGAAAATTCTTTAAGAAACATTTAAAACTAAGGGGAAAGTTTAAAATGAGCACCAACAACAGCTCCAACTCAAGGATGGGCACCCTTCGTGGGTGTCACAAGAACCACATAGAAATTTTGATATACAACTCAAGTGACTTAAATCATTGGGTAACAGAGTCATAAAAGAAAAAAACACATGGCATTCCAGAGAAGATTCACACAAAACGCAGATTAAAAGTACCAAACAACCTGGTTGATGTAGAACAAAAAAAAAAAAAAAAAAGAGAAACAAAAACAACCAAAAAATAAAATTTGTACACTATACAAAAAGTCATACCTGAGCACGAGGAAATAGTCCAAGAACTACTTGAGATGTCTGTCATTGATAGTAAATTCTAATAAGTATCCTTTTAGGTCCTTCAAGAAAAAGGTTTTTTCCCTAATTATGATATCAATAGAGTATGAACCCATCCATATGGCATCAAAATTTTTATGTTTTCTCTTTTCTTGGTGCCTACTATCCCACTACAAGACTAAATCTCTGATATTAAACTCTCATGGGGTAAATTTCTTATCAAATATCTTGTTAAGAATTTCCTTGAACTTCAAGTGCTTGTGATGGGATTTATCCTTCATTGTCAAGTTGTTGGATGTACTGATAGGAAGACAACTGTATATGTAAGAGAAAAAGATCCTTGACTCCATAAACTAACTCAAAAGGACTCTTTCTAGTATCTCTTTTAGTAGTAGTTCTTGATCTACCCATATGGAAAATTTATGTTTCTCACCACATTTTATTTTATTGACTTCTAATGTCCTCTTTGGTATCTTGAGCATATTTTTATTACTTGATTCAGCTTGAAAATTCCCCCGATGGTTATAATTAGATGCATAATTTAGGACAATTCCATATCCTTGGCACATAGTCATTAATGGTTTGGCCCTAAAGCTCATAGCATTATCAGTAACTATCTTTGCATGAACCCCAAATCTCTTGATGATATTATTCAAAATGAAGTCCATAACTACTTGATGATTTTATTTCTTGGTAGGGATGGCTTCAACCCGCATAGTAAAATAATATGTAGCTACTAATATCTATATGTTTCCTACACTTGAGGAATCTGAAATTTCTCCAATAAAGTCCAACCCCCATTTCTTGAAAGTGGCTTCAATCGATACTGGTTGTAATGGTAGGGCTCTGAGGATTTCAACCTCCTAGAGAATGTTTGGTAACTTAAAAATTTTATGACTAATATTGTTGCATGTTTGAATAATGTGGGCCACCAATATCCTGTTTAAATTTTATGAGCAGTTACTCTTCCAAAAAAATTCCCCCAGTACACCTTAATACAATTCCCTCTGTGTTTTTCTAGTCCAAACCATAATTAGTCATAACATATTTCTAGGAATCCAACTTAAGTGTCCTTATTTGATTCTTATCTAGATGCCCTGGACATTTCCAATTCTTCAAATAATATATTACATCTTTATACTAAAAGGAATTGGTCATTTTGTCCTAGAGATCAAAATTTCCCTCCTTAATTGCATTGATTTCCATTACTTGCAGATTACTCTTGGGCATCAGTTTTTCCAGGCCCAAGCCTCTAACAAGTTTAGGAGTTTGAATATCCATATCTAACTCCGGGATCTTTTTTACCTAGTGACATCGTTTACTAGATATTTCCATCTCATACAATATATACTTGCCCATTGTGTGGGGAACATAGGCTATAATATTTGAGCTCAAGATATAACAACTAAATAATTTAGTAGCCCTTACCAAATAAAAATACTACTTTTCCATGATAGTATATTTCAACTCAGTACCTTGTAGGGATTTGTGAGAAAAATAAATGGTCCTTTCATTTCCTTCTTCATATTTCTGCAATAACATTGATGCAATGGTATTCTCGAATGTGAAAGAAAACATTTGATAATATTTCTTATAATCAGGACTCACCAATACTGGGGCATTTTTTTATGTTTACTTTATTCTAGTGAATGCTTGAATAAATCCTTCTTCCCATTTGATAACGTGGTCTTTCTTCAACATGTTCATTATAGGAATAGTCATCTCAAAAAAATTGGAGATGAATCTCCTTATAGAATTTATTTGACAAAAAAATATAGATTTCCCTTTTTTGATTTAGCGATAGGAACCTTACCAATTTCTTATACTCTCTAAGGATCTATCATGAACACTTATTTGAATACTATATGTCCCAAAATAACTTCTCCTTTTGAACACTAAAGTGAAATTTCTAGGGATTCAATGAAATTCCATATTCCTGACATCTAATTAAGAAATTCTCTATATGTCTCAAGTGGTCACCACTTTTTCTAGAGAATATTGTCTCATCATCTTGGTACAAAACTAAGAAATCATTGATGAAACCTGAGAACTCCATATCCATTTCCATTTTAAAATTATCTCCAACATTCATTAGCCTAAATGACATCCTAACATACACATATGTTCCCCAATGGTTGGTGAGGGAAGTTTTAAATCTTTCAGATTGCTTCACAACCACCTAATTGTAACTTGAGAACTCATCTAATTTTGAGAGCAATTAAGATCTAGTAAATAGTTGTAACATATCATCCATATTAGGTAATGGATAATTATCTTTAATTTAATCCTTGTTTAGATTCCTAAGATATACACAAAGTCTTATATCTCCATTTTTCTTTTTCACTAGTACCACATTAGCCACCCATGAAGAATATCTGGTGGGCTTTACTATTCCTCTCTCTCTTAGCTTTGTCAACTTTTATAGCATCTTGAGTGAGAGAATATGGTTAATAGGACTCTTATTTTTATCTAAATGGATTAGTATGAGGATCCAAAGGTATCTCATGTTGGAACAATTCCTCTCCATAATCCTTCAGCTCTAAATAGGACCATTCTAAAAAATATTTGTATTTTGTTAACAACTTAATATAAGTTTTATTCTCTTATTTTCTCATATTACATCCCAACCAGACCTTCCTTAGGTTTTGTAGGGTTCCTAATTTGTATTCTTAAACTTCTCTTGAAGAAAAGATGAGCCTATTTATTACCTTGTCAGCATTATCAAAATTAGACTCAAGGGAAACTAACCCTATGAGAATGTTTTTTGTCTTTAGTTGAATTATGTCTTTCCCAGACAAATTTTCCTTCCTATCACAAATTAAAACCATTGGATCAATATCCATGTATATATTTTTAAATTCACATTCATTTTCATGAACCTTCGTATCTGATCATCATCTTAAAATACTTGTCATTGTTTGACATTGTCATGCACAGATGGTCTATATAATATTTCAACATCATAGCTACCATAACGGGAAACCATAAAATTTGATCCTGGTCTTTGTCATGATGGACCTGCTTGTCTTTGTCACTGAGAAGTTGGTCTTTGTCACGGCGGGCCTACTTGTCAATTTGATCCCCTCGCCCTATGATGAGGTTACCCACATGATGCTACATTTCATTTCTTTGGAAGGGAGGTTCGTCACTGTACTTGCTAAACATCTTGTCTTCCTCAATCATTTTCATAGGAATCGCACGGTATGTTCCCCCCACTATCTACTTAGCTCTCTTGAACGCTCCATTTTGGAGTTTCAAAAGCATGCTCGTGCTGTTCCCTTACACCAGGGGCTAATTTTCCTGCTGCATAAGTTATGTCTCCTTCGGTCTCTTGGCCTCCCTTCCTCCCCTTGCTCTGTTCCCCCTCTGCCCGTTTCTATAGCTGCCAACCCCATTTCTCCACACTCTGTCCTCACCACTGCTACTTTCACCCCTCTCCCAGTCTTCCCGGATCCATCTCCCATTACCCCCACCTCTGCCCCCACCCCCTTTGCTTCCACTTCGGCCAGATCAGTTACTAGGTCCTCTAGAAGATTGAATCTTGATATCCCTGCTGTGGGGAAGGGTCCTCAGGAAATTGAAATTGCCCATAACCTCCTTCATATTAGCGGGGCTAGTTCATAGGAAGAACATATGGAGATCTCCACAAAAAGGATGGAGGCCTTAGAAGCTAACATGAAGTTGTTGAGGGAAGAGGTTAAAAACATGGCAAAACAAAAAGGTAAGAGGAAGGAGGAGGAGGAGGTGGCTATGGATAATAGCCACATTGAAGATATTTACAAGAAGCTGAACTCCTTAGACTCCCATTTAGGGAAGGCCAAGACTCGCCATGACTATAACATGGCCATTTTTACTACTATTCAAGAGTTCATTGAGCAACATGTCCGAAGTATCTCCAATCTCAGCGGGGTTTCGGCTACCCTTTGGGGAACTGATAAGGAAAGCAAAAGGACCATTTCTCAGCTAGATGTTACAGATGCTGCCATCATGACAACCTTGGGGATGTTCAAATCTTGGAAAACTATAAAATCCACCATCGAAAAATCCACCAAGAAGTAATTGGGGGTGCTTTTTCTGCACTTATGTGTAATTTTTGCTATTTTTTTGCTGTCGTTTTGCTACTTTTCTGTAGTTTTCACTTTGTTTTGATTTTGTTTTAGTAGCTGCTCTTTGGCTACTTTGGGCTTCATTGTCCCATATGGATTTTGATCCTTTTTGCTGTGGTTTCTTTCCTATTCTAGCTTCTAGGACCTCTTTTGTTCTCAAGGGTATAGTCCCTTTCAAAAAACTATTTGCCAATAAAAAAAAAAAGGGGGAAACCATAAAATTATGAAATTTAGATGCAAGAATAGATTTTTTCAGCTTATATTGTATGAAGGACTCAAACATAATATCAACATATAATATTTATCATGGTATACAATGTTGAAGGACTCAAACATTTCAATAAATTCCCATACTGCATGTTTGTACTATTTCATTCCTTGATTATTTATTGCATACAACTACATGGTTTTCTTCACTACCAATTCACAATCTCTTTTGTTAACAATATCTTTGATCTCATATTTCAATGAAAATCTTAGACATGGAGGAGCAATGCTTTATATTTTGAAATGTTGTTGGTGCACTCAAATTTTAATTTGAATGAAAAATTATATGTTTCTTTGTCTGGAGAAATGAAAACCACTCAAACTATATTTCCTCTTTTAGAAAATGCTCCATCAAACATCATAACCCAGGGGGCATAAAAAATTTCCAATTTTACATTGTAGTTTATAATGCGGTCCTCAAAGTATGCATACCCCATAAATTTATCTACGTCCACATCAAAAAATAACAATTCATATGAAGAGTTCATTGGATCTTCAATCAAATGTAACATCTTCTTCTCACCATGTAATTTCACCAAGTTTCCCTTCATGGGTATAGTAGCATAGGACATATCCATTTGAACACTTCTCACACTTGCAGCCCACTTTCTAGACAACGACATGCCCCATTTAGTAGGGCATTCAATAATCATCAAATTCATGGTAAAGTACTTACAAGGATAGGTAGTTATTGGCACAACAAAACCTTTCACGTATCAAATAGATGACACTTGCCTTGAGTCCATGGCATGGAATTTTCCAAAATATTTTTTCACCTTTATGTCTAACTTATTCATAACCTCTAGTGGAATTATGTTTCATGAGGGTCTTGAATCAAATATATAATTATGGACTAGTTTGTCTTTAATTTTTAGTTTGGTTAAAAATGTGTCTACATCTAACTCGTATTCAACCAAAGAAGTGCCTAAATATACTAATGGGAATTCCCCCACACTTTCTTGTTGACATATTTACTTGTGAAAACCATTTCCAACTTGGATCCTAAGTATTAAAATGCTCTCCTTATATGTTTAGGGATCCCGAGAAGCTCTATAATAGACACATTAACTTTGATTTGGCTCAACATTTGAACCATATCACAGGGGGTGTACTTAGGAAAATTGGTACTAAGAGGCAAAATGATTTCCTTTTCTATTGGGATGAGGTCCTTTACTACTTGAGCATTGGTAGGGGAACTTGGCTTGTTTAAAAAGACTGGGCTTTTGTTGGGTGGATCTTTCTTTTGGCCATTCTTGAGGATCTTATTTAGGATAGGTGTCGTTGGTTTAGGATGTAGCCCTAGTCCTTTGACCATTGTGTTTCACAAATTATGTTCATTTTCTTGTGTTACTACTGAATTCACCATAAGTTTCCTATCCTCCTTAGAGGGTACACCACCATCATACTTTTTTATCATTAAATCTCTCAAATCTCAAAGTCATGGTTAAGTAATTCAAATGCTTGAACCATATCTATATCAATAAAAATATTAGAGGGGAAATAAGATACTCAACTTATAAAGTACTAAAAAGAATCCACAATCTTAGAAATTATCAACTCACTGGAGGTAGCTCCTTATGTTCAGAATTAAGCAAAATCAAACATAAATACATTACCAAAGGTGACCTCGTAATCAGCCTCTTCTTCTACACTAGGGTCACATGGGGATGTGGTAGAAGAAATTTTTGACACCATTCAATGACATGATCCTCTTCTACTAATAACACTATGGTAGTCAATGGAGTAGGGCCTAGCTCGTTTTGTCTCAGGGTTTGTTGTTTGTTACCTCACTCTATATATCCTTTCCTTTTATCATCTTCTTTGTGATCACCCCTGGGATGATTCCAAAATTTGTTTTGTCCCTAGGGTTGGTGCTTAGCTTGTGGATTTGAAGCTAAACCCTTATCTTTCCTGACAAGCTTGTATGATATTTCCTTTACTTCCCTTGCCAAAGTATTGACCACCTCCACTAGATCTACTCCCTTTCTTTCATGAGGCTTCTTAGGAATGATTAACTTGACACCTTCACTCTTTGGGGGTTTCCCCACTACCTTAATTCTATTCTCAATTTTTACTGTCATAGAGAAATCTTGCTTTAAATTTTTGATATTTTTGTCCTTAAAAAAAGGTTGCTTTATTTTCAAAGGAATCAAAATATTTAATTAGGTAGGATTCATCACTTGGTCTCAGATTTACAGGTAGTCTGGTCAAGGTCTTATTAAATTTGGTTTTAAAATCCTAGAGAGACTCATTAGGACTATTATTTATATTCTCAATTTTAGTGATAAGGAACATGGGGTCAATGTTACTACCATATTGAGATTTAAATGAATTCTTCATTTCTGACCAAGGATAAATATAATTTTCAAGAAATGATTTGTGTAATTCCTTGACATGTTGTTCAAAGGTATGTATAAATAACTTCATATATACATCTTTTCGATTGATCTCAAAATCATCCATAGTATTATCAAAAATCCTGAGATGCTGGTCACTACTAATGGCATTATTACCCTGAAATTTAGACAACCTATTTATGACTTTATATGAGACCACATTTGGATAACCCTCTAGTCTATGGAATTTTATAAGCATGTATACATTCACAAAAAAAGAAGTCTAAGTGGAGGTAGGGTCATATTTTGTTGAGGAGGTGTTCTAACAGGAGGATTAAAATGATGGGGAACTTGAGGTATTTCAGGTAATGGAGTGTGATATTCAAAGTAAAAATATTTTAATGACTCAGTTTCACAAAATAATCTATTACCTCTAATCAATAAAGGAGGGAATTGAAGAATAACCTGATCAATTGTAAATGAAGGACACTCTTGAGGTGTAGTATATAAATTAGCACAAGGACTACTTGATCCATAACTGTATGAAGTGTTGGAGTAACGTTCCACTAAATTTTGATCAATTTCAGCAATAGGTACAACTTTTTATTCTAACCTAAATGATCACCCAAGGCTTTCCAGACTTGTTTTCATCCTATATTAGTCTTTCCCAACTTTGGGAACAATCTTCTGGCAGGATTTCATTTAAAGAAGGATCTCCTTCCTTCCAAATTTGTGAAATTTACAAGTAAGTCAACCAATATTTTAAATATTTCACACTAGTTCTTACTAGAATTCTCACAGAATTTAGAGCCACCACTAAGATTTTGCACCTTAGATGTGTTCATCACTTAAAATAACTTGCTAAATGTTGTTTTCACACACAATTTAAAAAAAAAACTATGAATTTTTCTGTCTTTTCTCAGGCCTTTCCTAGCGGAGTCAAATTTAATGGAAATATTTGTCATACTAGGAAAATATAGAGAAAATTGACATTACTTGAGACATTTATTTTACTGAATTCCAAGAAATAGTCCTCGGCAATGATGCTAGAATCCTGTTGGTACCCAAATTTAAACCTCCTTTGAGACCATGTAATTTTAGTGAACAGACTGAGGTACTTTAAATAATGTCGGCATTGGATATTTTATGCCGTTTGAGGATGGGAAATGTATAACAAACCTATTGACACCGAACTTTGAAGGTATTTGGTGACACGTATAAAAGGAATGTACAACCATGGTACTTTTGGTCCTACCTTTGAATGGGGTGAGACAACCTAAGGGCTAACCTAAAACACTGTAGAAGGGATGAATATTTTACTTGTAAATCTATTTTTGGGAAACAGATCAGTCTGGGATAAGCATGTACATAAAAACAAGACTTCACTTTCACAAGTTTTCACACAAAGTGATGTATACACTTAGTTCACTAAACATAGGTTACTATAGACATGAGTTGCATTGTTGTTTCTTTTTGATAAAGGGAACTAAGATCACATGTTCCTTTCTTTTATATTTGTAAATAACATAACATAATGACATAAAAAGTACTTGTATTGTACGATGACACTTGAATTATGTTTTTATTATAAGGATGGATGATTTGTAACATAATAGATCACTCAATAAAACTAGTCACAATACTTTCTCATACATATATAACACCCCATACAACAAAAAAAAAATTCATCAATTAATCATAGGTTCGATTTTAAAAAAAAATTGCATTCATTGATACTCAATTATGAAAAATATTTTATACAATCCTTAATATACTCAACAAAATATTTTGTTTAAATATTTTAATGAATCGTTTCTTTTTTTTTGATCTCATACTCTTAAGATACACCTGAAAGATTTCAAAAATCAATTAACAAAACAATTTTAGAAAGGATTCTATAATTTCATTGAATATTGTAAAGTAAAATCTCATACCATAATATTAAATAAATCACCGAAGCTTAATCACTTAGGACAGATCTAGTGTAATTAAGAGAAGTAAGAAACACATAATTGCAATAGAAAAATGAAATTGATCAACTAAATTTTGAGTACATAAAATGCAAAACATGTAAACCAATCTCATAGTCATACAAATTTCATTCTAATATACCAAATTCTTGTCAAGGGAATAGGAAAACAAATTATCTCAATCTTTGTTAATTACTATATACTGTAATCATATTACCATTTGAATTTGAAAGAGTAATCTTAAAATGTATTTCTTCAAGACAATTTAAGTAGTATCACAATAAAATATATCAATTCCTATCTTTGTAACATAGTAGGAAAAAAACCCCTTGGCATGAAGACAAACACCTCATACTTATACGATTTAATTATACTTAATTTCCCCGCGAAAAACATCTTAAAGGATCCTTCCAAATCAGCTCTATGTAATTCAAAATATTATTAATGAAACTATCTTTTAAAAAAAAAAAATTAATTTTTCTCCTGGTTGGGTTGAGTGAAGAAATAACCATTTGATGACATCTCAGAGATATGGGAAAGATATTCTTATAGATCTAACAAAATTTTATCTTTTACTAAAATGCACTATGTTTCGAGGAAATCTTTGATCGATAATGCATTGTGAAAGTAAGTTTGTTTTAAACTCTATTGTTATTCTTTTTAATTTTCATGGCCCTCTACAATGGGCTAATTTGAGATTTCCCCTACCCTATTCTTATAGGCATCAAACTTCTGAAACATTTTTATAACAATTTCCTCATTGGGCCCTGAGTGGTAGTTGAAAATTATTTCATGTTTCGTACTTATTAAATCAAGATCCATGAAGAAATGTTTTTATTTCTTCATCTTCTTTATCTATTTATAAATTGTTAACTCAATATGTGTCTATCCTTGCATGGTGGATACACTAAAAACCATTTCCTCTCTTGTTTTACCCATAACACACTCCCTAGAAGTTCCAATCAAATTTTTCAGTGCTCTCTATTCTAATATTTTCTCTACTATCTATCCCTATTAATTTTTCTTTCAGAGTATGAAGGCCACCAATATAGTCCTTTTTTATCTCTCAATTCAACGAGAATTTTAACAGAGTCTGTTAAAATATCTAATTTGACTTATTCAATATTGTAATAATGTTATTGATTTTCCACAGAGATAAGAGACACATTTCCTTCTTTAACAACCAAGTCATCACCTAAGTTTTTTATAGCTTGCATTTTTGGTAGCATATCAGTCCACCTTAATTTCATGGCTTCTCACTTTTCCATTAATTCCTTGGTTTCTTCTATCTCTTAAAAAATATGGTAATACCATTTCAGAACTTTTGTAATGATTGATTCATCTCTGATAACCAAATCATTCTCCCATTAGATAGTGGCCTCCTACCTTGAACTCTAAAGTAACTTACTCTCTTGATGTCATCATTGGTGATCTATGGGACTCTAACCTACCATTCCTTGTGATTTTTGGTCAATTTTCTGACCAAGTTGGATTGTGCCTCATTCTTGGCCTTTAAATACTTCTTAGTTTCTTTGAACTCATCAATACTTTGGAATACCTCTTCTACTACTATAGAAAAATCATATTTAATTTCTTTAGTATAAGGATTACCTAATGATATCACAGAGATATGAAAATCAGATGGACATGCTTCTCCTTGAGGCACATCATCTTTTGGCGTTGGAATATCTAGGAATCGTTCTCCTTTCTTGCTTAGAGTTTCCCTAGAGATGATTTTTTCCTTTTTTGGTTATCTTGCTTGTTTGAGGAGAGATAGGATCTATAAATCATCATCATTTAGGTGTATTTTCATGTTCATCTTGTTTGGGAGATTAATACCTATCCATTCTCTTATAAGAGACTCATGTTCATCAAGTGATTGTATAACTGGAGTTACATGGATAACTACAAGGGATTTGGAAGAGGATGAAGGTGTAGACATACCTTATAAAGCTACATATATTGGTTCTCCCTTAGTACTTGATCCTACATGGCCACCTTGAACCTCAATTCCATCCATAGATTTAGATTGGTCCCTTATTACTTTAAATCTTGAGGATGTTGGTCATCAACTTCCTTTTCTACCCTTGCTGAATCCTCACCCATTTTTTCACTAGGAAGAAAAATCATATCATCGAGTCTCTAGGAAATTGCTTTAGTTGTGGGAATGTAAGCTTCAAGAATTCCTACATTACAACTATGACATCTGAAGTTCCTTCATGCACTACATGTATTGGAATTTCCTCAACATGATATTGTACTCCATGTCTAATACTCCTCTCCTCTTATTTTTCCACAATATGTGGAGTTGCCTCTTGATTAGTCTCAATAGTCTATTTTGGAATAGTTGAGGCATCAAGTACAAGAGCATTCAAAATGGGTTGTTCCTTTATGGGTGAAGCAACTAGAGACATTGGAATGGAATGGGGTTTTATTATAAGTACATGTTTCTAAATGAATAGAGTTGTAGGATACTGGATGATATTAGAGAGGACAATAGGGACATCAAGACTCATTACCTGTCTAGGGGTCTCTTCATCCTCTAAATAAACCCCTTCAGATGGTTTAGTTCACTTCCTATTTTGAATATGATAATGTTTCTCGTTCTTTGATCCTTGCATGTCAGTCTTTGGTTTTTTTAGTCCATGAGGAGTCTCAAATATTTTTTCCTTTCTTGGATTCTTATGAGTGGATTCCATCACTTTCTCTTTTCCTTTAGACCCCAAAGTGGATGATGGAACTATCTGTAATGGAGTAGCATGAACAATAGGGCCATCAACCATACCTTCCTTAAGCATTTCTTTAGTTATTTTCATTATTTGAGGAGGGAAATTTATGACTCTTTTATCCTGGGCTCTTACATCACATGTTACTAACAATAAGTCTAATTTCTTAATATTATTTCTCCATGAAACCTCCCAAGTGGTATAATCCCTCTGAAAATGGGGAAGAACATCATAAATGAGATTGTTATTTATATATTCTCTTAATAATGGGGTTTATTTGTAACCTCTATCTTTTCCTTTTAAAAATAATCACCTTATGGAGATTCAAATGAGGTTTGCATTCCTTCCTTGGCTATATTATTTTTCACGAATGTTGCAATTTATTGGTGGAAAAGGTTGAGAAGAAATATAATGCCATATGTATTCTTCACTAATAACATTACCATCATCCTTTAACCCTTTAAGAGTTTGGATGACCCCAAAATCACCCATTTAGGAAAAGGTTATTCTTGAATGTTATCTTCTTTTGACTTTGCTTTCATTTTCATGGTTCTTACATAAATCCTCATAATGAGATTTTATCTCTACCTGATTAGGCGCAATAATGTGTAAGATATGTTTTATATCATAATGTTTTATGTCCTCAAATCTATCCATCATACAAATATTCATCTCTCCTTCAAACGTTTTTTCCTTCTGGATGTTTGGACAAGTGTAATTCCCTATGACTATGGGAAATTTTATTGGGGATGTTAGATGATTTTGGAAAATGATATGATGTACTGATACCAACTGTATAACCAATTCAATTAATGCCCATTTTTCATTTACACACCTGAGTAGCACATAGGGTTTCCCATCAAAATGACTAACTCTGATATTTGAATAAGTCCTGAATTAGATGCAATAACACCCATATTGAGTAATGAATCTCTTAGCATTAAGGGAAAGTATTTCAATCTCCCTGTTAAGGTAGTATAAACAAGTTTTAGGTGAAAATAATTGATTGTCAATATTTATGTAGTGCATATCATAACTTGTCTGCTTCATCTAAAATAAGATTGCATACACCTTCGAACTATTAATATTCCCTTCCATTAGAAATTCCGGTAATTTTGTATGAAAAACAATGTTATAAATGATGTAATAAGTCATGAAAAAGTTTTTCGTTCCTGTCTTTTCTCCTCTCGCAATGAGGGAAACTCTGATCATTTGTTCATGAATATAGTAACTTATGATCTCTATGTTATCACTAAATCAAAACACCCTATGGTTTACACAAGTGTGTGTGCTTGAGCACATAGTGTGATTGGGTAACATGGGTAGCATATCTAAGTTACAGGACTTGCTTCCTTAGATAGACCTCCAGAGAAAGCTAGTTTTTTCTCCTAAACTACCTACCACAATCTATTCTAATGCAGGAAAAAATATCTATCCCAATATAACTTTCCAAGGGAATAGGGAGAGAGAGTGCATGAATAAAATGCCTACACTAAAGTGGTGATACACCAGAAAAGGAGAGTGTGAGAGTAGTCTTCTAATGTGTGAAAAGTAGAACCAAAATATAAGCTAGTAGGGGTGATAACATTTCTCCTTAATCTAGCAACAACATGCGCAACAATATTTCATGCACACACAATAATAATGGATCCCTATAACAACATACGATAGACACAATGTATATACAATAAGACTGAAAGGGAAATGAGAATACAAAAAAACATAGCAGGGGAAGATACATCCATAAATTTCCATCTATTTCTTCCTAAGTATGCATAGTTGAATATTTTATAAGATAAGGTCCCGGATCACCATGAAAGGAGTCTGGTATAAGGGCCTACATCACACTGGCTTCACAAAGAAATTTTGACAAAGTTTTTCTACTTAAAAACTACTCTTTACAATGAGCCCAACACTCTAATTTATAGAAATTTGAGAAGAGCGAGAGAGAGGGAGAGAAAATTAAAATCCTAAAATATGTCTTCTCACCACTTGCAAGATGTAGTAAATAAAGTGAAATGATGTTTTTTTACTCGAAAAAGGCTCCCCATACTATCTCAGGACTTGTAGCAGTGAGAAATATCAGCCCATGCTCTATTGAATGTATCCCAACTACCAAATGAAACACTACTTTTAATCTGGGAATGCTTTGTAAAAATCCACCATTGATTCCTCACCAAATTTTGGATTTCATGATTTTTGTGCATTGGGCTTGAAAACATGATTCTAACAGTACCAGTTTTGTGCATTTTTGTTGAGAAATGCAAAAGTTATGTCCTTCTATGTGCAGAAAGCTATTTTGGGTCTACCAGGCATTTCTGTCATTTGACGGGACTGGGTTGTTTAATTGATTGGAGCTTGGGGTAAAAAGTTATGGCCTTTTGAAGTTTGGAAGTCAAACGCTGACTTTTTCTTTGTGTTGGTGCTTAATTTGATCTCACCCATTTGCTCTAGAAATTCTTCAATCTGCGGGCTTTGTCATATTTTCTATTTCCCCGAATGGATGAGTGTAAGGTTTTATTCATTTGTATGCGGTTGAAGATCCTTCTCCATGATAGTGAATCACATTTCAGACTTGTATCATTCCCAAATTCTTTTTCCTTGAAGAAAGATTCAATTCTAGGCACAAATGGTGAAGTTCCCCTGCATCCTACTATTCAACGGGCGTGTTTTCCCCATAAAATTATATCTTAGCATCTTGAGATATGTGTTCATTCTTGATTGGATGTGGCCTGATGGGTGTTTTTGGTGAAATTTTCCAAATTGGTCACATTTGTAAAAAATATCAAATTGTCCCCGTGGTCCGGATACTGTCTGATTATTTATCCAGCAAATAAGAAGAGGCAGGGAAAAAGTCTTGCTTTGACTCCGAACAAGGACACGTGGAATATTTTAAAATTTAGATGTGGAAGGTGGGTCACTGGGTCGTTTTGAAGGTTTTTTCCCTTTTGTAAAAAGAATTAAAGTTATAAATTGATCTACAACCTTGGAGGGTAAAAGTCTTACTTTGGCCGTAAAGAAGGACATGTGGAATATTTCAAAAGTTAGAAGCGGAAGGTGGGTCAATGGGGCATTTTGAAGTTTTTTCCCCTTTTGTAAAAATGGAGAAAAGTTATAAATTGACCAATAACTCCGATGGGGTCCACATCAATAGATAAAATCAGAAAGGCGGGTCAGTGGAGGAAAATTGTAAATTTCACCTTTTTGTTAAAAAGGGTAAAACTGCATAAATGAGCTGTGACTCCATTAGAGGATCAGATTAAGCCACGTGTCAAGCCTGATTTTCAAAGGCGAATGGGCGGGGAAAAATGCGAAACTTGCACATTTTCTCCAAAATTCATAAAATACAAAAGGCAACCCCATGCTCGCTTCGAATCATATTTTTCCACGTGGATGACTATAATCTAAAGTTGAGAAAGGGAAAAATCAATGGTTGTTTTGCATTGCATCTGATTTTGCCACCATTTGTTTTCCAAAAGTCTTGGAGATGTGAATACACATTGTTTTTCATCATTTTTTGATGAAATTCCCTGTTGTTTTTGTTTGCAAAGTGTAATTGAATGGATTTAGAGCTTAATTTGTGAGTCTAAGGAATGTAAAGGTTTATATTTTGAAGTTGGAATTGTTTGGGTACTTACAAAAGTGGGAATTACTAGAGAAACTGGATGTAGAGAAAAGTTGCAGAGGAAAGAAATGTAAATGATGAAATGATGGAGGTTATAGGTGCAAAGGATGAAAAACATCTTGCCAGAGGGGATGACTGGGTGCCCCAGTTAAAACAATGATGGAGATATTTACGATGATTCACCTTTTCATAAAACTGGCAACTTTTTGCTGCAAACCTGTTAAACGTCATTTTCTAGAAATTATGATAAAAATGTAACAAATAAAGGTTCCTCAAATATTATTTTCTTTGGGGGAAATCTTGGATGTAAAGTGAGTGTTATAAATAGCATGATTTAGTCATGCAAATGGTCGGGGGTTGAATTCTCATGAGAAAATTAGAGAAATCCCATCTTGCTGAGAGACCATCTGAGAAACCTGTTAATCTCTTATTTTTTAGATTTGATCATGTCAAGTTTGTTGCAAGTGTACAACCATTGACAAGCTTTGGGATTGTTTAAGAAACCTCCCACATCTAATGAATCTAATCAACTTCGAATTCATCTGTGTTAATCTTGGGAAAATTTGTGTCTGCTTTATTTTAGAATGGCTGCAAATAGTATTTCTTGTTCCTATTGGAATATTTTGTTAAAATCCCTTTGAATCACATAGATTGTTGTCCCTTTAATAGTTTAGTGGCATTTCCAATTTCATTACGAGAAGAGCCTTCTTCCTGTAATGAGATAAAAAATTTAAAATCACTTTACTGTCATTTTGTTGATAAATATTTTATGTAAGCCTTTGAGTGTATCTTAGCCATGAAGAACTAGTGGTCTTTAATGTTTAATTGAGTCTTTTAGTTTGAGCCTTCATGTTAAATTCTTGGATATCGTGTGAAACCGTGAAAATATGGGCCTCCATTGATGCACACCTTCTGGTTGAAGGAATATTTTAGCTATTCTGAAGCATTATGTCATTTAGTTTTCCAATTTTTGTGAAGTTTCTCAAAGATCTTGAATAATCATGTTTATCCTGTTTAATCTCCCACCATAAATTATTCAAAAACAATAAATCATACCTGAACTACCCTTGTTTTCCATGTATGTCCATAAATGAATAAATTCTACTGCCAAAATATGCAGAAGAAATCAAGATTCCATAATGTCTTTAGTAAAATTAACCTTGTTTAGAAAATATTACCATTCTTTAGAAGTGATAACTCATGAGAGTTAAATTGTGGTGCACTGATCATATTTTATCAAGGTTTCCTTTCAAATTTGTTCAAAGAAGGATATCTTCATTCTTCTTCACCAACTGAGGTTACAAAATGGGTCCTCTCATAGTTTTCGAAAGGAACGACCTAAAGTAGTTCTCGGATAGATCAAATCCTTTTATAAGGTGTTATCCATTTCTCTAACACTTGAGTGACAAAGAGCCAGCTGAATCACCTCCCCAACTGCAAAATGACCTACATGATGATTTATCTATCTCTAGGATTCTTGTTAAATATGTGATGCTACTCAGGTTGTAAAGGAGAATCAATTTGGATACCAACACTTTTGGTGCCGTTGTTAGGGACTTAATAGCATTTCTGGGGATTATTTGAAATCCGGGACTTATTTATGCAGAAACAACACCAGATTGGTGTCATTACCGAGGACTATTTAAACAAAGGTGTACATATTGACCCTGGTAATATTTCTTACATGATCTAATTGCAAATACATTGTTTAAATGCCATCCTTTGTTGAGATCTGTAAGAATTGTCCAAGTTACAAGTTGTGTGTGCAATATTTCTAGTTTGTGTTAGTTTTTGCACTAAGTTTACATCATCAATGTTAAATATGGGTAAAGGAAGGTCAGATATGTGAATATTTGCATGAATTTAGTGTTGACATATATTTGAAACATCAATTTTAGTGCATTTTCACAACTAAGGTGAAAATACTTAAGGGTGACTTCGTGTTGAATTATTTTTTACAAATGTCAGTGTCTTAACCTTTTTCAATTCAAATTTATTACTAATCTTTGCAAATATGGAAGGAAGAAGATATTTATTCATTAAATATCCTACTAGAAGGTTGTTTTAGGAATTGGGAAAGACAAATTCTGAAGGAAGAAGAATCTGGAAAGTTATTCGAGATAAGAAATCAAGAAAAGAGTTATCAATTGTGGAAACTGATCAAGCTCTCATTAAAGATTTCCATACTTCCTCAAGTTCTTCTGAATCAGGTAGTCTTTTGTAGATCTGAATTCTCCAATTGGAGAGGGTCCTTCCTTTGTATTTAAAAAGTTTTTGTCTCATTTTTTCCCTATATTTTCCAAAGCTCATAGGATCTTCCAAGAAACAGAGTTTTTAGAGAACATTCATTCTGAGAATTCCATTCTTGTGCCCCATAGACCCCTCACTCCTCATCATTTTGTTTCTCCGGTAAGATAACCTCCCCCAAAAAATATGGCCTAGCCCCCACCCAGATCTCCATTTATTCGGGATAATTTTGGTCCTATAGATTTCAGAGGTATGGTTGGATATCCTAATGTTGTGCCCCAAGATGTTAGAAATAGACTACCTAGATTACAAGGAAATAATGCTATAACTGGTGATCAACACTTAAAGATTTTTTTCAATATGATTGAAGACTTTAAGATTGAATTTGAGGATGTGCATATAAAACTATTTATTCATACTCTTGAGTAGGATGCACGTGAATGGTATAAATATTTTATAGAAAACTCCATTGATTGATGGACATAAATGAAGAATGATTTTTATATTACAGTATGGAGATAAATCAGAACCTAGGTTTCTTTTATCAGAATTTGAAAATATTCAGAAGAACCCTAATGAATATGTTCATGAATTCAATATTGGTTCAATAAGACCTTGAATAGGATACTTGTGATCCTAAGGCCAAGTGATGTTTATTGTTTAATAAAATAATATAATGCTTTTCATAAGAAGGATGCCTTTTATTTGAGGGATAAAAACCTAGCGACATTGAGGCAATCCTTCACCATAGCTTTGCAGATTTAAAATAACATCATGGAAGTTGGTAAGCCTCCTAAAAGAGAGGGTAGAAAATTGATCAATCTAGAGAAGCCTCGTTAAGGTAACTCTATGGATTTATAAGAGGTTGTAAAAAAATTGGACGGAACTGTTAAGGAAATATCCTATAAACTGGCCACAGTAGAGAAGTGGATTCGGAAAGGTTCCCAAGGTCAGCACAAGCCACAAGGTCAAGAAATGTTTGAAAATCATCTGAGAGGTGATCATAGATTAGATGACAGAGGTAAAGGGCCCATGGGATTAGGAAATTGATAGCCCCAACCCTAGGAAAACAAATTAGTGCCTGATCCTTTAGTTGCTAGAGTTGTTGTTGTTGAAAAATCTCATGAAATTGAGTGGTGTGATATCTTTTTCTTGCCACATTCTCCATGTGATGTTGAAAAGGGATTTTAGGAAGAAGATTATGATGATGACATTGATGATGATGCATCCATTATGGATTGCTCTACAAGTTCACAACAGGGAACAACCTCAAATAAACTGATGAGTGCCATAACTGTTAAAGATTTTTGGGATTGCATTCATTGGGTACTACCTCTTCCTCCCACTCATAATTCTGAAATTGATATGGTACAAGATTTTGAGTTTCCTAATAATTATTTTGAGTACTTAAGGACATTAATTATTAATAAGTATGATGGAGGAACTCCTTTAGAAGAGGAAAGTCAGTTGTTAATCAATGCAATAGTTGGCCCCGAAAAGGAATAAAATACTAGGAGAAAAGTTTCTAAAGGGGTGGGGCCTCAAGCCAAATAAAAAATTCCAGTTCTTACTAGTATCCCTAAGGAAACCCCTAATAAAGATGCATCTGGAAAAGGATGTGTCACCCCAAATAAAACTTGTGTTCCTTCCTATCCTCAGACTATGAAAAATCCCATGCC
Organism: Taxus chinensis; assembly: GCA_019776745.2. Classification (NCBI taxonomy): domain Eukaryota; kingdom Viridiplantae; phylum Streptophyta; class Pinopsida; order Cupressales; family Taxaceae; genus Taxus; species Taxus chinensis. The sequence goes on along the minus strand of CM034148.1, from coordinate 307,464,445 downwards.
ATCAAATGAATTTGTAAACCTTCCTCCCAATACTGCTTTACCCAAATATGTTCCTTATCACATAGCCTAAACCTTGAGTTAGATCAAGATTGTTGTTCTATTGTTGAATTGCTTAGAATCCCTGAGCTTAGGAATATAGCATTCCATTATTTGGGCTTAAGGAGGAAAGGGTCACCCAAGGTAAAAAGGTAAACAATGTAGAGGTTCCTCTTGCCATTGAAAAATTAGAAAAAACACAAACATTGGAGGAATTGGGTAAACCACATGAGGTTTATTTGGGAACTTCTCTGGTTGAGTCTCATCTGAAGGTGGATCAATTTTTCACTACTCTGATTATTAAGGATAAGCTATTACATAATTGTATGTTTGATTCAGGTGCCTCATGTAATGTAATGTCTCTTGAGGTCATGAATGAGATGGATCTCAAAGTAACAATAGCTTATGGGAAGTGCACTACCATGGATTCTAGAGAGGTGCCAGTGGTTGTATGTGGTAAGGTTTTGATAGTGCAACTTGTAGCCTACCCAAAGATGAACTTAAAACTAGATGTTTTTATTGTTGATTGCCCTGCCAAATGGGGAATGTTGTTATCTAGAAAGTGGGTAGCTAGTGTGGGTAGAAGTGTGCAAATGGACATGTCTTATACCACCATACCAATTAAGGTCAGACTTGTGAAGTTACTTGGTGAAAAGAAAATGTTTTATCTCATTGAGGACCCCAACAATGCTTCTTATGAAGTATTGCATGCAAACATTGATGTTGATAAATTTGTGAGCTATGTTGTTTTCAAGGAGTATGAAAGTGATCAATGCAGATATCCTCACCAGATTGATTTTTCTAGGACTTTGATGTTTGATGCAGCCTTGAGAGATGTTGAAAAACTTGACATAGGCACAAAGGATTAGCCTAAAAAAATGTGGTCACATAGCGACTTGGATGGAAAAAAGAAACGATCATATGACCAGATGTTAAAGACATATTAGAACTACTTAGCATGGTCATATCCAAAATGGCATGCACTTGAAACATTTCCTTTATTTTTTTCTCTAAATTAGGGTACTCATCATTGTACAATATATAGTCTATTTGTTTCATTATGCTTTCATGTTTTTTTGTTTGTCCTGGTCCTTAGTGATCAATTTTTGTTTGTTTCTCAGTTCATCTTGGGATGTTTGGTTATTGTCTTTCTACTCTACAAGCTTGTTCTTGACTCTGTTTCCCAATGGATTTTTGGCACATGGTCTGCTCTATTGTTCTTGCAGTACTCGCAGGGAGTACCCATCCCCGAGTCGGAGCCGATGTTGGTGTTCAATTTGATTTCACTTCGTTTTCTCTAGAAATTCTTTAATCTATAGGCTCTGCCATATTTTCTATTTCCCCAAATGGATGCATGAAAGGTTTTTTTCATTTTTATGTTGTTGAAGATCCTTCTCCATGGTCATGGATCACATTTGGGCCTTGTATCATTTCCAAATTCTTTGTCCTTAAAGAAAAATTCAATTCTAGGCACAAATTGTGAAGTTCCTCTGCATCTTATTATTTGAAAGGCATGTTTTTCCCATCAAATTACATCTCAACATCTTTAGATTCGTGTTCATTCTCGATTGGATGCGACCCGACGGATCTATTTGGTGAAATTTGCCAATTTGGTCACATTTGTAAAAAATATCAAATTGGCCCCGCAGCCCAGATAGTCTCTGATTGGCTATCCAAAAAATATGAAGAGGTAGGGAAAAAGTCTTACTTTTAGCCGAAGGAAGGACACATGGCATATTTCAAAAGTTAGAAGCAGAAGGCAGGTCACCAGGGTGTTTTAAAGTGGTTTTCCATTTTTATAAAAGAAACAAAGTTATAAATTGATCTGCAACACTGTAGGGAAAAAGTCTTAATTTGACCCCGAAGAAGGATATGTGGCATATTTCAAACATTAGAAGTGAAAAGTGGGTCGCTGAGGCATTTTGATGTTTTTTTCCCTTTTGCAAAAAAGGAGAAAAGCTATAAATTGACCTGCAAATCCGTTGGGGCCCACATCAAAAGATAAAATTGGGGTGGGTCGGTGGAGGAAAATTGGAAGTTTTCCTTTTTTTTAAAAATGGTAAAATTGCAAAAATGAGCCGCAACTCCATCCAAGGCCTAGATTAAGCCACATATTAAGCCTGATTTTTAAAGGTGGAGGGGCGGGCCAAAATGTAAAAATTGCAAATTTTCTCCAAAATTCATAAAATAAAAAAGGTAACCCTAGAAACACTTCGAATAATATTTTTCCACGTGGATGGCTCTAATATAAAGTTGAGAAAGGGCAGAATTAACGGTTTTTGTGCATTACATATGATTTTTCCTCCATTTTTGCTCCAACACTCCTGGAGATGCGAATACACATTGTTTTCATTGTTTTTTGATGAAATTCCTTGTCGTTTTTTATGTACAAGTATAATTGAATGGATTTAGAGTTTAATTTTTGAGTCTAAGGAATTCAAAGGTTCATATTTTGAAGTTAGAATTACTCTGGCACTTGCAAAAACATAAATTACCAGAGAAGCAGGATGTAGAGAAAAGTTACAGAGGAAAGAATGGGAAAATGATAAAATGCTGGAGGTTGTAGGTGTAAAGGCTAAAAAATGTGTTGCCAGAGGAGATGACTGGGTGCCCTAGTTAAAATAATGATGGAGATATTTCCAGTGATTCACCTTTTCAAACAATTGGTAAATTTTTGCTGTAAACCTCTTAAACGTCATTTTTCTTGAAATCATGATCAAACATGTAACAAACAAAGGTTCCTCAAATATTCTTTTCTTGTGGGGAAATCTTGGATGTAAATTGAGTGTTATAAAAAGCATTATTTAGTCATGCAAATGGTCAGGGGTTGAATACTTACAATAAAATTCTAGAAATCCCATCTTCCTAAGAGACCATCTCAGAAACTTGTTAATCTCTTATGTTTTAGATTTGATCATGTATAATTGGTTATAAGTGTACAACCATTGACAAGCTCTGAGATTGTTCAAGAAACCTTCCGCTGTTGATGAATATAATCAACTTTGAATTAATCTATGTTAATCTTGGGAAAATTTGTGATTGATTTATTTTAGAATGTCTATAAATAGTATTTCTTATTCCTATTGCAAAGAGCCTTCATCATGTAATGAGATAAAAAAATTAAAATCACTTTACCATCATTTTGTTGATAAGTATTGTTTGTAAGCCTATTAGTGTATCTTAGGCATGAGGAACCATGGGACTTTAATGTTTAATTGAGTCTTTTAGCTCCAGCCTTCATGTTAAATTCTTGGAGATTGTGTGAAACTGTACAAATTTGGGCTTCCATTGATGCACACTTTCTAGTTGAAGGAATATTTTGGCTATTCTGAAGCATTTTGTCATTTAGTTTTCCTATTTTTGTGAAGGTTCTCTAAGATCTGGAGAAATCATGTTTATCGTGCTTAATCTCCCACCAAACATTATTCAAAAACAATGAATCCTAACCGGACTACCCCTGTTTTCCATGTATGTCCACAAAGAATAAATTCTACTGCCAAAATATGTAGAAGTAATCAAGATTCCATAATGTCTTTAGTAACCTTAACCTTTTTTAGAAAATATCACCGATCTTTAGAAGTGACAACTCATGAGAGTTAAATTGTGGTGCATTGATTATAGTTTCTCAAGGTTTCCTTTCAAATTTGTGCAAAGAAGGATATCTTCATTTTCTTTCACCAACAAAGGTTATAAAATGGGTCTCCTCACCCTGTTCAAAAGGCACGACCTAAATTAATGAGGATAGATCAGATCCTTTTATATGGTGTTATCCATTTCTCAAACATGTAAGTGACAAAGAGCCAAATGAATTGATCCCCCATCTACAAAATGACATACATGATGATTTATCTATCTCTAGGCTTCATGTTAAATCTGTGATGTTTCTCATCTTGTAAAGGAGAATAAATTTGGAAACCAACACTTTGTATTGAGGGTATTTCAAAAAAATCAGGTTTTGGTGTCCTAGATGTCCCTTGTGTGACTTGGGAAAGAAATCTCCACTTCATTTGCACCACTCTCGACCCACCTTTCCCCTTATGAGGCATTTTTACCTTTTCTCGTCCCACACGAATTGATGTCCCAGCTTTCTCGGAAACATTTCTCCACACCACCCGCAATGCACTCATTTATGATAAAATTGGCTTTTTGCATCCCGCACATACCTGTGTCCTAGATCTCCTTGCATTGACCAGGTCATCAGGGCCGTTGACCTCCACTTTTTCCGCACCTCCCTTTGATTGAGGCCATTTCAGGTTTTTGGGTCCCAGATGTCCCAACGTTCTGTGGACCGCTTGGACCAAATATATTTGACTTTTCCAATTTGAACTACTTACGACAACTTCATGTTTTCGGGTCCCTGATGTCCCATGCGTACTTGTGCAGTCTGGGCTCTAAAAACCTGATTTTTCCTATTTTCACTATTTGAAGCCATTTTTCCATATTTTTGCAATTTATTATAACTTCTTGGACATTTCTTGGATGTGAAAGTTATAGAAAGGAGAGCAGAATAAAAAAAAACTTGATTTTGGTCCTTGGACCATTTCTTCTTGCTCTGCCTAAAGAAATCATGTGAGTTATCCAATTTACCTGGAGAAGTGAATTTGGGATAACACTCTATTCAAGGGATAGGATTTTTTTTGCAATTCTCACCTGAATGATTTGAAACATCCAATATTTAAATAATGTAGTAGATTCCATACCCATTACTCGGTTCAGAAGTGTAATCACATTTTTGGCTTCCTCAATAAATTCACCCCTATTAAACATTTTTATCACTCTGGGGGGAGAAGTTCACGGATTATTCAACCAATGGTCATTTATAGATTTTGTCCATTTATTTTAATGTGAGTTCTAGTACTCTTTTGATGAGTCATTAGTAATAGACCCCTCTTCACTTATGGGAGAAAAACCCAACATTTTTTCAAACTTATGCTCTTGTAACAATAACACAAAATCTCCCCTTCTATCCCAAACTTCTCTAGTTGTAGGATTGTAATTTTGAGAACATATACATACGAGTTATGGGTATGGAATAGTGGGAGGGAAATCAATAGTGAGGTACATTCACCTATAAGATATTTGAGTCATGAAATTACTTCTTTGAGGGGGGCATATCCTCTATTGAAAATATTCTAAGTCGCAAGATGCAATATCAGAGTCTGCAATTCTATCTAGAGGGGAACTAAGGTTGGAACTTGTTTTCAGGGGTAACACATGGATATTCATGATTTTGGTTCAGTTCTATCACACTTATTTTGTACAAAAAATATACCTCCTAAACCAACATTCGAAAGATAACAGAAGATACAGGAAATGATGAACTCACCTTTTAAAAATTTTATGGTCGTTGTTTGAAACCTGACAAAAGAGTTATCCAACCAAATTTTGAGCATTGGGGTTAACGCTTTCTTCAGCTATCCTTCAATACAACTTGAAAATATTTTTACATCATCAAAAATTGGGAGTACTAGTAGATTTCATTATAACAAATTACCTTATAAATGGCTCACTAATTCACGAATTAATGCCAAATATTGCATTCGTGGGGAAATTTAATTATTCTCAGATTTTTCATCTTATCAATTGTTGCAATATTTTTACTTCGTATCATCCATTTATTTTCCTTACATGATTCTTTCACATTAATGGCTCTTACTCCCATACAGATAGTGCATTAATGAACCCCCTTTCTTAACTTTTAATGGGCTTTGGAAGAAATTTGTAAAATTATCTGCATATCATCATTTTAACATGAAAAATGCACTTCTTTCACATTCCCATGTATGCCATACACTTGGTTCATGATCCTACGTCATCGGGCCTTAGGTTTCAATTTACCAATTCTACATTTCAAAAATCATAAGACTTTATTTACCTTTTTTCTGGCTTCCTAACCTTCCGTTTCACACATTTCTTTCCTTTTACTTGTTTTTTAAACGGGTTTGAAACTATAAACCTGACCCTATCAAAAACTATTGACTTTGGTTACTGAGTTGATACATGTCGTCCTTCATGCTTGGCACTTACAACTTTAGTTTTCACTATAACGGGTGTAAAGTGCAAAGGTGAATGAAGGCTCATTTCCCCGCTCCAATAATATCTCTATACATGTTTCCTTTCGAGGATTGGGATGTGTCGACATTTTACATTATGCTCATGTGAGTATTTCATCAGGCCTCGGGAATTATTTTGACCCTTTCATATTTACATTACTTCTGCAAACATTAAAATTACATCTGATATCATGAAAGAAACCAAAACATGCAATGTGTCTTCAGGCATGGGGAAACAAATTGCATTTATCACAAGGATTAAAAAGGGATGACACACAAGGAGACTTTTGTAAGGATTTATATTATTGTTTAACAATTTTTACATGAAAATATTTATGTAAATAGGGCATAAAAATTCTTAGAGGCACATTTAAGACTAATGGGTAAACTTAAAATGTGCACCAACACTCAGTATATAGATGTATTGGATAATTATGTAAGTTCACTTGATGCATTTGATGTTGGTTTTAGGATTCCTTACATATATATCAAGGATATTATATTAACATGAAGGGAGAACCGATACAGATTGGTCAAGGATGGAGTCAATTACAACATCTGCGAACACCAGCGTAACAAAAAAATTTCTATGGTGAGTGCCAATTAAGAAAAGAGACTAATTTAGGTAAATCATGATTAGTTTTGTTTACTTTTATTTAAATTTAAGTAAGAAAGGGTAGAAATTTCAGATATTTCTAACAAAGGATGAAGGATTTGGATATCGTAATTAATTATTTTTAGGAAGTATTCTATAATCCCAGTGGGTTACCATAAAAAGGGAGGTAGAGCATGAGGTTTAGATGTTTCTAGATTCCCCTTTACCAAATATTGAGATGTATAGGAAATACTTGTTAGAGAGTACAGAGGTAAAGAAACAACTCCAAGAGCTCCTAGACCATTAGGTAATACACTTGAGCACCTTGCCATGTGGTTCACCTATTGTGATCGTGGAAAATAATGATGGTTCTTGGAGAATGTGCATCGACTACTATGCTTTGAACAAGATTACATTAAAGATAAAATATCCACTCCCACACATAGATGACCAATTTTATTAGCTTCAACATGTAAATTCTTAACAAATTTGGATCTTAATTTGGGTTATCATTTAAGTTAGGATGAAGGAGGAGGATATATGGATGAATGCCTTAAAAAAAGAGGGTTTTTATGAGTGTCTAGTACTTCAATTTGGTTTATGTAATTTAATAGCTACATTTATGAGAATGATGTATTGCGGGAATTCATAGATCCATGTGTCATTGTTTATCTAGATTATATTCTCATTTTTAGTTGCACATGAGAAACAAATTCTATACAATACGAATAAGTGATAATTTTCCAAATAGTAACTTGTCTATCTTTGGCATATGGTTTGATGAGGAGATCTATGAGTGGATCCAAAGAAGGTAGAATCCATCACCAATTATCCAACACCAACGGTCGTAACAAAGACTATAATTTTTTTGTGGGAGAAGTAAAATACATGAGGAAGTTCATTTTAGGATTCTCTGCTATAACATGACCTCTACACACAACAACTAGAAAGAGTAAGGGTTTTTACTGGGGTAATGAACAAGATTAGAATTTTGAGTTATTAAAATACAAAATTAATCATGCTCAAGGACTTTCTCTTCCTAAGTTGCTGTAACCATTTGAAGTATATATAGATGCCAGTGATTATGTTATGGGAGTTGTGTTACTATAGAGAGCGAAGCAAGTTTTTTATCATTCTAAAAATTACATTTCATTAGTCAAGAGATATTAAATATATGATAAAGAAATGTATACACTAGTTCAAGAAATTAAGAGTTGGAAACATTATTTCTTAGGTAAAGAAACTATTCTGCACAGTAACCGCAAACCTCTCCAGTATTTATAAGCACAACCTAAGTTATAGTAGGAAAGGAACTACAAGTGGCTGGGATTCCTTCAACATTTCCATTTGGTGATCAAGTATAAGAAAGGTAGAAAAAAATTGTGGCAGAAATGTTGTCTAGGATTTCGACACAGAAGAAAATATCTAGTTTGGCCACTATCTTTCATTTTGAACCCTTCACAAAGGAATATTAAAAAGAGGCATATGATGAAGACAAATATTTTTGGGTGACATATCAGCAGTTGCAATCCAAAGGGGCTGAAAGGATGGGTATTGAATATTTTTATCTCAAATATGGGATGATTTACCAATGGGGGTAGCTTTGTGTGCCAAATGAAGAAAGGCTTATATTGATGAGGGAAGCACATACCTTGAAAGTAGCATGACATTTTGGTGTTGGAAATACCATGGTCCACTTGAAAAGGAACATGTATTAGCCCAATATGCAAGATGAAGTATCAAAATTCATAAGAGGATGTAAAATTTTTTACTCTAGCAAGCCTAAAATATGGATAGAAGGTTTGTATATTCCTTTATTAGTGCCTACTCCATGTTGAGAAGATATTTCTATAGATTTTGTAGAAGGACTACCTATGTCTAAACATGGAGATGATTATATGTATGTTTTTGTTGATATATTTATCAGAATGTGTGTTCTTATGACATATGAAAAGATGATAAAAGAATATGATGCAATTGAACTTTTCTTTGCTAATGTATGGGTGTATTTTGGTTTTCCAAAGTCTATTGTTTATGATAGAAATTCCACATTCTTTGGGAAGTTATGGAATGCTCTTTGGGGTAAGATGGACACTAGGTTATGGAGGAAATTGACCTTCCATCCATAGACAAATGGGAAAATTGATACGGTGAAGAGAACATTGGTACAACTGAATAGAGGATATAATAGAAAATATCCATGGACTTGGGATGAGTCCTTATTCTACATTAAACATTCCTATAACCGGGAAGTACACACATCCACTACGAAGTCACCATTTTAAGCACACTTACGATATCTACCTTCTAATCCATTGGACATTGTGTTTGGGTAGAAGGACGAAGGGGGGATACGTGATTCAAAGGTGACTAGAGATGCAAAGTTTGTTGAGAGGATCCAAAAAAATTGATAAATTTCAAGCCATGTTTAAGGCTATTTATGATAGAAATATTAGAGAAAAAAAACATGTTAGAGACAAGGTTTGGATTTACTTGAGAAGGAACAGACTATAAGGTCAAACAAGGAAACTCAAGCCACTATGGTATGGACCCTTCACTATATTGGAGCACGTTGGAGAAAATTCCTCTAGGATTGATTTTCCAAAATTCATGTGGATGTAGTCATTAGTAAATTGTGAGAACTTGCACCTATATGAGCCATCTATACCTGAAGAAGAAGAATAATGTCTGTTGCTACCTTCTATAGAATATTACATCTTGGAATCACAAGGTGAATTGGAGGATGACATAATGTGGAAACAAAAGATAGAAGAGAAAAGGAAAGGTCCACAGGAGTCTTGGAAAGTTGGACTCTAGGGGAAAAATCCAAGGCATGCTTGGGGGTACTTAAAGGAGAAAGTGAGGGTTTTTTTTCGTCGTATACTCCCCAATTAATATTTTTTGGGACCAAAATTATCCTTACTAGGGGAGGTGTGATCCATAGGGATCTAAAGAAACACCACTTAATCAAAACAACCCGAACTAGAAGAAAAAAACCAATCAAAAGAGGAGCAGACTGTTAAGTTACAAAACCACTACTTTGTATAGAGTAGTGGTTTTGTAACCACCCTGACAGTTGGTTAAGTACCCATGTCCATAGAAAAAAGGTTACGTAACCTCTGTAGTGGTTATATAACCACTAGTCTACATATAATGGTGGTTGTGTCCCTATTGAAATAAAAATAAATAAAACCATGAAAGATCACATATTTGGAGCCTCTAGACTGTATATCTTCCCTGTGTCACCCTTCTTATTCTCTAGTGCATGGGAGGACATGGGAAAAAGCTATAAATAGAAGGAGAACACGTGGTTTTGGATCATTGAATTTGGAATGAAGAAAAGTGAGAAATAAACCGTTCAAGTTTGAATTGTTTTGTAGAAGCAATGTGTGAGATTAAAGAAAACAAGTACACAAGGGAGGTGTTGACATTTTTTATCTTCCTTTATCTTAATGTAATCTATATTTCCTTTTAATTTGGTCAGTATATAAGTGGGAAGAAATAGAGTAATGTACTTTTTTTTTAGTGTACTTATTAGTATGATTTTGGCAGAGTAATAGTGCAATCCAAAAAAAAAATCTCCAACCCATAATACGGGTAAATTTTGGTTTTATAGAAAATGGAAGAGAAGAAGTGCAACATAGATGGAAATTAAGAAGTTCAACATAATCCAAGAAAATCATTTTACAAGAATTGGAAAAATGATCAATAGGATTCCAATACGTATCCAAAAAACCATACATAAGGTGAAATGGTAAATAAATAGGTGAGAAAAACACTCAAATTTTTTGAGACATGTTTAAAACACGCAATTTGGATTCTTAGTTAAAAATGCATGTAATTATTGATCTATGCAGACCAGTGGTTACACAACCACCATGGTGGTTGCGTAACTTCCATATCTTGGAAGACTGGTAGTTACATGACCACCATGGCAATTACGTAACTTGAAATCAAAACATTGCAGAAAAGGAGAGAAAATCACATTGCAAAGGTACAAAAGGTACAAGACTTGGAAGCAAGGTTAACCAAGAAAAAATATACATGCTAAAGGTAAAGGGAGAGGATCTAGATCTCATCATTGTTCCAAAAAAGAAATATTTCATCATTGGAGACTTTATCATACCGTCGATGTAGCACATGTGGAATTTTGGGTGCGTATAGGTACCTTGTCGGGTGTAGTTTCCTAGAACTTGGTTTCTCATCCAATTATGGCTTGCTTGTCTCATCCTATAGTTCATATATTAATAGGGTCTCCACTGATGGGGTACTTGTCTTATTGTCTCGAGGAATTATCCACATCACTTGGTGAGTCATATTACTTAGGTGAGATCACATGTTTGAGGTGTCTTAGGGAGTATGAAAGATTCTGTCATAGATTCCATTATACACATCAATGTGCATTAGTGTGTCATACAAGAGTTACTTTCCATTTATGGAACTTAACTCCTCTTCTCCCTTATAGACTGTAAGCAATGAAAACTACATTAAAAAAGTAAGAAAATAAACACAGATAAAACCTCAATTACATCTTTCTTGTAAACCTCAAGAATATTTGTGAAGAACTTAGTATTGTAAAATCTTAAGACTTGAATGATTGTGAGTGCTCTTGATTAACTCTCCAAAGGATGAATGTAGGAAGAAGTGAGGGAAAAACTGAAAGTTAATAATTCAAAATATAAAGTAGTACCAGATGCAAGTGGTAAAATTAAATGCATTTGAAGAAGGATATTTCCAAAGGGGACATATCATAATCTAAAATATAAGAAGATCTATCGGCTAATTATCGGATTATAAAGAAAATGAGTGATTTAATTCCTATAAGGTGGAGCTACCTGAAAAATGTGACATTTCACTATTTTTTAATATTTCTCACTTGTATAAATTTCTAGGACATGAAGAAAGTGTCAAGGAGGAAGAAGTAGATTCCAAAGAATAAAAATGACAAAGTAATGTTTGTCTTGGAAAATAATAAATTTGTTACTATGCATAGGAGCTACAACAAATATTTGGTATAACGGGAATGTTTACAACAAGAATAAAATGAGTGATAATGTCTACAAACTGGAGCTACCTAAATTTTGTTTTATTTCAACAGTTTTTAATGATTCTGAATTTTATAAGTTTCATGGTCATGAGGAAATTATCTTGGAAGAAGTAAACTACGAGCAACAGATACTGAAGAAGAAAAAATAGAGGGTAGTGTGTGTTTTAGACAAAAATATAGTCACTACTAAGCATGGGTGCTATAAAAAAAATTTGGTGCCATATGGGAATTTTGAAATAATAAGAAAATATGTGGATTTAATGATTGGGAGTTGAAGAAGATTCACTGTGGAAAATTGGATGAATTCAATCAACTGAATTCACAGAAGTTTTTTTTAACAGGGAAGAATGATGCGAGAGCATAATTTTAAGAGACCATAACTTTTTATTTGACTGTCAGATCATCTTGAAACTTTCCACATAGTTAGATATTGATTATTAACATGACATGACCATTTCACAAAGGTTGGGTTCCATTTCAACATATTTTTGGAGCCAAATTATTTCTTCTATTGGTCTTTTAAAAGTGGCCAGGAACCTTTTTGTTTATTTCCGAAACTTGGAGTTTTAATATCTTTTTCTTTGCTTCATAGAATAAGCCTAGATTTGATGTAGGCATTTTAATTTTTAGGATTTTTTTGTGTTTTAATTGTTTTTTCCATTTCAAATTTTTCTTAGAGATAGTGGAAAATACAAGGCAAATTATAATGCTGTAAAATATTAGTGTGGATTCAAGAACAATGAGGAATATATTTTGAAGGGTTTGAAATTTTTATAAATAATAAATATGTTTTAGAGACATTTTGAGCTCTTACAACTTGATCCACATCACATTTACAAATAACTAATGTAATTATTAGTATTTTAAATTATTACCATGTATTGTTAAATAAAATATTAATTGTGTTAAATTTAAAATTAAAAAATAATATATTATGATCATATATTACAATGTGTTTGTGGTTACACAAACATGTAAAAATGAATAAAAAACATGTTTTCAATTAAAAGAGAAAAATATATTTGATCTAAAATATACAAAACATGCATATAATTTTAAAATAAATGTAGACATATTATCAAAAAGAAGTAAATTATTAAAAGCATACAATCATATAAAAATAATTGTATTACTAGTATTTTAAGAAATCCCAAATATGATTATTAAAATAATGTACAAAATATCACAAATAATAACAACTTTTTTTGTCAAAAAACAAAAAATAAATGAAAATTATATATATTATTTTTTAGATAAAGGGGGTTTTGGCAGGGTCCCTACCTTGTTACAAAAACAAGGTCTGAAATCCAGATAAAGCAATGAGAGCTACAAGAAGCAAAATGAGAGACAAAAGTAACAAAACTACCCAAGTGCATCCAAAGCATAACCAAAAAATTGCCCAACAAAAAGATGAATGAAAAAATAAACATAAATGAAGTAAAAAATTCTATGTTGTGGGTGACCTATTTTCTTTTTGAATATAAGCTAAGTCCTTACAAGATTTTTTTTCTTATTTTGTACAACCGTCTATTTATCCTTATCTGTATCAACATCTGGTTCAATCTCAAAAGGGATAAGAACCTCAAAGTAGCATTGGTCTAAAATTCATCAGAGGTGCGAGGATACAAGAAGAATTATTCATAATCACCGTAGGAGGAATTGAATCATAGATCACTTGAGGTTGGAGGGTCACTTTAATAGCTAAGGGTTTGGAAACCATGGAATGGTTATTGTCAAATAGAGGTGAGGAAGGATCCAACACAAGTTCAGAGGGGGAGAAGATAGTGAGAAGGTTTGGCTGAGAATATTTCCACCAAGATAGTTTAGATCCTTGGTGTTTGGATTTCCTAAAATCCATAATCAGGTGATCAATTTCAAAGTAACATCGACAACTAATGTGGGATTATAACTTTGAGAGACCATAACTTTTGATCCAACTAGCAGATCTTCTCTGTGGTTTTGTCTAGAACTTAGAGTTTTTTTTTATGTTTTATGTAATAAGACAATATTTGACATGTGACTTAATTTACAAAGGCATATTTTATATGAAAAAATTGGGGTCCATCACATGTGTTTTACTTTTTAGGATTTTTTCACATTTTTAGGTTTTCATAGAGATAATGGTAAATAAAAGGAAGATTGTAAGGTTGTAAAATATTAGTGGATTTAGGAATGAAAAGAAATCTATTTTTAAGATTTTGATTTTTTTGCAAATTCTTTGTCTGTGTTTTGGATGTATTCCAACCTCTTATAGCTATATCCACATCAATTGGTATCAGAGCAGGATTGGGATCTTGCAGGAACAGTGAAGGTAATATATATTACAATTTTCTATGTTATTTATTGCCTTTATTTTATATAAGCATGGCTAGACATGGAAGAAGAGGTTATTCCCAAATGAATACGAATATGCAATAGCTATTAATGTTCATTTTCTCATCTCACAGGAGAAGTTACCCGCCTTAAGAGACATGCAAATGGGGATGAAGACCCATATAGTGATATTAAAGAATTACCTCTGTTAATGAATGGAGGAAATTAAGAAGAAAATGAGAGAGATGAAGACACCTTGAATGAGAGACCATTTGAGGAGATATTTATCCAAAATTTAGAGGGAAATAATGACAACATCAATATTAATGTTCCTCATTATGGTAGAGGGTCACGACAAGAGGAGTTGATTGAATTGTTGAATCGTATGGAAAAATTATTTTAGTGGAAAACCATTTCAAGGAAGAAGAAAGTTAATTTTACATGCACTATAATTTCCGGACATGCATTGATATTGTGGGATCACCTACAAAATGAAAGAAAAAGGAAAGGAAAGGGAAATATATGAAATTGGAATAAAATGGTGAAGAAGATGAAAGAGAAGTTTCTTCATGTAGATGATTCCCAGACAATATTTCGAAGGTTTAAAAACATAAGATAAAATGATCTCAACATTGAAGAGTATACCAATGAATTTTACAAGCTATTAATCAAGGTGGAACAAGGAGAGTATGAAGAAAATAAGGCTACAAGGTATGTGAATGGGTTCAGTTATAACATATAAGATGAATCAAGTATGCTCCAGATCCATATCTTAGATGATGCTTATCAACTTGCATTAAAGGCAGAGGAAAAGAACAAGAGGAGTAATTTTAGAAGAGGTGTGAAGAGAGGTCCATCATCATCTCCAATGAGGGGCAGGGGTAGATTTGAATCTACAAAAGGTGAATCCTCTAATACAAAAGGGCTTGAAGATTCTGGTCAAAGCCATGGTAACTACCAAAGAGGTAGGGGATTTTAGAGGGGAAGAGGTTATAATGGAGGATGGGGCTGGAATAGCCCCCAAAGGCAATATACATGTTACAGATGTCGTGAAGAGGGGCACAGAGCTTTTGAGTGTCTGCACTATCCTACACAAGATACATGGCAAGGAGAAAAACCACGAGTAAATCTGGTTGAGGAAGAAGAGAAGAGTGAGGGCTTATTGCTTACAAAAGAGTTTGTTACAGAAATGGAAGAAGCTGGATGTTGTTATGCACTAATGTCAAAGACGCTGGAGAAAGAAGGCTTTAATATACCTATTGCAGCAGAAAAGATACTAAAAGAATACAAAGATGTCATACCAGATGAGCTACCAGATGGGTTACCCCCAAAGCGAGATATTCAACACCATATTGATTTGATCCCAGGATCGGCCCTTCCAAACCAGGCAGCCTATCGGATGAGTCTGAAACAGAGTGAAGAGTTGAACAGACAAGTGACAGATCTAATACAGAAAGGGTTAGTGAGAGAAAGCATGAGTCCATGTGGAACTCCAGCGTTATTGACTCCCAAAAAATATGGAGACTGGAGAATGTGTGTAGATAGTAGAGCCATAAACATGATCACAATTAAGTATCGGTTTCCAATTCCGCGATTGGATGATATGATGGATGTGCTAGCGGGAGCCCAATATTTTAGCAAGATTGACCTACGGAGTGGTTACTACCAGATCTGAATCCGTGAAGGGGATGAATGGAAAACTGCTTTTAAAACAAAAGATGGATTATATGAGTGGATGGTGATGCCATTTGGGCTATCTAATGCACCCAGTACATTTATGAGGTTGATGAACAGAGTACTCCGTGAATACAATGGTAAGTTTGTTGTTGTCTATTTTGATGATATTTTGATATTCAGTAAGACAGTGGAAGAACACTTGTTACATCTGAAATTGGTGCTAGACTTGTTACGTAAAGAGAGTCTATATGCAAACTTAAAGAAGTGTAGATTCCTTCAAAAGAGTCTTGTTTCTTTGGGATTTGTCATATCAGGGGATGGAGTGAGGATGGATGAGGAAAAAGTAAAGGTAATTTTGGAATGGCCTATTCCAAGGAATGTGATAGAGGTTCGTAGTTTTCATGGATTGACAAATTTTTATAGGAAGTTCATCAGGAATTTCAGTAGCATTGCTGCACCCATAATAGAGTGTACAAAAGGGAGGGAGTTTTTATGGACCAAGGCAGCAACATATAGTTTTGAATTGTTGAAGAAGAAAGTATCAGAAGCACCTATTTTGGTATTGCCAGATTTTAGCAAGGTCTTTGAGGTTGACTGTGATGCCTCACATGTTGGGATTGGAGCTGTGTTGAGTCAAGAAGGACGACCAGTGGCATTCTTCAGTGAAAAGCTAAATGAAGTCAGGAGGAAATATTCTACTTATGATGTGGAGTTTTACGCTATTGTTCAGGCATTAAGGAACTGGAGACATTACTTGGTAGCAAAGGAATTTGTACTCTTCACTGACCATGAAGCCTTGAGGTATGTAAACACACAGAAGAAACTAAATAGTAGGCATGCAAAATGGGTTTCATTTTTGCAAGAATATACTTTTGTTTTAAAGCATAAGTCTGGTAAGTAGAATCAAGTTGCTAATGCCTTGAGTAGGCGTGTAGCCCTTTTGACAACGATGGAAAATAAAGTCCTAGGGTTTGAGGTAGTTAAGGAATTATATGAAGGTGATCCTAATTTTGGTGATGTTGTCAAAAAGCTAAAGGAGCCTACAGTAGGTAGTGATTATTTTGATTATTTGATACAGGATGGTTATTTGTTTAGGGGGAAACAATTGTGCATCCCTGCTAGTTCAATGAGAGAAAATATTATAAGAGAATTACATAGTGGAGGGTTGGCTGGACACATTGGTATAAGTAAGACAATTTCTCTTGTCGTAGAAAAGTATTATTGGCCAAAGGTAAAGAGGGACATCAGTAGGGTTGTAGCAAGATGTAGGGTGTGTCAAATGGCTAAGGGTCATGCACAAAATACTGGGTTGTATATGCCATTGCCTATCCCTACAGGGCCATGGGTTGATCTGAGTATGGATTTTGTGTTAGGGATTCCTAACACACAGTGAGGGAATGATTCTATCTTTTTTTTGGTTGATAGATTCTCTAAGATGGCACATTTTATTTCTTGTAAAAAAACTAATGATGCTTCCAGAATTGCAGATTTGTTTTTTTCAGAAGTGGTTCGATTGCATGGAATTCCAAAAACGATCACTTCAGATCGGGACACGAAGTTTTTGAGTCACTTTTGGAGGACTCTGTGGAAGAAATTGGGGACACAACTACAGTTCAGTAGTGTATATCACCCCCAGACTGATGGGCAGACTGAAGTAGTGAATAGAAGCTTGGGAAATCTCCTACGTTGTATAGTTGGAGAAAATCCAAAACAATGGGACTTAGCTTTACCTCAAGCTGAGTTTGCATATAATAGCTCAGTAAACAGGTCAACAGGGAGGTCTCCTTTCCAGATTGTATATGGTAGGAATCTGAAGGGGGTCCTTGATCTAATTGTTCTACCAAGGTGAAGATGAAACTAGTGATGATGCAGAAGCATTTGCAGAACACATTCTACAGCTACAAGATGAAGTGAGGGAAAAGCTAAAAGTGAGTAATGCACAATATAAAACAGCTGCAGATGCCAGTAGGAGAGTAAGTGTATTTGAAGAAGGATATATGGTGATGGTTCATCTTAGAAAAGAGAGGTTTACAAAGGGAACATATAATAAACTCAAGTATAAGAAGATTGGGCCATGTAGGATTCTGAAGAAAATGAGTGATAATGCCTACAAGGTAGAGCTACCTGAAAACTTTGCTATCTCACCAGTTTTTAATGTTTCTAATTTATATAAGTTTCCAGGTCATGATGAAAATGTTGTGGAGGAGGAAGAAATAAACTGGAAGAAACAGATGCCGAAGGAGAAAAAGGAGAGGGTAATGCGTGTCTTGGACCAAAAGACAATCACTACTAGACATGGGAGCTACAACAGATATTTGGTACAGTGGGAAGGTTTGTAGTAAGAAGAAAACACTTGGATTCCTGAGTGGGAGTTGAGGAAAATTGACAGTGCAAAATTAGATGAGTTCCGTCAACAAAATTCGTAGGAGCTGAATTCTTTTCAACCAGGGGAGAATGATGCGGGAGCATAACTTGTAGAGGCCATAACTTTTGATCCGACCGTTGGATCATCCTGAAATTTTACAGGGTGTTAGATATACATTAGTACTATGTTGTGGAAAAATTTTCCGGCAAGGTTGTGCTCATTTTGGCACATTTTCGGGCTCGGATTCCATCATCTAGTGGCCTAAAATTGGCTCTGAATGTTTTTTCCGCTTTTGACTAGGTCTTAGAACTTTAATAACTTTTGTTGTGCTTGTCAGAATAAGTCCAAATTTCGCGTGAGCCCTAATTTATGAATGCATATTTGGCACGAAAATTTTGGGGTCAATCTGAGTTGTTTTGAATTTTAGGGTTTTTTGGCATTTTAGGGTTTTTGGCATTTTAGGGTTTTAGAGTAGTCTTGAAATAAAAGGAGAATTGTAATGATGTAATAGATTAGTGTGAATTCCAGAATGAGAAGTAAGCTATTTTGAAACTCTTGGTTTATTTGCAAAGCTGTTTATGTGTGTTTTTGGAGGTATTTCAACCTCTTGCAGCTGGATTCACATCACTTTGATCTTAAACATTTGTTGCTAATTTTTCACTACATTATGCTCCAATAAAAAATGAATTCAATATTTCGTAGCCAAGATTTTTTTAAAATAAAGGCATGATTTTGTCCTAAATGAAGGCATGTAAATCACAATCCAATATCAAAATGTTGTTGTGCTATCCTTAACAATTCAAGGCTAAATGTACAACTGAACTATTGGTAGCATGTATATGTAAAATTAGTTGTATGGTCGGCGATATAAATTCAGTAAGTCATTGAACTCCAAAGAGGAATTATTCTACCCTTAAAACCAATAACTTCTTTCCATGAGAAACGAGATTTGAAAAACCAACCAATAACACAATTATTTTTCAATAAATTAAATCATAGAGTATATTATATGATTTTATTTATAATTACTTTCTTTTTGTATAAACCAATCAAGGCTACTTTTGAGCATTAAATGGTGATAACTATAGATAACATCCTAAATTATCATTATATAATAATCACATCATTTTCATGAAATGTGAAGAACTAAAAAATTATAATAAACACAATTTGAGCATCACATACTAATAACAATCAATAACATATTATTAAATAATATATAATAATCACATCAAATGGAAAATGGTAAAAATAACTAAAAAAATGTAATAAATAAAATTTTATATATTGAATTGCTCCATTATTGTTTGAAATGGAGAACAACCCTTTAAGATATCTCTTACATCATTTACAATCCCTATCAAAGCTAGTTCTGTAAAAAAAAATGAGATAAGCCACTTATTATTTTTAAAGTCTTTATCAAAAACCTTTGAAGAGACCAAAAAATTTATACAGGAAACCTTTGTTAATTACATTAACTACAACCTTAGTTTCAAATTTGTATGGAAATTTTGTTATTTTCCAAACTGTTTAAATTTTTTTAATCAATATATCTCCCTCATTTTCGCAATGCTCCATACACCAAAAAAAGAAAGGATGCACGTCCACTTTAACTATGTGTAAATTTTTTTTGTAAGTATTTCTACATTGGAATTTGTATCCGACGTAGACAGAAAGATATTCGATGAAAGCCTCAAAAAATAAAGTTTGAAAAGGGGAAATAGACATTCGTGGTAAGATGTGCTCATTGTTCGATTGAAATCTATTTTCATTTTTTTAAGTATGCTTTTGAAATAACAATCCTTACTATTCAAGAACAAGAAAATGTTTCTTTGGAGGCACCACAAAAAAATATATTTCAAACTTCATTATTAACTTTTATGTATTTCAAATATGATAATAATTTTTCACAAAATATTTTTACCTTTTTCTTTACATATATTTTTTCATTAAAGATTTTCTATAGTTGTATTTGCACATAAAAATTTAAATTAGTATATATTTATCAAATTGATTCCAATTAATATTGATAAAAAAAAGATATTAATATTTTAACCTATTTCTTTACATATATTTTTTGGTTATATATTTTCTCCAGCTATATCCACACATAAAAAATTAAATTAGGATATATAGATCAAATTGATTCCAACTAATATTCACAAGTAAAAAATATGGTTATTTTTAAAATAATACTTGATACTTGTTCGTGCTCCAACTGCCATAATCGATGGTGAAGGGTTTGATGTAGCTTTAGTATTAATCACCATCAGTAGTGTGTTTTGTTGAAAAACTTCTTATTGGTTGAATAACATCATGTTATTTTTAGGTTTAATTTCTTCCTCTAATGGACTAACCTCATGGCTTGTGATTTCTTCTCCACTCATAATCATTTGAACAAGCTCAAAAAATTCTTCTAATGAACATAAATACTTAGAATCTAACGTAAAAATTCTAAATAATGGAAGTGTTTGTCTAGATTTTTGTTCCCTGTAGATTAAATGATCTAGTACTAAAGAAACTAGTAAAATTATAATATGGAGGGTTTATGGTACCTTAGATGCGATGAATGGATGTGGGAACAAAGTGAATGATAGATCCCTACCACATCAAGATAAAACTAAAAACAAGAATCACTAAAAATAATATATGTGGCGCTTTCCAAACAAAACAGACCCTACAAGTGTTAACTTCCTTTTCAGATGTAAACCCCCATTCGGTTTATATACAGTGAAATAAATGATGTAACAAAAAAATAATGCAGAGACATAAGTATTATTGAATTTGAACTAATGACATAAGCTTATCTAAAGTTGATTATATTGAAATGAATATAAATGAAGGATTACCTGGTCTAGGTCGATGATGACCCAAACTGTGTAAAGATCGGTTGATGTCGACCTGGGGGATTGGATCCTGAATATAAACTAAATATGAAATCCCTCCAAGATATTGATAGAATCTAGAAGACTAAATGGCTTGAGTATGCTGGAGTCAACCTACAAAATGGATATGAGGGAGCGGAAACTACAGAATGATAAAATATGGAAACAAAGGAGGTTATATGGAAAGATGGGCCTATGGATTTAGAACGATGACCTATAAAATGATCCCTGAGAAAGAAAATAAAAGAAAAGAACATAAATAAATGGTTTGGATAGGTTATGTGATAAACTAGACCCTGATTAAAGGTGACCAAGGGAAAGAAATGATGAAAGTTAATATAATATAATAGAATATTGTAGTGTGAATATAAAATATTATTTGAGTGATTATATTATCTAGGACAATATAATATGTGTTGTAATAGTTTATCACATTATGTTAAATGCAATTATGAGTGGGTGAGTACATATTGTTATGAATTGTTGAGTAAACAACTCATTCATAATATTAGTTTTATGAGAAATCAAAATCTCACGTAAAATAACATGGAGTTGTTTTAGGAGTTGTGTGTGGAGATATTTATTGAGATTATATCTCCTTAAATATAGGAACAACATCTCCTATATAAATGGATGTAACGCTTCCTATGAAATAATAAGAATGAAGATTAAGTTTTCAAATTTTATTTATGCAATTATGATATTAAATTTTCATTTGGTATGTAGGTTTGATACAGGAAATTTTAGTATTTTCTTGATTATATCCATCTAAAAGAATAGCTTGTAGTTGTAAATTTCAGATTTGGGTTTTCTATACTTTTGAAAACTATACCATGTGTTTGTCAGGAAACTATTGAAGAAATATCAACTAAACCCAGTGCATAGTTTTGAAGATATATGGATTTCACTATGTTGCTATAAAATTCAACACATTAATTCTTCTACTGAAAGTATTCTCCAATTTCTAGTAATGCTAAATTATTAATACAAAGTATTGGATTGCTTAGAGGTTCAAAGGTATTCTCTATAAATTTTTAAATAACCTCATTCAATTGGTTATTTTTTATAAGTATTGTACAAAATCATGGAAAATTTAAATCGGATTGAATTTTTTTAAAATAATGGAGAAATTAAATTTGATTGAAAATTGTGAAGGACAAGATTTCCATATATGGAAACTATAGATGTTTAATTTCATTTAATAGAAAAGGGCTTGTGGGATATAGTTAAAGCTAATGAAATTCCATCAACGACTTCAAATGATCTAGCTAAATGGAATGCAAAATATCAGAGAACTTTGGGTACCATTGGTCTGGGCTTATCAAAAGCTTATTTGCATCATGTGGATTT
This sequence comes from Taxus chinensis, assembly GCA_019776745.2. Taxonomy (NCBI): domain Eukaryota; kingdom Viridiplantae; phylum Streptophyta; class Pinopsida; order Cupressales; family Taxaceae; genus Taxus; species Taxus chinensis. Next base: position 307,442,124 of record CM034148.1, on the reverse strand, counting down.
CACAAAATCTACATAAGAAATTTGGGAGTCTCTCAACAATTTTTTTTAATTTTTTTTCTGAAGGTGAAACAACAAAGACTAAACTGCAACAATACTTCTATAGGTTGAAAATGGAAGATAACTCGAAAATGGAAGATCATATAAATAAGTTTCGCTCTTTGTTAAATCAACTAGTTAGAATTAAAGAGTCAGTAAAAGATGATTATGCTAAAGCAATACTCCTAAATAGTATGGCTAAAATATATTAAAATATTGTGTTTACTTTAAGCAAGGTAAAAATTAGTTTAGGAGTAATCTCCACATTACTTGATCAGTGTAATTATGAAGAATATGAAGAATTAATATTGTACAAAATAAAACAAGTACTTCAAAGTAGAAAGAATAAATTAAACCAAACACTTTCCCCTCTAAAGGTAAAATGAAATTCTATTACTGTTTTGAATCGGAACATGTAGCCTTGAACTGTAAAAAGAGGGAAAAAGATCTACTTGATTACAAAATAGATCAAAAATATTTTTTGGTTGAAGAAGAAACTTATTGGGATGAATACTCTAAAGATAAAGAACTTTATTGTTCTAGTGATGAGGAATTGTTATGGTAAATAGTTCACTTTTTGGAGGAAGGAAGAATCTAAGGAAGGAGGAATTTTAGGACCTCTCGTCAGTAACCAATGATGGGGCCATATATTTATTTTGTGCCAATTTATATTTAGCGTTTTAAGTTAATTTTTCTGATGTATTTCTATGTGATTCTAAAAATCGTTCCTGAGATGTCTATATGGTGTGGAAGAAGAAATACTACTATAATTTGTTTAAAGGAGGGAAGATTCTATGTACAATTATCTAACTGTCATATAGTCCTATGACTGTTGTACTTCATTGGACGATGATCATCTAGTGAATAGATTCATGTGGAGAGGATATCATGTGCATCGGGATCCAGAAAACAAGATTCAGTAACAATTGTAGAACTCTATCATACTCTTGTCTTTAGATGCTCTTGCCCCATGTTGACAATAAGGGGGTGAATGTTAGGAATAGTTATATTGTAGTGTGAACATATAATATTATGTGAGTGATTATATTATCTAGGATAATATAATATGTATTGTAATAGTTAATCACATTATGGTAATTGTAATTATGAGTGGGTGAGTAAAAATTGTTATGAGTTGTTGAGTAAAAAATTCATTAACAATATTAATTTTATGAGAAAAAAAATCTCATGTAAAATAACATGGATTTATTTTTGGAGTTGTGTGTGGAAATATTTATGGAGATTATCTCTCCTTAGATTACCTCTCCTATATAAATTGGTGTAATACTTCCTATGAAATAATTTGAATGAAGACTAACTTTTCAAATTTGTTTCATGCAATTTTGATATTAAATTTTCACTAACAAAATTAGATGGATTTGAGGATAAATGGGTGGAAAAAGGGAAATTAGCATGCAAGAAAGCTAGAATAATGGGCTAGAAATGGAGATCTGAGTGCTATAGAAGGTAATCTGAACCTATAACATGTTAGACATAAGCAATACCAAGATAATATTATAAATAAAAGGTAAAGCACTAAAAATAAAGTGATAAATATTATGACAGATGATCGTGGGTGATGAAAACATGATGAAAGGATTACGAAAGCCATGTGTATGTTTCAAGAATGCTCCTACACAAGGAAGGATGCTCAATTCACTAGAGAGAGAAAAATTGCATGCATCTCTCCTCAAATAGAAAGAAAGAATTTAATTTCATAGGTTCGATGACGGCAAGGCTGGGTCGCTGCCGATTGTGGGGAAATTTTCCCCAATGAGAGTATTTTATTACTTTTGTCATGATTTCCATATTTTAAGGATAAGATTGAGTGATTTAAATCATGTAGGCAAGAAGAGGTTGTTTGGGGTTAAGTTATTGGTAGTTAAGGTATAAAAATAGATAGGAGAAAATATTTAGAAAAGGAAGGGGATGGATTTAGGATAAAATCATTCTAAATAGAAGGTTGGTTATGACAAGATAATGGGTATTAATTAATTTATAGAAATTAATTATTTAATAAGAATAAAAATTAATATGGATGGAATAATTGGACATGTAAGATATTGAATGATTAATTAATTAATGTGGCTTAGTTAATTAATGATGATTTTATGGGCATTTAATTAGATAAAGGAAATGAATAAAATGAATATTTACACGTGGGCGATCAAGAGTATAGATACCGAATTTAGGTGTCTACATTTTTTCCCTTTTTGTTGAGTGATTTGAACTAGCAAGCCTCGAGATAACACCAATGAGATTTATGAAAGGTAGATGAGATCCCCATTAAATGGGCTATAGATGATATCAAGGGAAATCAATAACGCATTTGAAAAAAGATAATTGATGAAGGGCGGGTTGGTGAATAAAATATGGGTAAAATGATTACCAACACAAGATTCCCTAAGAAAAAGGATTGCAATATGAATAAAAACAATGGAAGAGACTCTAATATCACATTGGTAGAGGAAAATTATGGTCACAACGGAGATGGGATATGATGTTCTATAGTCTAGTGAGTGGGTGAAGATCACTACAGTATGGATTCAAGCTGGGATGACCAACATGTTATGGGAAAGTTATTGAAATATGTGCAACTATATGCGAAAAGGTATGTAAAATCCTTTGTATGAAAGGAATTGAGAGCATAGGTATACATCCACAAGGGATGAGAATGAAAGGTATGGTGCCCAGTGGGACACGAAAAAGGATCAGGAGGGAAAAATGAGTAAGTGAACGATAACACAATATTCCTGAAAGGGGAGGTAAGTACGGCCACAAGTTGGACTTTATACATTGATTGGACATGATTGTAATGTAAAATGCCAGAGGAGGGAAAAAATATTGTCCATTAGGACTTTGAAGGTAGATAAAATGGAATTGGATATTTAATTAAATGCCTAGATGATCAATGAATATGGTTATAGATGTGGTCTTCTAAAGGTATATTGGAATGAAATTTCCAAAGGAAAAAGGTACATATGGCTACAAAGGAAAAGGAAGAAAGGAAAGATTGAATAAAATTAACCAATGGGTAATAAATATGTCCTCGAAGGAGGGCTTGAATGTAAGAAAGATTAAATAAGATTGGATGAGGTGTGGGGTAAGATGTGGCTTTGATAATAGTGACATATGAGTATAAACGACACTACATCATATCAAGGAACATACGAGGGAAAATAAATGTGATAATCAAGATGGGTATCCAGGTGACGTAAGGCACATGCGACCAAAATTGATGCTAGTACATAACCAATGATAGTTAGTTATATAAAAGATCATAAAGAAATAATGCATGAGATGAAATAATACACCAAATGTCAACATGAAAAATATTTTTGAGATGAGGCTTGTATGTGGGAAGAGGGTTCTCCAAAGGTGGCATTCCCTAAAACTATTCCATAGCTTTAGGAAGGGGAAAGAGAAAGTTGATCAATGCGGAAAGATTTCTAAGGATGGTAATAAAATGGAAGGATGATCAATATGGGAAGCCATCAAATTCCATAAGGAGTAGTCATCCTTTGAGGGTATGGTCTACTCTACACATAATATAGATGGAAAAAATATATATTATGGCCTTCGTTTAAGGGATCCGTTTATTTATTTTATTTTTATTTTTATTTTAATTTCATGGTTTTATTTTTTTGTTTTTCTCCTTTTTTTCCATGAACAACTGTCTTTTGAGGGATCAGTTTGTTTTTGATAACTTCAATTTTGAAAAGAGCATCCATGAATTTTGATTTTTACATGGGGAAGAGTTTGTACTAGCTAATTAAATCACTTAGGGAAGGACTAATGAGTGTACAAGAGACACTCCTAGATCCTTTACATGGTTCCAATACGTGAATAAATGTTTTATGGATGTGATGATCACAAATTTTTCACCAAGAAGGGAGAACCTATATATTATTAAAATGGTATAGGAAGAGTTGTGGTGCTTGTATTTAAGGTCAAATATATGAAGTGACGAAGACCATATAATTCCTAATCATCATAGTAAGAGATGGAAAAAGATAATATGGAAGAATGATCTATGGATATGACTAATAACACTAGTAGATGTGCTAATAATAGTATGGTTGTAAGTGCACTATGTTAAGAGCTTCCACTTTCAGTTTACCATAAAGGAAGGCTAAACGATAGTCTCCCGACCCATAATTTTGTGTGATAATATATGGTCAAATCCATCTAGGGGAAAACTTTTCATGTTGGCTTCTTTTTAGACTAGTGGTGTTCTAATTTAGGTCACGATAGGATATAATGAAAGATCATATGAGATTGATGATAAAATAATGACAAACTATGTGTCCCTTAACATGATGAAATGATGGTACCTTAAGGGAGAGATGAATATGACCACTACGATGGATTTATGATGAGAATCAATTATCCCTCAATGAAGAGAAAAATATGGCGACAAAAGTGGACTCAAAATGTGAATAGATGGATTGGATAAGATTGGATGAGATAATAAAGGTAATATGAATGAAAGGAGATAACTGGTTAGCTGAACGATGTTAAAATGTAGTCCCGCAATGTCCATGAAGTTGTTCGATGGATCGGAGGACGAAAGGATGTTCCTATGATGTGTGAATGTGAGAAGGATAGAAGGGAGTGATAGAAAGTCCCCCAATGATGGATATAACATTGCATTATGTAACTTCAATATGGATGCAAATGTATTGGAAGATTTGGATGATGGAATAAGATTTTTAAGATCACCAATGATAACCTTTGATCTTGGCATGAAAAATGATGGAGGATCATAGGAATGATTGGTTGTGGAAAAAATAGTTGATGGAGAAGGATGAATATCTGGTATGAGAAAACCATCCCTCTTAATAAGATCATTAATGATAACTTGAAGGGCCTTACAATGTTGAGTGTCATGGCTCGGGGTATGATGATAGGTGTAAATGTGATTGGGATTGTACCATGATGGTTTCTTACTATGCGGTTTAAAATATTTTATCGTTGGAAAGATGATGGAAGATGTTTGGATTAAATGTATAAGGATCTCTATTCAAGATCCAATAGAAGTATTAAAGGGAAGATTACTCCTACTAGGTTGGGTAAGAGATTTTGGATTTGATTTAGAGGAAAGAGTGGATATAGATTGAATGGGTGAATTTTATATCTTAAAATATTCACCAAATTTGGGAAGAGAGCTAGATTTATTGGATTGGAATTTATTATTATGAGGTGTCTGTCTGGGATAATATATTTAATAACCCGAAATAGATGAGGGGTTTCTTAGGAAATTTTCTATAATGTTGGATTGTTGAGTAAAGATAAAGCTTAATTCCTTAGGAGGGTGCACTGGAAATGTTTTGGGATACTTACCAAGAATTTTGGATCTTGATTGAGATGGTTTATTATTGCCAGGAATACCTGTAATTTCAACTAATGGATTTAAATATGTAAGTGTATGTTTGGGATTGGTTACTTTAGAAGAAGTTGATTTTATAAAGGGAGAATAACCCCCCTTCACATTTTTCTTGGTTCTCAAAGGCGAGGTGGATGTATGGGATAATATATTTCAATTATGTTGATGTCTCGGTGGAACCAATGAAGTTCTGGCATAGGTCAACATCTTAGCATTATATTTCTTAAGTTCAGGTTAACAAAATTTTACTGAGGAAAAGGTTGTTATGTTGGATAGTTTAGAGGTGGAAATATAAATTTTCTTGTAGAAAAATACAAGGAAGTTTTTGAGGTAATTTACTAATGGTTAAAGAATTTATTTGTAAGGGTGTGTCCTTAGGAAGAGAGAAAACAATTTCTTTTGGAGGATCTAGAGGTGATGTCATAGTTGGCATAAATGTAGAAAGAAATATTTGTTTGATGGAATGTGGAGATTGATTTGATTGCATCGATGGGATAGAAGGATAATTTTAAGTTATTTTAAGTGTTTTCAAAGGTTATTTGAATGATAATGGTGACATTTAAGAGTAAAGGGGTATGAATGTACTTTCAACAGTTGATATGGTTACAAGCTCTTAAAGAGGTACTGACCTCAATTCTAAGGATGGTATCACAATTAGAGATACGGTGGATATCGGTGAGGTAGTCATATTCAATGAAGCGCATTTGTTGGATAATGAAGTGAATATGATAGGTATCATAGAAGGATTAGATGCCGATGTAAATACAATTGGTACGGTTGTGGGGTAATTGCTAACAGGATTACAGATATGGGAATAATATCGATGGGGATCAATGTGATTGGAGATGAAGGAGGAGACGTTGTAGGATCTTGATAAAACACGTTTAACTTGTTTATAGTATTAGTATTTTGGATGGTGAGAGAGATGACATATTTTCTTTGTGGTGTATGGTTAGAAAAAGGTTGATTAATTCCATTGGGGGGTTTGCAGGTGAATTTGTGAAACTATATATTTGGATATCCCCTTTATTTATCATTTTTTGGATGCAATATTTGGAGGACAAAAACTTCTAAAAGTTGTGACTTTTGACTTGAATATATTTACAATAGTCGGCTTCATGATACCAAATGGGATTCGGTCACGAGTTATCTATGGACCCTATGGGAGGAAGTTTTATGGATTGTACTGAAATCAAATTTTAAAACACAGAGCTATAGGATTCCCCAAAGTATGTATAGTTGGGCATTGGTCTAAGGGTTAATTTTTGAGGCCCTATACTAAATGTGGGTGCAACATAGGAGTCGGTGACCATGGAATTGGCCAAACTTTTAGATTTAACACTATATGCAGATGGTTTACTGAACTCATCTTTGGAATTGATTGATTTAGGTTTGAATTGGCCTTTCTCAATGACACGAGTTTTGATTTTGTGAGTGATGGTGAAGGCTTCTTCAACCATTTAGAAATATTGTATTTTCAGCATAGAACATATATGCTCCATAAGAAAAAATGAGAAGAGTTCAATGCGTTCTTCTTTTGGAAGAGTAAATGACAGTTGGCTTATAATGCCACACCAATGTGTGACAAAATTTATGATAGAATTTCCATCATACTTTCTAATGGTGTATATGTTGTTCATAGTGATTTTTCATGAATATTAATCAAAAAATACTCTAGGAATAATTTCACAAGGTGGGTAAAGAAGAATAAGGAATGTCAAGGAATCTTGTTGTACCAATACAATGCTAGACCAGCCAAAGATATAGGGAAGGTGTGAAGCATAAGTTCCTAATCATGTGCAATAAGGAAACATGCGTGTTTAAATGTGTGGAGGTTCTATTAGGGATATTCCTTACTGCTGAACTTGGTAATCTTGGGAAGCTCCCAATGAAGAGGGTAAAGTTTAATTATAAGTAATGGACGAATGGGTTCATTACAAGTTTATTTGTAAGATATTGTTGCCTTGGGTCCTAAGGTAGCAGCCTTTAGACTATCCAACCTATTCAGTAGGACATGGGTAATTTTTTTTATTGTGATGATTGGTTGGGATTGTGATTGTATTGCATGAACAGTAAATTAATAAGGTGGTTTATAAGTTATTGGAGGTGCAGGTGTTTGGGGAATCATTTGATAGGGTTGAGTATAAATCATGGGTTGTGATTGAATTGGTCATGGTTGAACGAATTGTTGTTGGAAATGAACACATGATGTGACTGTTGAGATGAGGAAAATTGTTGTTGTAAACAATGAGTGGGAATATGAGTGATAAAATTCTGAGATAGTTAGATAGGCATACTAGTACCAGATGGAATTGAGATATAATTGACATTCAATGTCGTGGGTAGAATACGATCCACTAGCTGACTAGATTGATAGCATCGAAAAGTTGTGGGACATTTATAAAGTAAGAATTCATAAATGGGGATAGAAGGATGGTGGAATAACTCTAAAGGAGCAGGAGATGAGCATATAACTAATATATAAAGGTTGGATTAATGAGATATATAAGGATTGGTTTCGAGACAAGGATGATTTTTGATGACACGATCCTCAGAAAGCGAAGACATGTTGAAAAGGGGTTGGGTGACCAAATATGTGGTCTCCAGCTTAAAATTTGGTTATTAAAGATCAATAAATTAAGAGGTATGATTGGACAATGGGGATTGTTGTGCTACCTCATCTTGAGGAAGGGTAACAATAGCCTTGAAATAGGTGAACATTTTTTATCTAATATGTAAACAAAAAAATCAAGCAACATTTTTCTTATCAATGTGATAAATTAAGAAAAGTGAGAAAAATAAAAAAGGAGGAAGATAGAAAAGGTTCCAAAAATAGATGTCTAAGGTTGCTTTTAGGATTTTTTTGGCTTGGAAGAGTCTTGGGTGGTTTCCTGTTTGATGATGAAATCCCAATCATTAAACCAGGTAATTAGATGTCTTGATGTGTTGATTTGATTAGTGATGTTGAGGTTGTGTGTGATAATATGTGATATGGAGTAAGTTAAACCCCTTTTCAAACTAGGTGATCAAGAAGGATGTTAAAACAATGTTCTTGTTAATCTCAAAATTACGTGTGATAGTCAATGAGAACACAAACATGAATGGGAAATTACAATGTGAAATGGATTAAATAAAGAAAAGGTGAGGAATACTTCGATAACTATTTTCCTATTTTTCTACACTCTTGAGTGATGAGAAATCCAAGCCACGAACCCAACATGATAAAGTAATAAAGTGAAGCTCCATGCTTCAGTGTTACTAGAGAAAAAGAAAAAAGCAATGAATGTACGAGACCACCTAAAGGGGGGTTCCCACTGGGCATGCCAAGAATTTTTATCTAGATGTTCGTTCCCTATCAATTAAATGATCTAATACTAAAGAAACTAGTAAACTTATAATATATATGTTTTATGGTACATTAGATACCATGAATGGATGTGAGCGTAAAGTGAATGATAGATCCTTGATGCAAATAGATAAAAATGAAAACAAGAATCATTGAAAATTATATTAATTAGATAATAGATATAGGGGTTTCCTGATAAAACGGACCAACGAAGTGTTAACTTCCTAGATGGATGTGAACCCTCATTTGGTTTAGATAAAGTGAAATAAAGGATGTAACAACAAAAGCATCCAAAGATAAAAGTATTACTAAATCTGAAAGAATGAAAAAAGTTAATCTAAAGCTAGTTATATTTAAATGACTATAAATGAAAGATTATCTAGTCCAGGTCAACGGCAACCCAGTCTGTGTAGAGGCCAGTTGATGGTGACCTAAGGGGTTGGATCTAGAATATGAGATAAATACAAAAACCCTGCAAGATCAAGATAGAATCTAGATGTTACAGAGACTTGAGTATGCTATATTCAACCTACATAATGCATCTGATGCAGTGAAATCCATACAATGACAACATATGAAAAAAATGAGGTTGGATGGTAAGTTGGGGCTGTGGATGCTCAAGGATGATCTATAGAATGATCGCTGAGATAAAAAAATAAAGAAAAGGATAGAAAGTAACTATTTAGAAAGGTTGTTGGATAAAAAAGACCATTGCTGACAATGAAAAAGGGAAAGGATGATGAATTTATAAGAATTAGATAGAGCTGAGAATAAATGGATGGAAAAAGTGCAACCTACAAGCCATAAATTTGGAATAGATGGCTGATAATGGAGCTCTGAGTACTACAAAAGGTAATACAAACTAGAAACACGTTAGACACAATGAAAACCCAGATAATATGATAATAATAAGGTAAAGCACTACAAATACATGTGATAAATATCATAAAAGATGATCTTGGGTGATGCAAGCATGTTAAAAGGATTTTTGGAAGCATTGTGTATGTTTCGGGAATTATCTTGCATGAGGAATGATCCTCAGTTTTTGAGAGATCCTGAAATTACATGCATCTCTCCTTGAATATAAAGAAACCACTTATATCTATAGGGTCAATGATGACTGGCTTGTGTCACCGCTGATTGTGGGAAAAAATTCCCCAATGGGAGGATTTTTCTATTTGTTTTGTGATTTCCTATTTTTAAGGATAGGATTGAGTGCTTTAAATCATGTGGGCGAGAAGAGGTTGTTTGGAGATGAGCTGTAGGTAGTTAGGTTATAATAATAATTGGGAGAAAAGCTTTAGAAAATCAAGGGAATTGATTTAGGATAAAAGTATCCTAAATAGAAGGTTGGTTAGGGAAATATAATGGGTATTAATTAATTAATATAAATTAATTAGTTAATAACAATATATATTAATATAGATGGGATAATTTGGCATGTATGATATTAAATGATTAATTCAGTAATGTGGCTTGATTAATTAATGGGTATTAGATGGCAGTTTAATTAGATAAAGAGAATGAATATGTGCACACGAGTGATCAAAAGTATAGATACCAAATTTAGGTGTCTACAACGTTGTCCATTCTTACTTAATCACTGTAATACCTGTTTAATATTATATTCACTAGGTGGATACCTGTTCATTGTGATACCCGTTCAATCTTGTATTCAATGGGAGGATACGTGTTCCCATTTAGGAATCATATAAGAAAAATACTTGTTGCATAAATTTGTTTGGTAATATGAGAGAGATGTTACATAATCTAGTTGTCTGATGTAGAACCTAAATCACTTGCAATCTATCACCAATATTAGAATGATCCAAGACTTCAAAGGCTAACTTTGACTATGCCAATAAGTAATTTTCTCTAGGTCTACAACTCTTCAAAAGTTGCAATTTTAGCATTATGAATTTCTCTTTAATTATTCATCATTGTCTTATATTGGCTAGACTATCCCTAGCGGAGCAAAGTGGTGCACTACATAGCCTATTATAGAGGGATCAATCCTTATGTAGTTCATCTTTTTAAAAAGGTACAAGCACTATTCCCCATGATTTATAATATAATTTATAAAGGTATTCAATCAATTAATATATTGAATCTTGTATTGAATGCCTGGATGCATGTTATTCTATAGGAATAATTGAGGAATAAAATATGATTTCTATATGAGAATAGACATATGTCCATTCAATACATGGTATATTAAACTTAATCATTTTAAAATCTCTATAAAGGAAGTGGTTAATTTTTTTTTGTAGAGCGATCTTATCGACATAGTAGTGGAAATTTTATTGGAAATTCTTGTTTTTAAAGACAATGGAGTTATTGCTAAGTTTAAGCTTCATAACAATTCTATTTCAAGTGATCGATTTGTTTAATTATAAGCACAAATACATTCACAGGCATAATTGTTTCTAGCCGTACCCATTATTTAGAATATCATTTGGTTTCCTTTCCTGTTCAGGATGGAAAATTTCCCATTGTAAGAAAAGTAAAATTTTAACTCTTCATGTCAAACCCATTCTAATTTAAATAATAGAGATAAAATTTAGTTTATTTTATAATGAGAAATTTTTCATTCTCACAACCTTATCTTGTTTATAATGGGCACATGCCCATTCTCAAAAAAGTAAAAAATTACTTTTTTTTATAATGATTTCATAACTTAGAATGTTTACAATACGGATAATCCCAATATCTTTCAAACAAAAAAAAAATTGTCTTTTATTTATATGTAATTGAATTATACTAATTGTACTAAATCTAGCATAGCCAAGTGCTACACTATATACCCTTGAGAGGGATAACACATTTATATTTTATTTTAGTTAAAAAAAATTGTCTGGCAATTTTTAATAATTGTATTATACTAAGTGGACTATGGCTATTAGAGCCAACTTTTTCACTACGTACCATCTAGAGAGTTCCGAATTTATGTAGCTCTCATCATACAATATATATCTACATATTTATAAAATTTATATGTTTTTAAAATAGGTTGTGAGAATGGGAAGTTGAGAAATAATATATAATTCATGTTATTTAGTTGGCGTTTTGAGTTTAATACATCTGTAATAGGTTAATTCCCAACTTTGCATTCTAACAAAAAGTTAATTTTATCTCTCCTCTTGTTGTGTGATACTTATATTATGATAATTGGCATCTTCTAATTTAATACAAAGAAAAAATTCTTGTTTACCTCATTACATAGGTATGAAAATGAAAAATACGAACTACATAACATGAATAATAACTCTTTCTCTACCTCCCATTCTCAAACAAAGTGAAATTTATCTCTACTCTTCTGATGCTATACCCATATTATGAGAATCGACATTTGCCAATTCAATACAAAGATAAAAATGTTTGTTTGTCTAAGAATGGTCATATGCCCATTGTAAACATTCAACTACAAGAAATACTGAACTTAATCATTATACTAGCCCTAAATATTATGAAACATATTTAATTTTTTCCATATATATATATATATATATATATATGAGAATGGGAATATACTAAAGCAATATTGAACATAATCATTTTAAGAAATCTATTCAATCTATGAGAATGGAGGAATTTTAACTCTATTCTTCTAATTTAGCTTATATTTTCTTTTACATATATTATATAATATGAATAGAACTTGTAGGAGAAAACTATACGAAGGAAGTACATCTTAATATTAGAGAAAAGTAAACATTGTTAAAAATTAATAGATGTTTATTCACATTTACATAATATATATAATAAAAAGAACATGGAAATCGTAGAGGCTACTCACCTGGAGCCCTAGTTAGATATTCCTAATATTGTGGTTCTCCTGCTTTTGATTCTCCACAAAAAATATAAGTGGGGTCTTGTTTCTATTATATCTTTCATTTATTGCATTTATACCACCATATAATATTAATATAGGGGACATATTAGAGTTGCATCTCTCAATTACATGTTCCCAAAATAGCACCGATCTCTCACATTTGAAAGGATGATCAGGGATGACAACTCCTATTTTATTTGGTTTGATAATATCCAAGTTCTATGATTATTACTAATCCATATTAACTCTCACATCTTCCACCTACATACCAGTTGAATTATGAACATCATATATGGAAAAAATATTTGACATACCTTTAAACACATGTTCTACATTCAATATACTATATCATCTTTACGAAATTATTGCTATTTTTTTACTTTTGTAATGTACATGCTTACATGAGTATGAAATAATTAAAATTGTACTGCTGGAATTATAAAGACGCAGAAAATACTCATTTTATTGCACCCAATTACTGTCAGAAGATCAATAATATCTTTTCTGAAATATTACTCAAAACATTACAAAAATCATTAATTACAACTTAAATACTGAGTGGAATGAAAATGAATTCCAAACCTCTCAATTTTCTACAAAATAAAAAATGGATAAGAACATTGACAAGTGAATTCATATGCATATTGCATCCTTGGTTGAGAATTTGTATTAGCCACAGAAATACAATTCAACTAGTTCAATAGCATTTTCTGAATAATTTGATAAATTTCCTTGAGTCTCTTTCCCTGATGTAGTAGCTTTCCTTTTCATTTTTTAAATTTTCATCTCTAATATATTGATCAAAATGAGACTCATGCATATCATTTTTTTCAATCACATTTAATTCATTACATCCCATAATAGAAACGTATTCTATAAGTCTTTCCTGTATACAAGACATAGGTTTGGCTCTTTTTGTTCTATTATCCTATACTCTTTTACAATAATATTTTCGAAACATTGCATTAAAACCAAAATATTATCTAAACCAAACATTACCACTAATTCATTTATCAAGAAGGACATCTAACTCTTCATCTATCATAACTGTTGTGCCTCTGAATAGTCATGTTGTAAGCATTTCTAATGAATTTGGATTGAAATTCTGGTATGTAGTTTTTTTGTGCTACAAGGCAACCCACCATTGGTATACAAATCAAAAAGTAAAACCCACTTATTCCAAATTTCATTTGAGAGTACAAGAAATGAAATTTTATCATTCTGACTATCAAATTTTGCCTTCTCAAAAATAAATTTTTTTTACCTTTTGAACATCTGCACGTGAACATTAAAATACGTTTTATTATTTTAGTATTCTATAATAATAATTTAAGTTAATTTATATGTGCAAAAAAACATAGTGCAATTTAAGAATACCTTCAAACTTTCTAACTTATCATGACCAAAATCAGGACGTTGTGGTCTCTTCTCTAAGATCAACCTTGACCTAGATTTGTACAGTTGGTCAATAAATATTGTTTTAACCCATGTTTTATTTTCCATAAATTGTTTCTTGTAAAACTTATTATTTTGTCTATTGTTTCTTTGGAAGACAAAATACAGGAAAACCTTTGTTTGATTCTATCATAAATAGATGAAAAATCAACATTTGCAAGGATTTGTTTTTTGGATTCCAATGTATGTTACTGATCAATAACATAGAAATGTGTTTCATTGACATGAATTTAATACTCAATATCCATGTTAAAAATAACACATGTAGTTTTTTGAAAGGAGAAAAATTGTATCCCACGGGAGAGGTGAAGGGTTGCATATCATAGAGTGGACAAGGAGATTGACACTTGCTAAATCAAGTGATCTATATTGGTATTTTGCAAGATCTACACAAAAACGACCAATATCAATTTTGAATGAATTTTATTCTAATAATAAAAATGAATCTCTTCAGATAATATAGATTCACTTTTTAAAATTTATTTTGTGCTTGTTTTAATAATAATTTATCTTTTTTAGATCCCTTCACCTCTTGAAAGTGTGATTCTGAAATGTCTTTTTACATCTTAGATAATGTTTATCTTCTGGTAAATAATTTTGAATGCAATTTTTGTTGGCCCAATTATTTATCCATATTAATGTGGTAGGAAACAAATGAAGTAAATGCATACTAATAAAACTTTTTGAATCTAGTGGAAATGCCTACAAAAATATCTTGAGTATTCTGCACACCACTCTTGTCCTCTTCAGTGCATAGATCAGTTTTCTAACTATAACTATAACATGAATGTTTTTGGTTTTTTTCTTACCTTTCCGTGCCATATTTTTTGTAAAGATAAACCTATAATTCCATTTTATTTACCGAGAATGTTCTATATGTGTTGTCCACTTCTTCTACTTAAACAAATACAATAGTATTTGTTATACACTTTTAGCTCATAATAATTCCAATTGGTTTGTGTTGGTCTCCCAAGGAATGAAATAGCCAAAGATCATTGTAATAATTATCAAGAGTGTGAACTTCAACAAACTATTTCATTCCTTCTTTCCTAGTCATCTACACCATCAAAAAAAGGAATTCCCTTATACAGGGTTGTGGTAATAAGAGCCAATTTTTCGTCTTACAAATTTGGTTAGTGTAATTTATATCAAACTCTTCGCAGTCTAAACATTTTTAATAAAAGTAATATGTTGTGGTAACATACAACTTCCTATTTTAAACTCTATTCTTTTTGTATGATTGCATCTACCCATGACTAAATTTTTTGTATTTACTGAATGGGTAGATGCCCATTCTCATGTGATAATTTTTTTTATTTGTATTGAATGGGCAGATGCCCATTATGATGTAAGACTTAATAATAGAAGGAATAATGGTCGTTTATGTTGCTTTTACTCTTTCTAATTTGCATGTTTTGGAGTTTCAACAAGATTTTAATAAAAAAATTATGTTAGTTTTACTCTCTCCACTTTATTTGTTCATCCTTTATGCTTTAAAAGGGCAGATGCACATTCTCATATAGAACTAATAGAAGAAGAATATAGATAAATCTTCTCATTCTTATGTATAACTATTAGAAATATCATATATATCTAATTTAATAGAATAAGAATGGAGATAACTTTATGTTGAACATATTATATTTACTTTCTTTTAACATGGGAAGGTAATTTTTCTATTTTTTTTATTTCATATTTTTCTATTTGAATTGAAGTATGATTTAGCAAGCATACAAGGGAAAGTTTATACATGGTTCATCCTTTAGGATTAAACACTACACTTCCATTATTGTGATCTAACCAGTATAAATAAATGTCCTCTATTGTATAGTATTGGGTATCAGAATGTTTAGATTCCTTATTGAAAATAATTTATGATAAAAGTTAGATTCCAAATATTATATATCAACGTAAATTTTATTTATTTTATTCTACTTTGTTCCATAGATGAGATTCCTTATCCAAATAGATCAAATAATAGTAAAAGAAATTAATCAATTTATTTTGAATGAGAATCTTTTCCATCATGTGTCTATTCATATACATGAATGATTTACCAAGAATGCATGGAAAATATGCACATTTTCATCCTTTAGGATTAAAATCTGAAATTTCATTACTACAATCTAACCTTATTCAACAAAGGTCTTCATCCATGATCATAATAGTTATAAATGGATGCATCTAAATATGGTTGTATATGTTATTGGTTTAGGTTATATTTTTTAATAAATGTAAATAACTGAAAACATTAATATGATATAAATGGCATTTAATTCACACCACTACATGACACAGTAGAGAGATTAATTGAGGTGAATGCGTTTGTGGATGGTAGAGTTCTTTGGAATTTGAAGTTTCACCATGAAAGTATCACATGCTAAAACATTTCACATTTTTTTCATCTTTTCTACTTTGTTCTCATCTATTTCATTAGAATATTTCATCTTGTGAAGCATAAGATTTGAAGAATTGTTTTGATATATTGTTTAACGAAATAGATGGAGTCCTAAGGGGAAAGGACTAACAAAAAATTCAAAGAATTTTTTTAAAGATACACCAATATGATCACAAGAATTCTCACAACCTTACTTTGTTTTAGAATGGGAAGTTATGCATTTTCATAGCCTTTATAGATAGAGAACATTAATTACGTAAGACTGTTTATAATGGGCATAAATTAAGGTTTAATACAAAATATTCTTAATCAAACTAAATTAAATTTCCATATATTCTTAAACAAATTGAATTTTAATTCTATTATTATTCTTTGAGTTATACATGAGAATGGGCATCTACACATCCATTACAAGTAATATTGTACTTAAATATTTATTGTACCTCTTTTTAGAGGATGTCAGAACTGAAAATATTTTTTGTACCTCTTAAAACTGTTTGGTTTCCCAAAGGATGTGAAAATTTATATCTCTATAAATTTGTTAGAATGGATAACTGTTAGAATTTCAATACTTATATGAGAATTGACATATGCCCATTCTAAACATTCAAATGCAAGTAAATTTTTTTATAAAAAAATCATACCTTTATAAAGGATGTGAGAATAAGCATATTCCAATTCAATATAAGACCTTATTGTTTCTTTATATGAGAATTAACATATGCCCATTATAATACCTTCTAAAAAAAATTTAACAAGTATAGACATTAGCATATTAAAGAATTAAAATATGGGTCACATTTATGTTTCATTTCACTTCATATTTTTAAATAGGATTTTCGACTATGATTTAAATTAGTCACATTGCAATGCTTGTTTAAAATATTATCATTTTGGCTTGACTAACCCTGACAGATCCAAGTGCAAGCTTTACCAAGTGTTGCACTACATACCCTCGAGATGGATCACACCTTATGTAGTTCTATTAATTTGTTTTAGAATAGACATCTTTGCTACACCAAATTCTATAGTACATACCCTTGAGCAAATGTCATTCTGCACCCATTATAATATTTTATTTTATTGTCTTATATTTTTTTATTTGTAACTTTATTAGATTGTTTAGAATGGACATTTTTCCATCCTCGTACAAACTAACATTTAGTGTTGAATTGTTCTGAATTTTCCAATGGAGGGAGGACTATTGATATAGAATGAGGACCATATCGGCTTGAGTATCTGTGGTGGAGCCAAGTGTTGCACTTCATACCCTTAAGAGGTATCAAGTGTTACTTAGTTCTCCTCATGCTTAGTTCAAATGCAATAGATTTATTTAGTGAAAAACCCATATCTAACTATTTATTCATCTTTAAATTTTGGGATCTATCTCTTTTTATGAAAAATATATTGGAAATTTCAGGGAAACACCAATGAATTTTTGTAACACTTCTAATGAAGAATATCATCTGGTTTTCCTTCAATTGCAAAATGGGGCACAACCAATATTTTGTAAAAAAAAGTAATCGTCACCTTCATGTCAAGCCCATTTGAGTGGGAAGATGCCCATTATGATATAGGACATATAGAAGAACACATGTAAAATTAATAAATTTTTATAATGGGCTTATTCCCATTCTCAAATAATAATCATAGAAGAATTGTGAGCATTTTTTATCTCAAATAAAACATAAACGAACGATAGATGGAAGATAAATAAATGTTTACAAGATACATTTGAAAGGGGAATTTATTACCCAAGCATGCAAGGGAAAGTTATTATATCATGTTGGATGGACTAACCCTGACATATCTAGGTGTTGCACTACATACCCTAAAGAGGGATCAAGCCTTATGTATTTCTCCTTATGATTATTTGTCTTTGTAATTCCTATATTATAATGGGAATATGCCCATTATCAATGGGTATATTCTCATGTTGTAAAAATTATAATATTCCTTGTTGAATAAATGATTAGGCACTCGTGTTTTCTTGCAATCCATCCTAAAAGAATGAAATGGGAATATTATTTTGTCTGGAGTTATAGATTCAATAATAATTTATGTTTAGAATGGGAATATTATTCTCTACATACCTTTGATAGGGATCAAACATTCTGTAGTTCTCATCTTCCAATATATAATATATATCCATTCAAATTTAGGAAACATACAAGAATAATTTTTCAATGGGCATATACCCATTCTCATATAATACTTATAGAAGATAGAATTAGAAGATGTGCATTGTGATAGTTTCAACAAGATTAATATAAAATGTTTATGCTACATTCAGTCTCTCCACTTTATTTGTTCATCCTTTCTGTTGGTACCCAAATTGATTCTACTTCAAATTATGAGAAGGATCATAGGTTTGGCAAGAATCTTAGAGACAGATAGATCATAGTGAGTCATTTTGTAGATGGGGATGGGATCTAATTGGCCCTCTGTCACTCAGATGTGGAAAAATACATATCACCGTCAAGAGGATTTGATCTACCCTCACTATTTTATGGTTGTGCCTTTCAACCAGGGTGAGAGAATCCTTTTGTATCCTATTTTTTATGGAGGAGATGGGAAATTCCTTCCTTATGAAGTGTTAATAAGAACTTGAAGAAAATATGATCAACATAATAAAACCTAACCTAACGAGTTGTCACTAAAGACAATGAAAACCTGAGTGTTTTTACATGTTTTGGTAATAGAAATTTTGCATCTGTATACACACAGGACAAATAGGGGTAGTGTGTGTAGGATTAATTGTTTTTGAATGATTTTGGGTCAGAGGTGAAGCATGATAAAGTTGATTATAACAAATCTTTGAGAAATTTTACAAAAATTGAGATCTCGAACAGAAGAATGCTTCAGAGTGGCTAGGATGTTCCTTTAACCACAATATGTGCTTCAATAGAGGATCAAATCAGCACTTTCACACAAACTTCAAGGATCCAAAATGAAGGCTCAAATTTGAAAACTTAACTTAACATTATAAATCCCTATTTGGTCATGCCTAAGATACCCTCAAAGGCTAACAAAAAATATTA
This sequence comes from Taxus chinensis, assembly GCA_019776745.2. Classification (NCBI taxonomy): domain Eukaryota; kingdom Viridiplantae; phylum Streptophyta; class Pinopsida; order Cupressales; family Taxaceae; genus Taxus; species Taxus chinensis. The sequence goes on along the minus strand of CM034148.1, from coordinate 307,422,630 downwards.
TAGTCATATTAGGAGTCACAATGATTTTAAATTTGTTTATTTCACTATCAAATGAAATCTCTTATGATAAATGAAATTTAAAATGCCAACAAACTATCACAAGGATAAGATCTTGTGTGATTCACATATATTTGAATGTAAGAATGCAATGGGAACAAGAAAAAATACTTGTAGACATTCAGAAATGAAGAAAACACAATTTTTTCCCAAATATAACATAGATTGATTCAATTTTGATTAAATTTACCATGAGGGGAAAGTTTCTCGAACAATCTCAGAGCTTGTCAATGGTTGTACACTCACAACCACCTTGACATGATCAAATTTAACACAAAGGAGATAAACATGTTTCTTCATATATCTTCTTAGAAAGACAAGTTCTATCAAGATTTTTCTTAGAAAATTAGTTCCCACCTTCAAACCTCCAACCCCTTTCAATGAAAAAATAATTCCATTTATAACATTTTACAACAGAGTTTTCCCCCCAAAAAACCGAACATTTAGTGTAGTAGTGCTCACCATGATCCTGATCACGATTCCTCGAATCAAATCCATAAAACATTTTCAGGTGCTCATGGGGTAGATATCTTTGAACATCTCTCACGTTCGACTCCTTCCTCTGGTAGATCACTCTTCCTTTTACTCACCAACCACTTTCACCCCTAATTTGTCCAATCTAGTTCCTTGCATGCCTGAGAAGAAAAAATAGAAGATCATATTGAGCCCAAAGCTCAGATATAATCTTAATGGTAAAAGACATCCCCAGATTTTCCACACCAAACCAAGATATTAACATGTCTTTTGTGTGCCAAGGAAAGAAAAATCGAGTTGAATCCAATAATCAGATTGCATATTTAATGGTGAGATATGTTTACAGACCTTCCCCACCAAACCAGGCTACCAAATTATAGTTCATGTTCATTCAACGTGCATGAGACTCCAAGAAATGATAAAAAACCACACGAATAAGCATCCCTAGGAGCTATGAAGTGAAAATGGTGGAAAAATCAGATACAGATGCACAACTACCATCGATTTCTATTTTGAATTTGGACCATCCACATGGAAGATCCATTTTAAAATGGGCCTGTTGGTTCCCTTTTTCCTTTTGCAAATTTTGGAAAAAAGTAAACTTTTCACATTTTTCTCTGCACCTCCGCCCTTGAGAAATGAGTTTGACATGTGTCTGAAGGTGGGTCCCAGAGGAGCCATGGCCAAATTCTCCTATTTCACCTCTTTTTTGGAAAAAATAAAATTTTCCATGTTTCCCCTGCTGCTCCGCTATTAACCATGGAATAATTTTGACTATTCTCTGTTGGGTGTGCAGGCCATTTTCATGTTTTAATCCTTTTGGTGAAAAGAGGCTAAAAATATAATTTACCTCTGATGGTCCACTTCCCTGCCCCTTTGACTTTTCAAAGCCAACCTTGACCCTTCTCTTATCAGGCTTGCGGGCCATTTTGATATTTTAATCCTTTAGGATGCAAAAAGTCCAAGTTTCCTCCAATGGTCCACTTCCCCACCTTTTGACTTTTCAAACTATCACGTCTCATAATGGTGCATCTTGAGATGGTCCCCAAAATTTGAGACCTTGAATGAGCGTGGGATCACCACGTGTCCTGGCCTGGAAAAATTTATTTGAAGGCTTGAATATCAATGGAAGGTAGCATGTGTTAGGGTTTGAGGAAATTTCTTTTGGCCATTGAAAAGTCCAAGGAAAATCTAAAGTGAGTGGAGGCCTTTAAGTGTCCTCCTTGTGCTTCTTAAAAAAAAAACTCAAGGGCCGGTCCTCAAACATGTGTGGTCCCTCCACGTGTCCCAGGCATCTCAAAATATTTTGAAAAAAGACTAAGTATGGGAAGACCCGGTGGAAGAATCCACATGTCTCCATAGCACAATTTTAAAATGGTGCCCAAAGCAGAGACCCTGAACAAGCATGGGCTCACCACGTGTCCCTATCCCAACAAATAGTATTGGCTAAATAAAAATTTATCTAAGTCAGGGAAAAGAATCAAAAACCTCCATGTGTCCTCCTAGTATAACTCTAAGGACTAAAAAGAAAATATTCAAATGAGCACCATTATTCCACGTAGACAGGTTTTTAAGTTGAGGCGATTCATAAAATTTTGAAGTACCCCTCTGAGCCATGTCTAACCAAAATAGGACACATTTCTTGTTGATGCAAGGATGTAAATTTGATTGATATAAATTCCCTTCACACTGTAAAATGAAGTAAAATGACCATTTGAGCCTAGAGATGAAATTTTCTCCAAGGACAGAGAATTTAGAAATTTTACAAGGCTCAAATGCATTCCTTTGAGCTACATCCACTCATTTTTCCTGAAGTATTTAGGTAAAAAAATAGGGACAGAAAACCCTGACTGCGGAAAGAAGAAAGATTAGGAAAGCCCGATTTTTAGATGAACAGAGAACGGGAGACCCAAATTATAGACCCTTTTCTAGAAAAAAAGAGAAACAAGGAAACAACCATGTATCCATACATGATCCTCGACCCAGGAATGGATTGATTACGACAACAAATGGAAGGCAGAGACTTCTCAGGCACAACACGTGGAGATAGAATATGGCAGAGGCCACAAATTTATAGATTTTCAATGGAAAAATGGGGCGAGACTATTTTGAGCACAAAAACTTTCCACTTTAAAAGTGCATATGCCCATTGGGGAAGATTCCCATTCTCATAAATAACTAATAGAAAAATCATATGTATCAAATAAAAAAAGAATAGAGATAACTTTAAGTTCAACATATTGTATTTACTTTCTGTTAACATGGGAATGAATGGGAAGTTGTGCATTATGACATCTTTTATAGAATTTGTGCATGTTTATAATGGGAACAAGCTCATTCTCATACAAGTAAAAATTATTTGTTTTGAATTAATTAATAAATGTATTATACTAGTTGGACTATCACTAGAAGAGCCAAGTGCTACACTACATACCCCTGAGAGGGATCAAGTCCTATGTAGTTATAATCTCCATTTATATATTCATTATCATTATATCCATTATCATTTAGGAAACATCAAAGAATAATATATATTTTAAATGGGCATATTCCCACTCCTATATAATAATTATAGAAGATAGAATTGGAAGATGTGCATTGTGATAGTTTCAACAAGATTTAAAGAAAATGATTATGCTACATTTACTCTCTTTACTTTATTTGTTCATACTTTCCACTTTAAAATTGAAGATGCCCATTTGGGAAGATTGCAATTCTCATATATAACTAATAAAAGAATAATATACATAACTTTTCTCATTCTCATGTATAACTAATAGAAATCTCATATATATATCTAATAAAACAAGAATAGAGATAGATTTAAGTTTAACATATTATATTTAATTTCTTTTAACATGGGAATGTATGGTAAGATTTGTATTGTGATGACACTTAAAGAAGTTTTGTATTATTATAATAGGAACAAGCCCATTCTCATACAAGGAAACATTATTTGTGTTGAAGCAATTAAAATTTTTATTATACTAGCCAGAATATTGCTAGTAGAGCCAAGTTCTACACTACATACACACGAGAGGGATCAAGACTTATGTAGCTCTAATTTCAATTTATATATTCATTCTTTATATCCATTCTCATGTAGTTTTTTATATAACTATTAGAAGAAGAATAGAGATAAATTTAAGTTTAGCATGGAAAATTACGTTTCTCATGTTGTTTTTTTATATAACTAATAGAAGAAGAATAGAGATAAATTTAAGTTTAAGATGGGAAGTTACTTTGTTTTGGAATGGGATTGTGTGCATTGTGACAGACTTAAAATAAGTTGCAAACATTCTTTGTTTTGTAATTATTAATAATTGTTTGTTAGATAAAATTTACTTTGAAAAGTGCTTGTACCAGGAAACATTGATGAAGATTAGAAATTTATAATGGGCATATTATGCTCATTTCTCATAATATATAATTATCCATTAATCTCATTTTTTAGATGGAGTTTAGAGAAAAAATTGATCATATGTTGATTCACATATTATTATTTATTTAAGAATAAATCATTTTACATCTAATTTTTAAATTATTTTATTAGAAAAATTGGAGAGATAAAATTTAATTTGTTATAAATGGGAAGATGCCCATTGTAATATATGACTAACTGTAGAAGAATAGAGTTATTATAGAATGTGAAAGAAGAATAAATTAAAAGAATAGGAATATTAACTTTTTATCCTTTCACAATATCTCTACTTGAAAAATAATTTTTTTTAAGTAAGAATAATATATTTGTTTAAGTATGTATACATATTCCAAATATTATCAAACTAAGTCAATTTTAATTCTATTAGTATTATTCGATCCATTCATGAGATACTATTTTCAGTAAGATCAAATAATAGTAATAAAACTAAACATTTTATCTTGAAGGAGAATATTGTCAATAATGGCCTTGTATCATTAATGCATCATGTATCTATTTGTCTTGATATTGTATGTGACTTTTTACATCGATGAATGATTTACCAAGAATACAAGGACAATATGCAAATGTTTATCCTTCGGGATTAAATGTTGAACATTCATTACTATGATCGAACCCTATTGAACAATGTTTTTAAGTTTTGGACGTTCGAAATTATTTAATTTTTTTGAGATATTTTTTTAGAAGGTTTCAGATTATAGAGAACATTTCTTATATAATGAGCACAATTTCGTTTTCATACAACCCCACCTTGTACTATCCTTCGTAGATCTAAGTGTTGCACTATATATCTTTGAGAGGGATGAAGAAAAATATATTATTTCTACAACCATATGATTGCTCAATGATAATGGGCATAATTATGCACATTCCAAAAATCTGAAATAAATTTTAATTCTATTAAATATTTTTTTTAACTTAATCAAACTAAATTTTAATTCTATTAAAAAAACTTAATTGAACTTAATCATTTTCTCTATTGTCTCATAAGTTTAGTAATTTTCCATTTTCCATACATACCCTTGAGAGGGGTCAAGACTCATGTAGTTCTATTATTTAGTTTATAATTATATCATTTTCGCTAGACTAACCTTGGTGGAGCCAAGTGCTAGCACCGCCAAAAGCTACACTACATACCCTTAAGAGGGATCAAGCCTTATATAATTCTATTATTTATTTTATAATTGTATTGTTTTGGCTGGATTAACCTTGGTGGAGCCAATTGATGGCACCGCCAAGTGTTGAACTACATACCCTTGAAAGGTGTCAAGCCTTATGTAGTTATATTATTTAGTTTATAATTGTATTATTTTGGATAGACTAACCTTGGTGGAGCTAAGTGTTGGCACCATCAAGTTTTGCACTATATACCCTCGAGAGGGATTAAGTGTTATATAGTTCTATTATATAGTTAATAATTGTATTGTTTTGGCTAAACTAACCTAGGTGGAGCCAAGTGTTGGCACCACCAAGTGCTCCACTACATAACCTCGAGAGGGTTAAATCCTTATGTGGTTTTATTATTTAGTTTTAGAATGGGTAGAAAATATTGAACTCAATCATTTTGGCTGGACTAAGCATTGCATCTCTTTGATTATAATTATTTGGTTTTGGCTTCTATTGTTTTGTTTGAGAATATTCAGATGCCCATTATCATATCATGCATTTCTATTATTATTTTTAGAACATGAATATTCCTACTCTCTTTGCATTCTCATATAAGAATAATTAAAATATATTATTTACTGCCATGACATCCTCCCATCCTCATATTATGTAGTTCTATTATTTTGTTTAAGAATTGGCAGATGCGCATTCTTTGCCCATTCTCATTCTAATATAGAAATCATTAAAATATTTTGTTTCTCATATTATATACATATATGTATGTATGTATGTATATATATATGTATGTATGTGGGTGTGTGTTTGTGTGTATATGTATATATATATATATATATATATATATATGTATGTATGTATGTATATATGTATGTGTGTGTGTGTGTGTGTGTGTGTGTGTGTGTGTGTGTAACACCATTTATTTATTAATTTAATGTTATTGGTTTAAAACATGTCTTCGACTCCACATTGGAGGGAATTATTTACCACCATTTATTTACTGAGTAAATGTAATTGTTTTAAAACATGTCTTCCACTACTCGTTGGAGGGAAAGTGAGATAATAATTTTGCATGCCAGTACATGGAACTATGGATATTTTAAAGATAGATAGTACATGCCACTATGAGGCACTAGAAAGGTAAAAAATATGTTTTTTAGTTCAAGACCATTGTTCATCATGGTTAGATAATAGTAATAAAAGTTAAAAAATATCTTGAGGGAGAATTGTTTCCATCTAGGCCTTGTATCATTGATGATTTGTGGCTATGTTGCCTTGATGTTGTATGTTTCTACTTCCATTGATGGATGATGTACCAATCATGCAATGGAATGTTGCACATGGTTCATCCTTTGGGATTAAATGTTTCACTTCCATTACTAATCTAACCCATATCCATCACTATGATCTAATGTTTCTCATATATTAATAATCATAGATGCCCATTCTCATATAACAATCATACAATAATAATAGAGATAAAATTTAAATTTTTACATAGATATATTTGTGCCCATAATCATATAAGAATTATAGAAGATAGAATGGGAAGTTGTGTATTGCGACAGTAACATTGTTTATTTTCTAAATAGTAATAATTGTATTTTACTAGCTAGACTATCCCTGGTAGAGCTAAGTGATGAACTACATACCCTCGAGAGGGATAAAGCCATATGTAGTTCTCAGTTCTCATCTTACACAATATATATATATATATATATATATATATATATATATATGTATGTATGTATGTATACACACACACACACACATGTATATGTATATGTATGTATATATATATATATGTATGTATGTGTGTATGTATGTATGTATGTATGTATACATACACACACACACACACACATATTCACATTTAGCAAATAGAGTAGAATAATAGATATTTTTGATGGGAATATGACCATTCTCATATAAGAATTATAGAAGAAAGAATGGGAAGTTGTGCATCGTCATGATAAAAAAAATTATTTTGTAATTATTAATAAGTGTCTTATATTAGCTAGATTATCCCTGATAGGTCTGAGTCTTATACTACATATCCTCAAGAGGGATCAAGCCTTATGTAGTTATAGATTCTTCTCTTAATACACACAGAAACAGACATATATATATATATATATATATATATATATATATATATATATATATATATATATATGTATGTATGTATGTATGTATGTATGTATGTATGTATGTATGTATGTATGTATGTATCATTCACATTTAGAAAATATAGAAGAATAATAGATATTTTGAATGGGCATATTACCATTGTCATAGAAGAATTATATAAGATAGAATGGGAAGTTGTGCATTGTGACAGTAACATTTTTTGTTTTGTGATTATTAATAATTATATTATACTAGTTAGACTATACCTAGTAGAGCCACTTGTTGCACTACATACCCTTGAGAGGGATCCGTCTTTCTGAATTTATCATCTTCTTATATATATATATATATATAATTTTTAGAGTGGGTTAATATGCTAATGTTTAAATTTATATTTTTTCTAGACCATGACATAGCGAGAGCACCATGGATACACACACACACACACACTTTTATAATTATCAGAACTAGGTTTTGTCTATTTGAGAATGGGTTATGCTAATGTTTAAATTTATTTTTGTTCTTAACCATGACATAGTGAGACAACCATGCAAATATATTGTTTACCACCATTTACTTATAAATAAAAATAACCTAAAAAATATTATGCTAATAGAGATGATGATGATCTATACTTGTGATTGTAATATAACAAGATCAATAATTTAGCTAATTTAATATAACATAGAAACTTAAGATAATTAGTTTTAGGGATAAAGAGAAATTTGATGTTCAGAGATAAAAAAGTAGCAGTGACCAAGAAAGGAAGCACAAAGAGATCAAATTACAAAATACATATTACAAAAAAATACCGTAGAAGAACTAACATTCGATATTACTCGTCAACAAGAATCTCGATTACCTCTTCTTTGAAATTATAAAATGGGAAGGTAGAACCCACAAAGATACCCCAAGTAGTCATATGATAGTGGCCACCACTAGAAGTTTAAATATTTAGTAGGAATGTGTCGGCCAGACGTAGAGGCTCCCACAACATTGAAACACCAATAGAATTTAGGCTAATAGGAACATGAATCTTCTATAAATAGACCTTTGGAATAGTGAGAGGCATCGGTTTTGGGGATATACAAAATTCTAAGACTTACTGAATGGAGTGGGTTAGGGCTTGGTTCCTCTCTGCCAAAGGTTCCACCAAAGAATGATTAACCCAACTAGCTTCCACGTCAAGGCCGATGAACAAGGATAGAATTTTGAGATTAAAATTCTCGAGTTCTTCATCCAAACCATCCCTATGAGAGGGTAAGATAAAAAATAGTAAATCGTAGCAAATTTTAATTTTTTACGGCTAACCAGAAGAAAATTTGAAACAAAAATCAATGAAATTTCTAAGTTAACCTGAGCTCTTATGGAATCAAAGAGATAGGTGTCACCCAACACATATATAATGGTCTCCTACAAAAATGGAGAATCAATCTTGAAACAAACTTGAGACATGATCGAGAAATGGAATTGAAGGTGGTCATTTCTCTTTTGTTTGTTCACAGGAAAATGGAAGTAAGATAGGGCACCACAATGATGATAGAAATAGTAGGGAGATGAGTCTAAATAATGAGTGAGGGTGAGGAAGGCCAATTAAAATCAAACCACATGAGCCAAGGCTGAAATTAATTAGTCTTCACTGAAGTGGCTATCACTTTTATAGAATAATTGCATGCATTACTTCCCAATTCTCAAATATCGTAGCTCAAGGATCCTCTATGAACTAGATCCGCCGACTCCAACTATTAGCCATATATGATCCTAAAGACAACAAACATTAGTCAATTGCATTGATCATTTGATATACTTCAACCCAATGCCATTAAGAATTTAATTTAAGCAAACCCAATCTTTGACATGATGGGATATAATTGCTTTAAATTCTCACAAGTTTTACAATTGTCCATGTATTTATGAATAGGGAATAATAGAAGAAGAATGAACATGAAATCTACTTTTTTTTTAAATTTACTTTCTTTCAGAATGGTCAGCTTCACATTCTTTCACACAAACATGAAAACATTTTTTATCATTCATGTTAAAATAGGTATTTACCTTAGCTCGTGTTCACCTAGGTACTTTATTTACCTCATGTTTTTTATCCTCACTCACTTATGTGTGTGGATATTTATTTTTTATTATTTAGATACTAGGATGATATTACCTAGTTGTTATGACTAGTTCATTCCTCAATCTATGGCCTTGACTAGTTCTTTGATGACTATTTCTTTCCTAAATCTATGGTCTTGACTAGTTGTGTGATGACTAGTTCTTTCCGGTATTTATAACTTGATTTACGATCTTGACTGGTTCTTAGATTGATCTTCCTTTCCTATATAGGTAAGGCCCATTTCATTTTACTTAAGAGATTTCAATAATAATAAATGACATTTATGCTCTTCATTTACAAGTTCTTTTGTAAATTTATTCTGGAAAATTTCTTTCGGGTTATCAAATGTGGTGTGCTATGATCATCTGAGATCGTCATGGCTTGGAAAAATCTTATTATTGTTACTTTAATGGTATCAAAGTGATAGATTATGTGTGGATCCATACTTAAGTTTTTCTTTGCAAGCATGGGTTAATTGTTTTCGTGTATTCAAAATTTACTATCACTTTTATGCAGTATGCATTTTTATGCATAAAAAACTGCACCATTGGATTTGGTAGGTGCCAAAACCCTAGAATTTACTGTAAACTAGACATTGTTATGAGATAGTCAAATCTAGACATTTTAAAAGCTTTTTTTGCCACATTTCTCAAAAAAATCGTACTATTATATACAAACAATTTTTTTCACAAATTTGTTTATCATCTTTTTTGGGTTTTCTAAGAAACATTTTGGGTTTCTCTCTATTTTTTGATACAGGTGCCAGAAAAAAATATATTTGCAATCGAAGTTTGTATTAACAATTGTACTTTTTGGATGTATTCTTTTATCCACTAGGCACATATCAATAGCTTCTGGGTGCATTATTTTATCTATTGGATATAGGCATGTACCTTCTAGATGCATTCTTTTAGCCTCTGGATATTTCTTTTTTCGATGCAGTCTTTTATCCACTAGATGCAGATTTGTACCCTCTGGTTGTATTCTTTTATCCATTGGATATAGATGTGTACCTTCTAAATACATTCTTTTATCCCTATATATTATTGTTTTGGATGCAGCCTTTTATCCACTTGACTCAGATCTATACCTTATGGATGCATTCTTTCATCCATTTGATATAGATGTGTACCCTCCAGATGAATAATTTTACCCTCTAGATATTTCCATTTTGGATGCAGTCCTTTATCCACTAGACACACATTTGTACCTTTTGGGCACATTCTTTTATCCATGGGATATAGACATGTACCCTCCAGATGCAATGATTTACTCTCTGGATATGTAGGTTTATAGTCTTTTATCATTTGGTCACAAGTTTGTATCATGTGGATGCACTTATTTACCATCTGAATATTTGGTTGTCATGTGTACCTTTGAAAAAACAAATAAGCATTAAAATATTATTTTTTAATAGAAAAACCTTCTAGAGCTCATAACTTTTGATCTGTAGCTTAGATTAAGGTGATTTTTTTTAAATTGTCTATTTTTTCAAGATCTCCACATTGGTGACATTTTTATACAGATATTTCAAATATAAAATATACTTTTACTCATTGTAATATTTACACGCACTCAATTATAAAGTGTCAAATTTGGAGGGTTGTAATCACTTGTGGACACAATTTTGGTTAATTTCAATGTCCTAAACTTTTTTGTGTTTCATTATTGTATCTATGATGGATTATAAGAATGATATGATTTTCTTCGAAGTGTTAGGACTTCAAATGGATATGGTCAAATTTTTGGAACAAAATAGATCACTTAAAAAGTAAAACTCTCTTCTTCATAACCTCATTTATGAGAAGTATACACTAATAAAATCACTACAACAGAAACTTTCTCACTTACAACATCACCCTAATATTATAGAAAGTAATATCCATTCTCATAGTCCACTTGTAGCTATTGCTTCTACACTGGCTGATCTTAAAATGTCATTTTATGAGCCTGATCCTACTCCTTATACTCCTCAGCCTATTAGGATTTTTACTTCATGTTCTTCCACATCTATGCCTATTGTAGTAACACATGCTATGCATCCTACTTCTCTCACATACATGACCCTTTTATGAAGCATACCATTGCATTTTGTTCTCGTATGCTCTATTCTATGGGTTACACTGGCGGAGGTAATAGAAGACATTCACAGGGTATTGTTTTCCCTATTCAACATGTTAAGTGGATTTCTCAACATGGCATTGGTTTTAGAGTAGGTACTTCATTGGGATCACTCATTGACAGAGGTCTTAATTTTTTTCACTCAACTCTTTTAGAGGATCATGAGATATATATGAGTTATGTACCTTCACCTAGGCTAGAGAAACCTCAATATTCAGTTGTCAGACATGATCGACCTGACACACAATATTATGTTCCTTTGCATCAACCCATTGTGTATTTTTCACCACTTCATATGATGCATCTTCTTCATCTATCCATGTTTATTTGAGGTGGATATATGATCATTCGTGTTGACATAGGAATTTTTTGAGAGGAATCTACAAACATAGATAATCCAACATTCAGCCACTAGCCCAAGTTTCTACACCTTCTAAATTGTAATTCTCCTTGTTTTGAGGCTTTTTCTTTATCATGTGTAGTATATCTCTCTTATTTGTTAAGATATTTTAGATCTATATGTTTGATATTTTTTTTAATCATGATAGTATCTCTTTTGGGGGAGCTATTCTCATGAATCCCAATATTAGTTTTTCAGTGTTCGAGTAGTTGTTTTATCAACTCATATAGATCTAGTAGAATCACTCTACCCATTCCGTTATATGGGAGGGTATGGTGTTGATCCTAATTCTTCAAGGTTTGTTTCCTTGCCTTGTTACCTTGGCTTTTCTTGGATCGTGGAACTCCTATTTCTTTTGATCTTATTATTTTTCCTTATTGCTTTGGTTATTGTTCTTGGATTGTGGAACTCCTATTTCTTTTGATATTGTGTCCTTGCCTTATTACTTTGGTTATTGCTCTTGGATCGTGGCACACATATTTGCAACAATTGATCAAATTAGGTTTGGTGTTTTTTTCCACTTTTGACATCACTCCATTAATGGTCTCCTTGTATGGAGCTATTATCGTGAAGCCCAATGTAAGGTCTTTTTAGTTTTATGATCGAGCAGTGGATTTAGACCACAGTGCACACAAGACTTATTCAGTATTGTATGCATTTTGTTGAGCCAAGCTTCTTGGGATGCCTTGCAGTGAGATTTTTCTCTCTCTACATTTTTATTACTTATTTGGGTACCTTACAATGTCCCTTTTGCCAAGTTATTATGCATGATTACCTCATCAGGTCTAGTTATTAGGAATCATATAGTGGATATGCCACTTTCATTTTAGGCCCCTAGCTTAACTTTAGGGGGAGTGTTAGAGTAGGTATTTACCTTAACTCATGTTCACCTAGGTACTTTATTTACCTCATGTATTTTATCCTCACCCAATTATGTGTGTGGATATTTTTTTTATTATTTAGATATTAGGAAAATATTATCTAGTTGTTATGACTATTTATTTCCTAAATCTATGGACTTGACTAGTACTTTAATGACTATATCTTTCCTTTATTTATGGCTTAATCTATGACCTTGACAGATTCTTAGATTTATCTTCATTGGTTATATAAGCAAGGACAATTCTCATTGTACTTAAAAGAGTTCCATAATAATATATGATATTGCTACTCTTTGTTTGCAAATTATTTTTTATAGTTATTCTGGTGAATTTCTTTTAGCTCATCAAAACTGGCGTGTTATGATCATTTGAGATGTTCATGGCTTGGAATGATCTTCTTACCGTTCCTTTCATTTCTATCTACATGGGAATATTTCAATTCTCATATATGGATAATATAAGAATAATAATATAATAGAAGAAGAAACATTATGAGGATAATAATTAATATTTCCATTTTGATATATGACTAACAAAAGGAAATTATTTTTTAATTTCTTTGAGAAACAAATGAGCATATATGTTTAATACCTTTTTAAATAGTATCTCATAGATGTTAGATAATAATATCTCTATTTTTCTCAAGATGTCTATAGCTCTATTGAATAATTGTATTGTATTGGATGGGCTAACCTTGACAGAGTCAAGTGTTGCACTACATACCCTCTACATCACAGCAAAGTAATTTTTATTCTTTTTATTCTCTTATAGTAATTATCTGTTGAGTTATTAGAATGGGAAATCAAAGAGAAAAATTTTACTTATTTTTTACAATGGGTAGATGCTCATTCTCATATAGGAATTATGAAAGAATAATAATAAGGAATATAAAATAGGGGCTAAATGGGGAGATGCCCATTCTCATAGAGAATAGTGACTATTATAAGAAAAATGAAGATGAAATTTTAATTTTTAAGAGTTATTAGAATGGGAATGGGAGAGATAAATTTTACTTCTTTTTTTGAATGGGAAGATGCCAATTCTCATATAGGCATCACGAAATTAAATTAATAGAGAATAAAAAATAGAGACTAAATTGGTAGACATCCATTCTCATAGTCAGTAGAGAGTAAAGACTAAGAGACAAAGAATGAAGATGAAATTTACTTTTTTTTTAAATTTACTTTCTTTGGGAATTTGCAGCTTCCTATTCATTCACACAAACATGCATAAAGTTTTTATCTTTTTGTATACATGGGAAGATTCCCATTCTCATATATGGATAAAAGAAGAAGAATAAACTAGAATAATTGTATAATGGTATAGTATTGGATAAACTAACATTGGCAGATTCAAGTGTTGCACTACATACCCTCTACACTACTATGAAATAAAAATAATAGAGAATAGAAAATAAATACTAAATGGGTAGATGTCCATTCTCATCAAGAATATAAAATATAGACCAATAGAAGAAGAATGAAGATTAGATTATTATTAAAAAAAGATTACTCTCTTTTAGAATTAGCAATTACCCATTTTTTCACACAAGCAGGAAAACATTTTTTTATCATTGTATCTACATGGGAATATTCATGTTCTAAGATATGGATAATAGAATAATAATAAACTAGAATATTTGTATAATTGTATCGTATTGGATGGAATAACCCTAATAGAGTCAAGTGCTATGCCACATACCCTTAAACTAATATGAATGAAAAATAATAGATAATAGAAAATAGAGACTAAATGGGTAGATGCCAATTCTCATAGACAATAGAGAATAGATACTAATAGAAGGAAAGTTACGATGAAATTTACTTTTTCCTAAAAATTCATTTATTTTAAAATGGGTAGTTTTCTATTATTTCACACAAATAGGAAAATAATTTTTATCTTTATCTCTAGAATGGCAGATCCCCATTCTAATATATGGATAATAGTAGAAAAATAAACTAATAGAAGAAGAAGAATATTTAATATTCCCATTATGTTTAAAGATATATATGCATAAAAAAACATATATGTTTGATATATTTTTAAATATTTATAATTGTTTCATATTCGTTTGAGCATTCTTGGAAAAGATAAGTGTGTAGCCTCGAAAGGGAACAAATCCTTATGTCGTTTTCATCATATATAAATATATTTAATTTTTATATATTCCAAATATCATATAACAAAGTAATCTTTTTGTATTTTTTATTTATTATAAAACAAAGTGAATTATAATTATGTTAACCTTATTTGTTCGATACATGAGATTCCTTATTCAACTAGGTCAAATAATAGTAATAAAAGTTAATCATTTTATCTTGAAGGATGATCTTTTCCATCCTGGCCTTTTATCATTGGTGGATCCTGTATCTCTTTGCATTCATATTATATGTGTCTATTTTCATCAATGAATAATTTACCAAGAATTCAAGCCTAATATGCACATGTTCATCCTTCAGGATTAAATCCTAAACTTTCATTACTATGATCTAACCTTATTCAACAAATGTCTTCAACCATGATATGAATAGTTATAAAAAAATGCATCTAAATATGGTTGTATATGGTACATGTTTATGTTACATTTTATCATAAATGAAAATAACCCAAAACATGGCTATGATATTGTTTAAATTTTTATTTATTTTTAAATGTAATTAGCCTAAAACATAACTGTGATATTGTTTAAAATTTATATGTGTTTTTAACCATGACATAGAGAGAACCCCAATGTGAAAATATATTATTTACCATAATTTTTTTATTAATTGAATGTACTTGTTTTAAAACACATCTTATTGAGACTCTAAAACATGCAAAAAATGGTCATATTTAGATACATACATTTATAACTATGGAGGATAACAACTATACATATATATTACAAATGATTGAAAT
The DNA here is from genome assembly GCA_019776745.2 of Taxus chinensis. Lineage (NCBI taxonomy): Eukaryota > Viridiplantae > Streptophyta > Pinopsida > Cupressales > Taxaceae > Taxus > Taxus chinensis. The sequence goes on along the minus strand of CM034148.1, from coordinate 307,406,995 downwards.
GATATTCTTAAAACCCATATCAAAAATATAAAAGTTCAAAAATACAACATTCTGATTTTTCTTTATACCCAAAAACTTAGAATATAATAGAGAAGAGTTAGAAGTATCTCTAAAACTAATCTTCAATTTTAAAAAGAATTAAAAAAATTCTTCACTATAAAAAAGTAAATTCTCCTTCTATGAGTCATTCTTGGCACGCGGTACTCGCCCACATAACTCGACAAATAAGCAATGCCAGCGAGGTGGTAAGACCACTTTGTACTTTGTTAAAATCATAACTGATAACTCCTCGTATTAGCATCAAGGATTGGCACTGGATTTCTTAGATATAAATTAGTATTTATGCTGGAATTTCTTAGATGTGACATTCTCTTGCATAAGTTTCATAGTTTCAACAAGATCATTCCCTTCCATAAATGTTTGACATTCTGAAATCCACTTCTAATATATAAATAAATGGTGGAAAACAATATATTTGTAGGTTAATGGTCTCACCATGCCATGGTCGAATAAAAATATAAATACTAGAAAATACACCGCAAGGTACAATGGAGACACTAATAGGGTAACCGACGGGAAATTTGAGGACAGTCAACACAATAAAAGTATAAATACTAGAAAATACACCGCAAGGTACAATGGAGATGCTAATAGGGTAACCGACGGGAAATTTGAGGACAATCAACACAATAAAAATATAAATACTAGAAAATACACCTCAAGGTACAATAGAGACACTAATAGGGTAACCGACGGGAAATTTGGGGACAGTCAACACAATAAAAATATAAATACTAGAAAATACACCGCAAGGTACAATGGAGATGCTAATAGGGTAACCGACGGGAAATTTGAGGACAGTCAACACAGTAAAAATATAAATACTAGAAAATACACCGCAAGGTACAATGGAGACGCTAATAGGGTAACCGACGGAAAATTTGAGGACAGTCAGCACAATAAAAATATAACTACTAGAAAATACACCGCAAGGTACAATGGAGATGCTAATAGGGTAACCGGCGGGAAATTTGAGGACCAGTGAACACAAGACATGCACAATGACATAAAGAGACAAGGAATTTTACAGATGCACACACAAATTTAGTTATATGTTTTTTACAAGAACAAATTTCAGCAATTAGTAGTTTCGAAACATATGAAGTTGAAATATTTAAAAATAAGCTACAAGCTTTAACTTTTGAGGTTTGTGTTGGTGGTTGGTAAGGGGGAAATGGATTTTTCATTTTAATACTATGATGGTTAAAGCTACACATATTTAATTTTCACCACATCACTAACATTCACTCCATAAATAACATCCATTTCATCTAAAGAGGTCGAATTAAGAAATACTCATTTCATGTCCATATAAATAAACGGGAAATAAAAAATGGGCACTTATTTTGGAAGGAAAAATGGATCACGCGTAAAATTGAAGAATTAATTAATATTATTACAAAAAAAAATAATTTTTACCATGTCGAAATGTTCATATTTTTAGAAAATCAAGCTCAATTTGAAGTGTGTGCAAGTCATTATACGATGGTGGATAAGATAAGAAATACTAATTAATTGCGTGGAGATTGGGAACTCAAAGAAAAATGAAACATTTTTTTCACAATCTTTTTTCCCAATGTGAAGAACGGGGCGTTTTTATTCTTGTGAACGGGAAAAAATTTTTATTTCTATTCACAAACCCTTTCATCTATAAATCAAATTGTATGGCAGAGCATATCAAATTCACCAAACAATGTTCTAGATGTTGATGAAGAAATATCCAAATTATAGTGTAGTTGCACATTTTCCTGCACAATAGCCTGACTTCTTCGTAATATAAATAAAAAATGCTAATGTCGTGATAAAGTATTCTGATATGTTGATTTCTTCTTCTTTTTTAAAAACGCAAAGGCCATTGGTCAATAATTTCAATTTCAATTTATCATTAAGATGCAGAACCAGTGGAACGTAGGAAAACGTAAGAAAGAAATTATATTAATTCCCACAAATGACCAAAAGTAGGTCAACGGGACTTGATATTACATCCAAGTGAAATATAAAGTGATAGGGAAAAGAAACCCATGATCAAATACTAACAAATATAGAAGAACCTTTAAAACGAAAAATTCGGCCTTCAAAATGGAGGAAGGGAACAAGGAATGCAAAACAATGACTTTAAAGTGCAATTTTTGACAATTTTTTTTCCAAATGTGAAGAAAAAGACATTTTTCTTATTCTGAAGGGAATAGAGTTGTATTTCTATTCACAAACCCTTTCATCGGTAAATCAAATTGCGTGAAAGATCCTATCAAATTCGGAAAATATTTTCTAGATGTCGATGAAGAAATCTCCACATCACAGTGTAATGGCACACTATCAATCACAAAACCCGAACTTCTTCTTTACATAAATAAAAAATGCTAATGAACCGATAAAGTATTTTGAGATCTTCATGTAACCCCCACATTTTTCACACACTAAAACAACAGTAAAAATACTAGGATATATTTTTTTTATTTACATTGTTTAGTACACAACGTCACAAAGGCTCCCAGTAAAGAAAACTCAAAGACGCATACGACACTTACAAGTCATCGACTCACATAGACACATGACAACACAATAGACATGCCAAAGCCACACTTTTTCCAATGAATGAATACTAGCAATGACCCAACCACAAGAAAAGGACTCAAGGATTGGCAAACCCACAACACATCATTTCATTAATTGCATCTTAGTTACGATTAACATTCCAAGAACATTAGTGAACAAGGATAATTTCCTCCTTTTTCTAGCTATAAATTCTTAAGTTCATTCCATATTTAATTTACAGTTCGACCATTTTAAGTTGGATTTTTATCCTTTACAGAAATTTCCATAACTTACATACTTATTTGGCATAATTCAAATTGCATACAAAGTACTTAATTATCTTGTTCTTATGTTAAGAATATGTTTCTCAAACGTTTATTCAATGTCTACATTTTGCCCTTGCAACTCAAGTCAATTTGACTTGATGTCCAAAAATAAATATTAGGATATAAGGGGGGTTTGGTTTAGATTCAAGATACCTTTTCCCTATAAGAATTATTCGATCACGGTACCTTTATTTCCCGATTCAACATTCCCAAAATAAGAAATTGTATTTAGATTATATATACATACACACACACACACACACACACATATCTTTCGTTCTACTCGAAGTTTGATCTTACTAAGGGGAAAGGCATATTCTTTGTAACACATGAAAATATTTAATTGGGTTATAAGGGCTCCAAGTGTGGCATTATTCCCAACCTCAAATCTTGTGTTTACTCTTATATGCTTTACTATTACATCAGATTCTGGTCTCATTATTACCCGCACTTTATAACAAAAGAGCTACGAAAGTACTTGGCTGACATCTTGAAGAAGTACATGGATGGAAGCATTATGAACTACACATGAACCACAAGTAATTTGTGTTCAAGGTAAGATCCCATCTTCCTGCATTTCATGATTCTACATGTGAAATTTCTTTTATTCTTCATGTTCATAAAAAGACATGACAAGGGATTACGAGACAATATTTCAGTTTCTTGGATTCTCTAAAGTCAACATATTACGAATCAAATTTTTTTGCAAGAGTTAACTATAATTTTCTACCCAAAAATTAACCTCCTAATCAACTATGGTTTGGTTTAATTCCAATTTTTCACTCAGGGATTTACGCCCAGCTATAGATTAGATTAATGTTCAAAAACATATTTATCCTACACACTCTCCGTAAAATATCAAGGCACTATATTATCACTAGCCAAAGATAAGACCTTTAGCCGAGGGAATAAAAAAGGTCAATAACAAGATTTTAAGTGATAGTACAATTATTTCACTCGTTGCATGATGTCATCTAGATCCCACAAGTAATTCATTCAATGAAGAAGTTTAATGCTAAATTTATATTCAAAAGACAAGGTAGTCCACTAGGATAAGAAGGAAGAGTTAGCTCTACTTACTCCAGATAAATTTTGACTGTGTCGTTCCTATCTATTAGGTTTATGATGATGTCACTAAACATACTGTATAAAATGATAAACCCACTCTTGGGCTCTTATTTACCTAAACTAGGAGGTTCCATCGAGTGCAGAGTTTAAGTTCATTCTACGGGTTTCAATATCCTCTATGGTAAAAAGGATCACATGTGAAGACATGTTTTGTACAGATCTTATACTAGGGTTGAGTGTTTTGATTAAATCTCTTTATTACATTTACAAGGTAGAAATACAACACAATAATTAACTAATTTTTTATTGAACACTGAAAAAGAACTATAATATATTAACTTCAAATTCATTTAATATATATATATATAACAAACCCTTTTACCATACGCAACTATGAATCAAAATGAACCTATGATTTAATGCACATTTCCTAAATATCCCTAAAATTAACATCCCATACATGTTGGAAAATTTCAAATATAACATTTATATAACATGAGACTACATTATACATATATTCATTTTACAATGAACTATATAAATTACAATGATAAATATTGAATTTCACATCGCCTTTTCATCATCATTCTTGCATCCTATAAAACCATGTGAGCATGAAATCATAAATCGTTGGCATGACATCCACGATAATCTAACATAATTAAGATTTTTCAGTTTCCTATTTAACAATAATAATAATTACAATTTGTAATCGAAAGAAAAGGTTTAGAGACATGTATTCATTACATTTCATTTCACTTCATTTCATAATCCAAGGAGAGAGAAGGAGAAAGGAAGAGAGAGAAACACCATTTTTTCAAAAGTTCTATTTCACACAACAAGTTACACTATGGAGTTTTCAAATAGTTACTTACATGTGTCAAAAGTTTCCATGGTGGTTTTGCAACCCGATGAGGGCCCTTCAACTTTCTTTATTACATTTTCCTGCTAGTTACAAAAACGTTCAAAACAGGCTCGGAGGCTAAGAATCCATTTTCAAAACCTGTCTTCCGATGAGAAAACACACCACCGTTAAATTCTTATGTGTCAACTTATATTCCAAGAGTTCATAGCAACTGACAGAATTTGGAACTGGCAAGCAGGTTGTGTTTGGTGGCTAGTTTTCCAAGGTTATCGGTCATAATTGACCTAGTTACAATTGAATAAAAGTTAGCTCGAGGGCTCAAAAAAGCACGTCTAAAAATTGATGTCCACTAGATGAATGTGAAATGAGAAACACCCTACAAGTTCCTTTATATATATGGATAATTCAATATAGTCAATAGGAATATGAATTAGCAAACGGTTATCAAACAACAACATGTTTTCTAGAGCAACCGGTCATAATTAGCCTAGTTTGACCTAGTCAAAATGTGACCAGAGGCCTACAAAATGCCATTGCCAAACTATCTAGATAATTTTTTTCCCTAAACTGAAAGTCCTATGTAATTGTCTAGTAAAAGCACTAGAGGTTTGCAAAGCCAGATAATAATTTCTTTATCCAAGTTTTGAATGGTGGTTCAAAATGAAAGCGAACTTTCTAGATTTAACAACATCCTATCACTGTAAAATAGTGTAACAAGGTTCCTATAAGGGCGTGAAAAATATCACAAAAGTTCATTCGGGGTCAATCCAAGGATTGAACTAGAGTTACGAAGGTTACTTTGTGAATCCCTAGAAATGGCAATTTATCTAATTAAACGAGGGAGCGTTCAAGTCATTTACAGGGAAATCAATTTCAGTGTGTCAATTAAAAATGGGTAATGTAGAAATCTAGTTTGGTTGTGACGCTTACTAGATCATCACAACATGAGTGTTCAAGTTTATTAACTACCAAGCAATATTGGATCTTGTAAGTTACGATACATGGTTTTAATTTTTTTAAAACAAGTTTATTTTACACAGTAAAATATATGACACCTTCGGTTATGAATTTTCATTTCGTTGCAAAAGAAAAACTAAAGAACATAAATTATAAGAGATGAGGAGAGATGAACCATGCCTGAGAGATATTTATGTCAGCAGTGTGTGAGATAATCCAAGCAGTTTCACTCACACTCCAATAAGATTCATCTATCTAACAAGAATTCTATCAAATGGTTTGCGTGCAACACATCATCAAGCTTATCTTTGTCTGAAAGAGCCTCATCCATAACTGGCAATGTAACCAGCTAATTAGTTGGAAGATTTCTTAGGATTGTTGCATAAGTAAAGAGTGCATATTCCACTGTTCCACCTAGCATAGTAGTCATTCCAATGTTGGAAAATCAAGTCAAGATTTTGTGCAACTAATATTTGTCTTTTGCAGATTTAGCTCCTTGACATATCTGATTTGCATTTAACTATGATTGCTGCACATTTATTTTTGGCTAATTATTCTCCCTAATTATCTCTTATCAGAGATTTTGTGTTGACTTGTAAGGCAAGCTTTTATGTAGGTGTTTATTATTAATAGCATCTTGTTTTATTGGAAGAAGTAGAGAGAAGAAGAATAAGAAGACAGAAGAAGGAGAAAAAACAGATTTTGGAGAAGGAGAAAAGTGCTCAATTCCAAATCAATGCTAGACTATTTTTACTGATAGAAAAACTTCATTTCTCAGTTGTTATTGTATGAATGAATGTTTTGTGTGCAGATGTAGCTGCTCTTCATTATTGACAAACATATATGTATTGCTGAAACAATTTGAAGCCCATATCTATGTTATTTGCAGCCAAGAGTGTTTTATCTTATTTTTCTGTTGTAAATTTCTATAGCTCCTCTTTTTCCCCTGTTTGCATCATTTAAATCTGCTGCATTATATTTTCTATTGCTGTCCAAAGATTCTATAGTTTCTATAGGTTCTGCAGTTTCCATAGATCCTTGTATTCACATGACAGGTAATAAAGATTTGTTTTCTATCTTGGAATAATCAGTTCAAATTGATGTTACACTTAGTAACAACAACAAAATCATTATTTTGGGTAAATGTATGGTTAATATTATAACCAAAAAGGGGGAGCTGAAATTTATCCCTGATGTATATTATGTTGCTGGTCTAAAACACAACTTGATGAGCATTGGACAACTGATACAAAAGGTCTATAGAGTATACATGGAAAACAATGAGTGTGTTATTTTGGAAAAGCTTCCAAGCAATATGCTTATTGCCAAGGTACAAATGACTGTAAACCACATGTTTCCATTAAAAATAAGGCCGGCTATGAAAGGGAAAATAGCTCAAGTTGTTCATGAGACACATACTGTAAATTCTGGAGCAGCTTTTAAGGTAGAAGACACAAAATCAGTAGTAGCCAAAGGCAGCTATGGAAAGTTCAACACAGCTACGGAAATGTTCAAAACAGCCACAAAAATTTTCAAGACAGCTACGGAAATGTTCAAGATAGCTACAGAAATGTTCAAGATAGCTACGAAAATGGCCAGAACAACTCCAAAGAGGAAAAAAATGTTTCTGTACAAACTCAAGTAGTGTTTCAATCAGTGGTAAAGGATGATTCTTGGCTATGGCATTTTATATTTGGGAATTTATATTTTGGAGCATTGAAATTACTACATATGAAGAATATGGTAAAATGTTTTCCATTAATTAAGAAACCGGAAAGAGTTTGTGAAGGATGTATTATGGGCAAACAACATAGAGAGTCATTTCTGATTGGCAAGGCAAATAGAGCTACAACTCCACTTGAGATTGTGCATTCAAATATTTGTGGGAAAATGTAAACACCGTCTATAGGAGGCTGCACTTATTTTCTTACTTTAATTGATGATTTCACAAGAAAAACTTGGGTTTATTCCTTGAAACACAAATCTAATGCATTCGCTTATTTCCAGCAGTTCAAGGCACTTGTGGAGAAGCAAAGCAGTATCAAGGTTCTAAGGATAGATAGAGGTGGTGAAATTATATCTAATGAATTTATAAATTTTTGTAGATCTCATGGCATACACAAGTAATTTACAGCCCGCTATACACCTCAACAAAATGGTGTGGTGGAGAGGAAGAACCGAACAATTATGGAGATGGCTTAAAGCATGATGGCAGTCAAACATCTACCAAATAAATATTGGGCTGAGGCAGTGGCAACTACTATTTACATCATGAATAGCTACCCAACAAAGAGCGTAAGAAACAAAGTCCCTCAAGAGGCTTGGACAAGAAGGAAACATAGTGTTTCTCGTATGAAGGTATTTAGATGCATAGAATATGCACATGTTCCAGTTGAGTTGAGAAGGAAGTTAGATAATAAAGGACAAAAATGTATATTTGTTGCTTACTCAAAGGAAACAAAATCATATAAGTTGTTTGATCCTATCAATAGGAAATTTATAATCAGCTGTGTTGTTCAGTTCGTGGAGGATGAAGCATGGGATGGAAGCATAGAGAGGACTGTCAAAATTGCAACTGCTGTCCCAAATGATAATATGGTAGATGAAGTTTTTCCAACACTAAATATAACTCAAACAACAGATCCTTCCAATCCTGGGATGGTACCACAAGTTGTAGCTCAAGCTACACTTTCATTCACACCAAGGAGATCTTCAAGGCTATTGTCCACAACAACAGGACAACAAACTTCACAAGCATCTACACCAGAATCTATATCAATTGCTATCCTTGGAGCAACACCATCTAGCACTCCAATTAGTTCTTCATCTCTGGATCCAACTCTAGCATGCATGATGCCATGAAAAACAAGGAGTTTGAGTGAGATGTATAATGTTGACACAACTAATTCATTTTCATCTTTTGGATTATTTTCTCATATTGATGATCCATTAACATTTGAATAGGCTGTGAGTAGTGATATATGGGCAAAAGCCATGGATGACGAGATTGAATCCATTGAAAAGAACCAAACATGGGAGTTTGTTGATTTGCCGGAAGGCAAAGATGTAATTAGAGTCAAATGGATTTATAAGACTAAACAAGATGCTGATGGGAAATTGCAAAAGCATACACCAAGGCTAGTTGTATGGGGCTTTACACAACAGCCTGGTATAGAATTCAATGAGACATTTGCTCCAGTTGCTCAGTTGGATACAGTTAGGACTGTTTTAGCTATTGTTGCCCATAACAAGTGGCCTGTATATCAAATGTATGTAAAGTCTACATTCTAAATGGCTATTGAGAGGAGGAAGTGTATGTGGAACAGCCACAAGGCTATGAGCTACTGGGTCATGAAGACAAGTTGTATAGGTTGAAGAAGGCACTCTATGGATTGAAGCAAGCTCCAAGAGCTTGGTAGAACTGCATTGAATCCTATCTCATTCAAAATGGTTTCCAAAGAAGTGGTTGCGAACCAACATTTTACATCAAGGTCAACAAGCAAGGTAACATTTTGATTTTTTGCTTGTATGTGGATGATCTAATCTTTACCGGTGATCTAAACATAGATTCTTTCAAATCAGTAATGAAGAATGAATTTGAAATGACTGATTTGGGTCTTATGAGGTATTTCTTGGGGATTGAAGTCCATCAATCCAATGATGGTATATTTATTTCTCAATATAAATATACAAATGAAGTTTTGAAGGGATTTAATATGGCAAGGTGCAAGGTATCCCCAACACTAGTTATGACAGGGATGAAGTTAAGCAAGGAAGATGATAGAGCATGTGTGGATTCTACATTGTTTAAGAGGCTAGTTGGAAGCCTCATGTACTTAACAACCACAAGGCCAGATATTATGTATGGTGTAAGTTTGATTTCAAGTTTTATGGAGTCTCCAAAAGACTCACTTTAGCAGGTCGGTAAGAGGATATTGAGGTACGTAAGTGGTACAAAGGATTTTGGTATATTGTATTCCACTTTAGATGATTTCAGTCTTGTTGGGTACACTGATAGTGATTGTGGGGGTAGAATAGATGATAGGAAAAGTACTTCTATATATACTTTTCACTTTGGTACAGGTGTTGTGTCATGGGCATCAAAGAAACAACCCATTGCGACCCTTTATTCAGCTGAAGCTGAGTATGTGGCAGCCACTAGTGTTACGTGTCAAGTTGTTTGGATGCGAAGGATGTTGAAATATTTGATGCATGATCAAAAGGAATCCACTACAATATTCTTTGATAACAGTTCAGCCATAGCATTATCTTAAAATCATGTGTTTCACAAGAGAACTAAGCATATTGATACAAGGTATCATTTTATCAGAGAGCTTCCAAGCAATAAAGAAATTTGTCTTGATTTTTACAGGTTTGAAGATAAATTGGTTGACATATTTACAAAAGCATTGGAAAAAGAGGCATTTGAGTATTTATGAAGTGGCTTAGGATTTTGTGACTTTGCACAAGTTAACAGCTCTGAAAAACTATCAGTTAGCTCTAGAAATGCTACAAATTTTTTTGAACAAACCTGATTCAAATTCCCATGATCTATAACTATTCATAATTAAGGGGGAGTGTTGGAAAATCAAGTCAAGATTTTGTGCGACTAATATTTGTCCTTTGCAGATTTAGCTCCTTGACATATCAGATTTGCATTTAATTATGACTGTTGCACATTTATTTTTGGTTGATTATTCTCCCTAATTATCTCATATCAAAGATTTTGTGTTGACTTGTAAGGAAAGATTTTATATACGTGTTTATTATTAATAGCATCCTGTTTTATTAGGAGAAGTAGAGAGAAGAAGAAGAAGAAGACAGAAGAAGGAGAAAAACTAGATTTGGCAGAGGGAGAAAAGTTCTCAGTTCCAGCTCAAATCTGGATTGTTTTTGCTGATTGAAAAACTTAATTTCTCAGTTATTATTGTATGAATGAATGTTTTGTGTGCAACTATAGCTGTTGTTCATTATTGACAAATATATATGTATTGCTGAAGCAATTTGAAGCCCATATCTATGTTATTTGCAGCCAAGAATATTTTATCTTATTTTGTTGTTATAAATTTTTGTAGCTCCTCTTTTTCCCCTGTTTTGCATCATTTAAATCCGCTGCATTATATTTTCTATTGATGTCCAAAGATTTTGTAGTTTTTGTAGTTTCCGTAGATCCTCGTATTCCCTTCATCCAACTCCTAAATTTAATGGAAGCACTCCTAACTGGGGTATGCATCCATGAGTGGGCTTAAAACCAACTACACCACATAATGTTATTGGCATTCAAACATATCTTCCACCAATCAGCACTAGTGCAATATGGCATAGACCTGTAGACATAGCCATAGCATATCCATTGGAAGAGCCCCCATTTTAATACAACAAGAGGACTCTTGCTACTATTGTGGATTTTGGATTTACACCTAAAATTGCATTTGCTTTGAATTTTATAAGGCATATTAAACAAACCCATTTTATAAAAACTAGGCTATCAACTCTCAGCCTAAAGTCTCCATCGTGGATGATGGGAGTTCATGAGAAGGAGGTATGGTTGAGGGAGAAAATTTAAACTCTCACTTCTGTTATGATTCTATCCAAGAATCTTTGCAGTTTCCAGTTGGGATTGTGGATAAGGAAATGGTTATACCAAAAAAGGAAGGATACTTGGCTCTAAACCTATCTATTCTATAAGCTTGAAAGTTACTAAAGCCTTTTAAAAAAACACATTTTAAATATATCCTGTAGCCGATGAAATCCTTGACACCACGTTTATTTCAGAAATTGCTTCTGATAGTTCACATGCGAAAAACATAATTCCACATATTTCAAGCAGATCTTCTAGGGAAATTACAACTACAAAAATATGGCAAAAATTCCATTTTGGCGTAGGATAAGAGGAAGTTGGCAAAGGGCAGGAGGCTCCACACATGCCAATGCATTTTCTTGAAATTCCTAAGCCTTTTCAAAAACCCATTTCGTGTAAGCCTGAAGTCTATGCTATCAATAAGAGCACGTTTTTTGCATCCATATCTACCAGCGAATCTACAACTATAACATCTGACAAAACTCCCATTTTGGCACAGACTGGGTGGAAGCTAGGAAAATTTTAAAAAATATGATTTCCATTCTGCTTTGATAGACATCCTTACCCTGTTCTGGAGCTTCCCTTTTGGCGCAAAATGAGAGGAGATTGCAGTAGGCACGAGTATTCTAGAAAATATGGAGGAGTTTGGATTTGATCCTATCAAAAACATTTCCTCAACCAGTTCCCCAACCATGTGGAACTAACCAAATACTACCATAAATAGAAACATGTCTTTTGGGTTTCTACATGGAAACAACTAGATAGCTTAATTAAAGGTAAAGAGTTATTTAGAAAACAAAATGACAAGTCCGAGCACCATTATGATTCCCACGTGCCTTCACAAGGGGGGGGTCACCTACTCCATTCACCACCAATCCATGCATCCCACTTCTATTTATTTTTTAATAAATTTTCTTGTCCTTTTTTTTGTGGGGCACTACACTTCATGTCTTGTTTTTTAGAATCACAGATTTTATTGGAAAATAATTTTAATTTCAATTTATCATTAAGATGTAGAAGTAGTGGAACATAGGAAAAACTAAGTAAAAAATTATATTAATTCCCCAAAATGACAAAAAGTAGGTCAACAGGACTGTACAGTACATCTAATTGCAATAGAACGTGCTTGGGTAAAGAGACCCATGATTAAAGAATAACAAACCAAAAGTAATTGTAAAAACGAAAAAAATCAGCCTTCTAAATGTAGGAAAGGAACAAGGAATGCACAAAAATGAATTTAAAGGGAACTTTTTCACAATGATTTTTCCCAATGTCAAGAATAAGACTTTTTTCTTTCTCTTCGCAAACCCTTTGACTTGTAAATCAAACTATATGGCAGAGCATATCAAATTAATCAAATAGTGTTCTAGATGTTGAAGAAGAAATATCCACATCATAGTGTAGTCGCACACTGTCATGCAAAACACCCTAAAATATTCTTAATATTAATAAAATATGATAATGAATCGATAAAGTAGTTCCATGTGCTCTTATTTGCAATAGTAATCTTAGGTTGCCCTTGCACCGGTGACTCCAAGATAACAAGATGTAGCTAGATAGAATCAAAATGTGTGGATGCAAAAATGAAATTCCCCTTCCTATCAAGTGTGTATGTAGACTAATAAGTCCAAGATTCAGTCCCTTTGAGCATGTAGATAGATATCCCTTAATTGAAATTCAATGCCACTATAATTGTATGTATGTTGTGTTTATGTAGGGATGTATTTTTTGAATTTTGACACTAAAAACATGACATTCTGACTAGGAAATTGATATAGGAGTAAGAAAACAAAAAAGGATGACCAAAAATGTAAAAAAATGTGAACAAAAACAAATAGTACAGGAGCACATGGGCACTAGTGTCCAATCGTAGGATCTAGTGTCTTGATACAAATGATGAAAAATGTGAGAATACCGACAGACATGGACTGCTATGACCTGACCAAGAATTGGTGTAGAAGTGAGAGATATGAGAGATAAAAATAATATATACACTCAAAATAATAAGATAGACTAGACAGTTTATCACCGGTGAATACTTTTCTTACGCAAGATCCACATTTAAAACTACACACTTGGCGGTAGAGGAGAGTAGTAGTATGTGTGTGATTTTGTGTCTACATCCCTCTTTATGCTATTTTAATGAAATTAAATTAGTGTGAAGGAAGTAAGGAAAATATTTTTGAGAAGTCCAAAGAAACCATGTTGGAGAAGTACTTGCATAATATGATAACCTAGAGTGTGGCGAACCATGGATGAGCATTTCAATCCATGTGGCATAAATAGAGATGGAAAAAAATTGTAAGGAGCACTTGGAGAAATTGATGGTTTAATTTCAACTAATATGGAGATTTCAAATTTTTTTGCTAATGGATATTTTATGGGGTAGAGAGTGATCAATTTCCCAAATTGATATTTGTATGTATGAAATAATGAAGGAGTTGTGTGTCTTAATTCCAAAAGAAGAGTGTTAGGGAGAGAGGTCTAGTTTTACTCTCCAAATATGAAAAAATACTCAATAGGTCTATTCACTAGAGATAGACATAAGACAAAATTTTATTCATTTCGATCCAACGAGAATAACTCATATAGGAGAAATATAGGAAATGAAATGATATCTCATTACCCCCACTCCATGGGTGTTGTGATTTATATGATTTTAGATTGCTTCCATGTTAGGTCATCTCAAATTTATAGAGTATAGAGTAGCTTCCCATGTTAGGCCATCTCGGAAAGTAATGATACAACTCCCAAGTTAGGTCATCTTGGAGGAAGTAGTAAAATACAAAGTGTTGTGTCGATTGATTTATTTGATTCTAGTAGTAGAAATTTGTATTGACATCGAGTGTATACAATAGATTACTCATGGATATATTTTTCTCTTGTCGCCCCTAGATTAGGTAATTAGAGGGGATTACTAGAAATTGGTACAAAATTTCGTATAACGTAAGAGAATATTTTTAATAATGAAATTTTTTAAATTTTAAATGATCTTGTAGAAGTGTCAAGGGGATCATAGGGTGATCCTAAATGTATTCCCCCATTTTAGAAGAAGGGGGAGGGATAGTAAGAATGAACAGTGAGCCAAAAGTATATGTGCACTAATATGATGGTGAGAAAAGTGAGGTATAGTAGAGGTCGCAAACTAGTGTGTATGTCTAGTTGAATATTTGCCAAAATGGAATAGAGTATTGTGGAAGGTGTACAATATGATAGTAAGATAATTTATGAACCCAAGGGCACAGACAACAGAGAAAATGGAGTAGTCCAACTGGAGATATGAGAAAAAATGTCTGACATGAATTAGTAAGAAGACTATGCATAAATAGATACTATAGCCAAGTGATAAATTGAAACTTGCTATAAGTAGTAATAGTAAAAGGTGAATGGTAACTTCATTTGAACTTTGAGTGAGTGTGATTTTGAGATACGATCTTGTGAGGATGCCTCAAATTAGAGAAACGAGATTGAGTTGAGTCAAGATAATGTTGGCGGTTGTGGCGTCACATGCAACACTAGAGTTGCATAAGTGTGATTATTTTCAAAAATTATTTTTAACTGAGCTCAGTTTTGTTAATTTTTGAAAATTTTGATTTTTTGAATATTTAGTTGTATCCTTATTAGTTATGTTTGTGTGCATATGAGGTGCTAACGTCATGTTTTTTTTGTTGTTTTGTGTTGTGCATAAGGATACATATTTGAGAGAGTTATGTGGAGGTCGATGCTTGGTTATTTTCATTAGTATTAGGTCTATCTAATGTGGAGTGGGATATACTAGACCATGATGGCCTGTGGCATATAGCTAGATTGAGAGAGATACTTCTTGATGCGTAATTATAGAACCCCTGAATGTATGTAACTCGATGGATTAAAAATATCAGTGTGATTGCATAACATGGATCTTTTCCGAAAGTGTGGGACTTTGTGATCAGGAAAGATATCTAGATGAAGGTCAGTTCGTATTCCTCTATTCTGATGCAAACATACAAATGGTAGAGGATATACTATTAAAACCTACTCTATCTTCCCAAGGATAAAGGGTCAAGAAGATTACAAGAAATTAAACCTAAACCAAAAGAGGAGATCCACGATAAGGAATTTTGAACACTTGCTTTGCCGTTAAACACAAAAAATAAAAAATGTAACACAACCACCATTCACAGATAACCAGGATTATAATGAGATATCATATGAAAGAAATGAACACAAGAGAGGGTTGAAATTCATCCACAGACTACTATTATTTCTCCACAAATTTGATACATTGAATTACAATGGCCCAAGAGGCAAAAACTTGCATTACATCTTGAATGAGAGGTTTGAACTCCACAAATTAACTTGTAGACAAGGGAAGAAGGGAGGGTGCAAAGTAAAATTATCTAATATTATAAATATTCCCCTCCTTAAAATTTATAGAAGAATGATATGAGATAGAAGAATTTTTAAATCATACTTCAACCATCCTAGAATGCATTTAATTCACCTATAACAATGATGGGTTCCACTGCAAAATCCATATTCCCATGTACTATTCCTTGTTGGGCAAGAAAGGAAGCCCATACTTAATTATTTTGGTAGGTGAGAAGTATTCCACCATAAAAAATGGCGGACTATATTTCTTCATTTTGAAGAACTTATTCCCACTGTAAGCTTTCCAAAAATTCCTTTCTTGTGCAAATCTAAGATGTCTATCAATAGTTATGGCCATCATAAGTTTGGGGGGTCATTATTAAAAAATTACAAGTTCTTGATCTTCATTTCCAGAGTTCAAAATACATGCAACCTTTGAAATCGAGAAATTCAGAATTTCAGACATTTAGGTTCTGAAAGTTGGATTCATGTTCATCTTCTTGGCCACGTGAAAACTCTGAAACTTTGAAATCTAAAAGTTTGACAATTTGGAATTTTGTACATTTTGACATTGGATTTTTTCATACTGTTCATCTGATTGATCACCTCAAGAGTTCCAAAACTCCAAAACCTCAATCTCTGAAAGTCTAAAATTTCAGGCTTTCTAAATTTGGAAATTTTTTCCTTTCAAATTTTTTGCACTATTCATCTCCCAAATTGCATCGAGAATTCTGAAACTTTGAAACTGCAATCTCTAAATGTTCAAAACCTGAAAGTTTAAAATTTTAGACTTTTAGAATTTCCAAACTGTTTTCCTTACTTTTCTATGAAATGCCAACATTTCTGAAGTCTGAAAGCTTCATGCTTTGGCCTCCCTTCTTTTCCATTGAGCTCTGATATACTTTAACATTCCCTTGGCCATTCATTTTTTGATCTTGAATTTCCATTGCCAAGCCCTCTCACAACTTGACTCTTGAATCCTGAAATGCAAGCTCCCTTGTTCAAATGAATCCCTCCATTTTATTTTGTACAAGGTTGTGTCAATCAATTTTTCATGAGGGGAAAAATTGGATAAAAGTACCTCATAACATGCCTATGATTACTGCATTATGCGAGTGATGGTGTACAAATACATGTAATTTTTGTTTGCGTACTGGGGAGATGAGCATGACCCTAGAGGAAGTATATCACATATTGTGATTTCCTGTTGTTGGTGAAATATTCTTGGTGATAATTGTACAAGATAATTATAGATAGATGAGAGAAAGGAGGTGGTATTTTATAGGGACATGGGTATAGACTGAGATCCACAATAGCTTTAAATCCATACTAATATCAGGTGTTTCGTGGTTTTGGAGTTTCATTATAGTTGTGACTGCTTCGTCAGTGGTAGTGGAGGGTTGAGGTGTGGGCATCTTATATAATATGCATGATATCTATCGACATATAGAGGACGCTGGCATGAAGTATGAATGGGAGAGATGTGTATTAGCACATATGTAGAGGGATTTATGTAGGTTCACACAAGAGGAATATGGAGGTAGACTTAGGTCCACCACATTATTACATGTTTGAGCCTTTGATCATACTATGATATTGATGCTACTCAGTGGATTGTGGACCTATTGGGCTATGCTTGAGATATTTGGAGTGAAGTGGAGTAGTACGTAGAGTAGGATATTGGATACTACTACTTATAGAGCTTTGGTGGATCATATGGAGCAAGGGGAAATTACATGGAGGCCATACCGAGGCTATGGAATGTGGCTTGAGGACAGTGTGGAGCTACAATGTATCTGTCATACTATGTGGTTGGAGAACCATTTTCCTTGAGTGATTGATATAATTCCGATAGAGCATGTATAATGTTAGTTTAGTATTGCTCAAGATGTGGCCCAAGATCCATATATATGGGTGTGTTACACCCTTAATTATATATCTTACATGGGATGGATATAGCTGACTTGTGGCTATCGTAACTTCTTATCATGATGTAACTCTTTCATATATGATCTATTATCATTGGTTGGTCGGCCTTGTTAATGGCCATATCATAGGAATAGTATAAATAGGGGTTATAGTTAGTGGATGATCATTATGTTGAGTATTTGAGTCTTATTATATGTTTTGGAGGTTGCCCCCTCGAAGTGGACAAGCTATTCTACTTTCCTATTGAGAGAACTTATCTACAATATTGTGTTATTTGGTGTTCTATTTCTGGTGATAATCATAATTAATCAAGTAATTTCATTACAAGTGGTATCAGAGCTTGATCTCAGCCAAGATGACATCAAACCCTAATTTAGAAGGTTCGTTTATATCTCAAGATTGGTAGCAAATTTTTCGGTAATTTTTTTGTGGTGTGGAGAAATAAGTCAAGTAAGCTTCTCCCCAAATTTCAACAAGTTTTAAATTGTTTTGCAAAATTTAATATGGTTCTATATTTATTTATAATTTGGCTCCCTAGGGCGTAATTTTTGGAAAATTTTAAAATTTCATATATTTTCGGAAACCTTCAAAAAAATAGCTAGGGTTTCTTTTTTATAAATTCCTATATTCGGCCATTATGAATTTCTAGTGATGTTGTTTGGTCTTACCAATGCTCCCTCCCCATTCCAAAGCTTGATGAATTTAGTATTTAGACCATTACTAAGAAATTTTGTCTTAGTATTTTTGATGATATAATCATCTATACGAAATCGTGGGAGAAACACTTACATCACATCAATACTGTCTTAGAAGTCTTAGAGCAACATCAACTTTATGCCAAGCCTTTGCAGTGTTCTTTTGGGGTACAGGAAGTGGAATACTTGGGCCATATTTTTTCTCATGAAGATGTTAAGGTGGACCCTCACAAGATCCAGGCCATGGTGGAATGGGAAACCCTAAGAACCCTCAAACAATTACGACGTATCTTAGGTCTCATGTGGTATTATTGCAAATTTGTCAAAAACTATGGCAGTATAGCAGTACCACTCACAAAATTATTGAAGGACTCATTTCAGTGGAATGTGGAAGCATCTAGGGAATTTTAAAAATTGAAGGCAGCTATGTGCACCACTCCAGTATTGGCAACCCAAGATTTCACCAAAAATTTCATAGTTGAGTGTGATGCTTCAGGAAATGAAATCGGAGCAGTATTAATGCATAAATTACAACCCATTGCTTTTGAGAGCCGACAGCTAAAAGGAAATAATTTATTAAAGCCCACCTATGAGAAGGAAATGATGGAAATACTACATGCAGACAAACAATGGAGACTGTACGATGGGAAAGTAACATGCAAGGATGGGAATCTACAAGTACCTCTTCCTCGTACCCAACCTCTCGACATCGTGTCGAGATAGCCGGTGAATGATGAATGTGAATAGACAAGCTAATTGGGTAGTCTTATATCCTCAACATGCAATAATGGAATATGAAAATCTAAGGTGAAGAAGGCCCTCCTAACCTGAATTGGTGTAATGGTTCGTTCGGATATAATGGCTTCTCGGAGGCTCCAATCAATGTCGAGCTCTGTTGAGTTCCTGTTTCTTGGTTGTTGGATACGTGGGAAGTGACCTATGGGAGATTTGTAAATATCTCCAGACAAGGTCATAAAATGGTGATGGGTGATTTAGTGGGTTTACAATTAACTATGGGTGGTTTTCTAGTCTAGCCTAGAAAATATTAGATTGATTGGCTTCTATATTTAATACAGAGAATTGTACTATAATATCTGGTAGGAGTGGTGAGGATCTAAATACCAGCGTTCGTAAGCTGGTGTCAATACTTAACTGATTTGTAGGCCCGTTGCATTGTGGGACTTGGGGATCACAACCGTGAGTTTTTGGTTGTTTTGGACCTGTTATGGTCATGTGAAGAATCAATCCATTCTCCCAAATGTCCAATAATTGTATGCCTTTTCAGCCTCTACGTTTAGAACTAGAAGTTGTATAATTTTCTCAGAGTACCTAACAAGTTTTCTGGAAACTTGAATGCGTAAGATAGTATCTATGTCAATGAGGAGGTCTCCTGCATGTCAGGTTGTGGAACTGAAAGGATCACAACCAAATGCATTGTCCTCTTTTGAATCCTTGTACGGTCATTTGGGTGATTTATATCAAGGTAGTCCATAGTTAGGATGATTTTGACCAAAATTTGTAAGCTTTGTTTGTCTTCGATGTTTAATCCTCTTAGTTGCTCACTAATTTCTTGTAAGTTTGTTGTTGCTCGAAAGACCCGCATCCTAAGGTCCTGATATATATCAGCTAATGTCGTGGGTAGATTTGGCTTGAGGCACTATGGGTTTCAAATATATACTCTCTAGCCTCCCTAGGTCCTGTGATTGTCATACAAAATGATTCAAATTTTAACTAAAATTTCATAAACTGATTACTAAAAGAAGTATTTACACTATGTAAGCATTCTTCTATTTTTGTATTTTTCAATGATGCATTTCAATGAAATTGAAGAGTAGCTACTCTAGTATATTTATAAAATGGATGACTAATCTAGTACCATAGAATAAAAACTAGAAAAGTAGCATGGTATGGATATTTTCCTGTGCAGTTGTTATTTTATCCTAAGTATCTAAGCAACTATATATTTTGAATTAAAAAGACTCTTGATCCTACCTTAGAAGTGAGGAATGAATTACAGTTTCTTAGAAACTATCAATCCCGATAGCTTCCATAGTGATATTGAGAGCAAACTTTTGACTGAAACGAAATAATTCACTACTCTATTTGATATGTTCATAACTAGAACTTTGATAGCTCAAACCTGGAATTTACAGAACATAGTGGTAAATCCAGCTGTGTGTGATTTCATCCCCTTCAGTGTGATCTCCTCATTCCTTCATGTCCTTGTGAATCCAGAAAGTGTGTATATGATCGTATCAACAGAAGATGGTATTCTGAACAATGGCAGGCTTTGGATATAGACCGAATAAATTGTGAGTAGGAGAGGGATAACGCAAGTGAACAGAGCTTGACTATGAAATTCCTAGCGGTATTTATTATGGGAATAGCAACAGCAAGTGCACTGAGAGTTTTAGAGAACCATCCTTATGAAAAAACAAAACCTACAACTTTAATGGATTCTAGTCTAGAAATGAAGATTATTCTATGCTAAATTGATTGTATGGAGCGAGCAATGGAACAAGATTGAAACAAGAAGATTGATATGACTTCTAAACAACAAAGGAAAACTAATAACTGGATGCAAAACATGAAGCTAGTATAATTCTAAGCAAGAAATTGAAATATTGAATAAGAGAATTAAGAAGATGAGGGGCCATTTGTCTTGAAAACAAGCTGGCTATTTATAACCAATGCAATTACCAGAGGGTAGCTCCTAATTGAACTCTTTTACTATAAACAAAGGAAAAACACTATTACCAGGGAACTAAAAACATTAATGCAAGATAAATTGGTTGAAGAAAGAATATAAAAATTTAAGATTTACGTTTGACATGATCAGTCAGAAGAATCTGGAAAATGTGAACAAAACTACCACCCTGTGTCAGGGCGGGTGGTTACAGGACCGTTACCCTATCCTGGGCAGTGGTCATGGGACCGCCGCCCAGGCATGGCAGTGTTTTCATTACCGAAGCCTAAAATGCAAGAAAATAGGGGGGGAAAGGGTCAAAACAAAGCACGTAGAGGCTAACTGGCAAGGCATACAGGTATACAAGTGTATACTTGGCGAGACTTTCTAGATTCCAAACACCTTGCAAAAAGACCTGTATCATCAATTAGGGAATGTGTAACATCATTTCGGCAGATGTAGGTACCCTACAATTTTTTGGTACGTACATAGTTACCCCTCAGATCAGTTGTGGTAGCCATAATATATGCATAAGAATAGTGAATCTTAGTGAATGGCGGTGCTAAGGTGGTTGCAACTAAGAGATCTTTACCTAGGAGATGATCGTGTGTTGGAAAATTCGTAAATTTTTGTCTCCGGGTTTAGTTGCAAAATGGAAAAGGGGACTGAATGTTGCAGCTTACTTTGAAAACAAATTGTAGAAATATTACTGAATTGCTCTTGATATTTAGAGGATTTATTATGGATAAGAGCTTGGTTTTGTGAAGCTTACCTCCGTATGATAGAGTCTGATCCTAATTAAGGATAGGTATCCAAAGATCAATACTCTCCTAGAGAGGTGGTAATAGACTCTGTAATGAAGTAATCCTAAATCTTAGAGTCTACATAGAACATTTGACATATTAGCTAAGTTGTTTGAGATACTGTAGGATGTAATCGGTGACGATGTGTTCTGATTAGATCCCTATAGTCAAGTTGTGTGATGTTGTGCATATGAGATCTTAGCCTCTGAGATGTTGATAGATCAACCCACGAGAGCCTCAGAAAAGTATCAACTAGATGTGTGAAAGATGTTAGACCTAAAATGTGGACAGGTATGAAATCATAAAACCAACGGGGATCACATAGTCTTGTAAACTGTTAGTTTTAAAGATGTCTCTAGTGAGGGGTGCCCATAGGGTATGGTTGTTTGCATAGTCTAGGAATACCACATGAAAAGTGCGAAGGTTCTCTTGTGGGTCACCATGGCCTTTAAAGTATACGGCCCATTTGGGGGAGTTGAAGGATAGGAGGACTGCCCTGTGATAGGGTGGAAATGGCGGGTGTACCACTACCTTAGGAGTATGGCAGTTATGTGGAAGTGCCAGTCAACACAGGGTGGTGATGCATGACAGAGTTACAAAACAATGCTTAGAGCTTATCTGAAAATTTGCATGTTTGCACTTTCAGATCCTAATAGTAAAGTAGGTTTAATTAGGAGTATTGGATAGAAGAGTCAGGTGGTGCATTGGGAGTGTTAGGGTGGATGATTTGAGCAGTATGCAGAAGTAGGAGTGGAAGTTGAAATATAAAGAGGTGGAGTCCATGAGACTATGGGAGCTTGAATATTGAGAAACAAGAGGTACAAAAACATCGTAAGTGTTCTTAGGCAAAAATCAAAGCATACAGAATATGTAAAAGATAAGTGGGATTAGTGCGCGCAAAGCTTGTCAAAAATTTGGTGGAGTTCCCAGGTCCCTCACATTACATCTGCTAGTCAACATAATGTGTGATCCTCATTTTCATACTGGGATTTTTCGGACTACCAAAGGACCTTCTGATTTCCATGAGTTAGAGGGTGACTTGGTGAGATGTATCCTGGAGGTTTTTTTAGTTGTAGCTACAGAAGTAAGGATATTGGCCATTAGCTTAGAAACCCTATAGGAAGATGAAGCGAAGCTCTTAATATTGAAAATACCCAACAATGACCTAGATCACAGGTGACGGGCATAAGAAGAAGAAACCTACCATGGGAGATAAAGTGTATATCGAAGATTGGTTTCACCAAAATGGCATTAAAATAAAATATAATATTGATTCAGACACTCCCTATAATCCGCAAGTTTACAATATGGGCATAAATGCAGTCCAGATAAAATAACGGAAAATACACCCAAGAAACCAAGCAATAAAAATGTAAAACCCATTAATGTGCAAAGAGAGTTGGAAGAGCCTTAGACATGATTCGGGGATGCTCGTGAAGATTGATGTCGCTTGTGGACTACCAACCATGAACTTATGACATGGGAAATTTATCACAAAAATAGTCACTGAGCCAAAAAACTGTAGATCATGAGTGATTTGGATGGAATGGGCATATCACTAGAAAAGGGATTAGGTGCACCCTAGTCTGAAGGATCCCAGGTTCCCTCAAGTGTAATGTAGGTAGGTTAAAAAACCATAGTTCTTACAGAGCACGTCACCATCCATGTGAAGCTCTCTAACCACTTCTTATCATGTGTATGTCACTCCTTATCAAGACATGATAGGGGTCTGGGGGGAGGAGGACCATTACAATGAATAATCACATGTAAAACCCTAGACAACCAGCTAGTCAAAACCCTAAAAAGAGAAAGATGTAAATTAAGGGGATACAGACTATCCTTTGACAGAGTTCCACAACGGTTTGGACTTATCACTATAGCATTGTACTACATCTCATACCTCAATGTAGTTTTGTGTAAGTGTACAGAATCTATTCCCTAGGTTTCTCTTGTGTGAGTCATACTTGAAGTAGTAAGTAGGACTATTATGTACTTCTAGTACTCCTAATGTGTGCATGGAATAGAATAAACTCCCCTCCTATGAGGGAGAGCCGATGCATAATAACCAGGACCTTTTCCCTCGTGATGGACCTCCGATGTATGCACCCATGACAGTAATAGAAGCCTCTTGTAGATGCAACCTCCGAGTTTTTAGGAGTTCATAGTGCTTAGTGCTTGGTCCCTTACTATGATCACATTACTTTATGTTTATATCATTGACTTCACTTGGGGGGATTCGTAGATTAATCCCTGAAAAGGCATGACTACCAAGGTCATCCTAAGATGCTCAAGATGAATAGAAAGGACCTATAGAGAGTATGACTCTAAAGTGTAAAGAGGATAGGGGCACCCTTAGGACTTAGGGTGGATGAGGGTGCCTGGTGTTCCAGGCCATCACTGGATGGGTGCTCCAATCCAGAAAAGGTAAAATTGAAGTATGAACCAGACAAAATGAGCCTATAAAGGTGGTAAGACTGGCAATTGTAGCAACAAAAAGTAACAAAAATGGATGGCCCGAAGATCGAGTGAGTTGTCGATCTTCTCTAATGTTCATACTTAGGAACCATATGAATAATATTATGTGATTGAGACTAGATAATTACCCAAAGTGTGTGATTTTGTGTACTACTTGGTTTGGTGATTGAATAGCTGAAATTTTAACTTCGATTTTTCTTTTGTTTGCAGTGAATTGTAAATGAGTGTATGTAGGGCTCTACATCATTTGAGTATGCACTGATACCTTACTTCTCCCCTCGGAGAAGACCCCAGCTGAGATTTCTATGGGTGTGGGGGAGCCTTCAGCAGCCGGTAGGCATACTGATTTTTTTCCTCCGTCTGGTATACAGTGAAGATCGTGACTTCTCTCCACACCGAGGTAGCTGGATATAGGATGACCGAGCGCTTGATGAGGAGGAGTCATTATCATAGCGAGACGACAGTTACCAAGCATGACCATGATCCCTCATTACATTTAGAGCACCGGTGTAGCCGGAGTCCTAGGCATGGTCGTGCACCCTCTGAGGGATCCCATAGGGATTGAGAGTATTTTTCTAGATGTCTATATGATTGTTTTTGTACTTTTGTGCTCATTGAGCGTTTCGACCAAGCCTAGTGCATGATGGAATTATACATGAAACTTGATTTATATGTGTGTGTGTGTGTGTGTGTGTGTGTGTCTTTTTGGATCTAGACTCTTGGCATCTAGAATTTTGTGATTTGCTTCCACATGTGTACTTATATGTTTCTAGAATATTTGTTTTCATGTTTTCAAAATGTATGCAATGGATAACTAATGATAGTAAACAAAATGTTTTACTTTGTATTTATGTTGTAATGCTGATATGAGATGATACTAACATATGGTAGTACTGAACTTTTGAACTCTTTGGGAACTGTTTTTAATTTCTTCTTATGTTGGAAAAATTTGATGAATGCATAGTGATAAGGAGATTAACTTGCCCCTAATCCCAAATCCACACAACTAGTAAGATGGGAGGGCTTAACACCAAGTGTTAGGAAGGGCACAAGTTTTATGAGCTTTATTAAATGGAATGATGATAGATAGGCAAACCAGTAAAAGAAACCAAATTTAGACCTACACACCTACCCTACTCAGAACTACCACCAAGCTTAGAAGGCCACTCACTTTCTAGTTTATCTAGACTTAGATTCATAAATGGCAACCTGGTTGACAAAATCTGGTTTTGAGGATTTGATCTCTTTGGAATTTGGATATTTGGATATTTTCTTTCTCTTAATAGAGGTGGACTTGTGTTTTTAGCATACCAAGATTTTTTAATTTTTGTGACTGGACCCCCCACACCCTGCCCCATGCCACTAGTTAGAAGCACGGGTTCATCACCAAAGGCAGGATATAGGTGAGTAAGGGAACTTCTTTCCTTTCCCAACCTCACGCTACCAGTAAGAGGTGTGGGCTTATCACCGAAGGTTGATGGGGCAAAGAAGTGTGTAAAATAAAATATTTTGTTTTCTTGGTGCTTTCGATTCCATTTGATTTTGACACTTCCAATCTATGACTTTGGGATATCCTTTCATTCAAAGAGATTTAAAAGGGATATATGTGACACCAAGAAGCTTCTAGAACAGACCGTAGGTAAGGACAACTTCACCTAGTAGGAAGAAAGAGAAAAGAGAAGTATGCAAGCCTTGGTATGGTTTTCATCAATTTTTATCTGTTGAACTTGATGAGAATATTTTAAAATATTTGATGATGTTTGAAGAGATGTGATATGAATGCCTTTTCTAATATTTTCAGAAATTTGCAACAAATTGTTTTAAGAGTAAGCTCCAGGACTACCATTTTTATGAAATGGACAGAATGAAGTAGCTAAACGACTAATGCAATGTAGGTAGCTATAATGTACAAGTAATGGCATTGATTTTTTATGTGTAAAACCGCTCAAGATGCAAGGAATTAATAGTTTCACTGAATTCCTCACCTTCTAGTGTGTACAGGAGATATGCACCATTTCTGTAGTCTTTCATGACTTGGTATGGGCCCAACTATTTGGACTAGAACTTTCTTCCTTCACTGGTTTTCTTATTGATCTTGCTATCTAGTCTTAGAACTAGATATCCCTCATATATTTCTCACTCATAGACCCTTTTATTGTACTACCGACACATCTGGTCATCATAGGCTCTATGGCTCTGTTCATAATTTAACCTGGCCTCGTCAAGGCTTTCTAGTTGAGAGAGGTGTGCCTCCCTATAAGCTTATTCATCCAAAATCCCCTGTAATGAAATGTGGAGACTGGGTATTTCAACCTCAAGCCCGATAATTGCTTCTTCCCTAAATACCAGTGAGAACAGAGTTTCTCTTGTTGGTGATCTTACTGAGGTTCGATGGGCCCACAAGGCCGGATATAGCTTTAAATCCCAATCTCGCTTGTTCTCCTTGACATTTTGGTTGTCACTTCAACCTTCCCATTGGCTTGAGGGTGGTAAAGAGAGGCCGTGTGATGGTTTATCTTGAATTTGATACATAATTCATGGACTTCGTCATTTTTAAAGGACGTGCCATTATCTGAGATAATGACTTTTGGGACACCATACCTATAAATGATTTGATTCAAAATGTATTTGGCAATTACCGAACCTGGTACGGTGGTGAGAGTCATGGCCTCCACCCATTTGGTAAAATACTCCATGGCTGTAATTATAAAATTATGGCCATCGTTTTATGAGGGAGATAACTTCGCTATCAAGTCCATCCCCCACATGGAGAAGGGCCACGAGGTCGCTATTGGTTACAAGTATTGTGCTGGCATGTGAATCTCATGAGAGAATTCTTAGCATTTGTGGCACTTACATAAAAATTCCATTGTGTCATGCGTGAGAGTGGGCCAAAAATAGCCCATCCGATGTATTTTTTAGGTGGTGGCGTGACCACCAAAGTGGCCTCCACATATCCCACTGTGGGATTCATGAAAAATCTTCTTGGATTCTTCTATGTCGACGCATCTTAGAAGCTTGTAGTTGAAGGCTTTACGATAGAGTACTTGGTCTAAAAAAACATATTTAGTGGTAATAATGTGTAACCACCTTCTTTGTTGTGATGTGGCACCTTTCGGGAATGTATGGTCCGTGATAAAATTGATGATATAAGTATACCAAGGACATTTAGAAATGGGAGGCCTTGTTTCGACGAAGTATACACACTCATCGAGAAAGTCTAGATTTACCAACTCACCTCCATCTAGTGGATTGTCAGCTAACCAGTCTGCAATGATTTGTCCCTGAACATATTTCTTGTTTATGAATGTTAACTCAAATTCTCCATTAAGGTTATGAATCGCCCAACATTTTTAGATAAAGATCCTTGTGTGAGAAATGTCCGTAAATGGTCTATCTTTACAATGACCCTTGTTTCCTAGTTGAACATGTAATGTCTTAATCATTTTGTTGCAAATATTATGGTGAGGAATTCTCTTTCTACCTGTGTGTAGCGTGTTTCATAATCAAGCAATGTTCGGCTAATGAAATAGACCACACGTTCTCGTTTATCATTGTCTTCTTGAGCTAGTACGCAGGCTAACGAGACATGAGTGGCTCGTGAGTACAGGATCAAAGGGTAGTCTAGCTTGGGAGGCATTAGCATGGGTGGAGACAACAAGAAGCGTTTAACTACTTCGAAGGACTCGTTGCATTATTTAGTCCAATCAATGTTATAATCTTTCTTTAATAGATTGTTGATTGGATGAATGGAAAAACTTAGATCTGGGATGAACCTGCGGATTGCACCAAGTTTCCCAAGGAATGACCTAATTCTAGACTCATCCAATGCTGGGATCATTTTGAGAATGGCCCGTATTTTGGCTAGATCAACATCAATCCCTTGTGAAGATATAATGTAGCCCAAAATTTTTCCTCCTATTACGCCAAACATGCACTTCTTTGGATTTAATGTGATGCCATATTCGATTAGTCATGAGAGGATGATACGAAGCACTTACGGATGATGACAGTGTTTCTTGGCTTTGGCCAACAAGTCATCCACATAGGATTCCACAATTTTATGGATAAGATCGTGGAATATATAAGTCATTGCCTGCTGATATGTAGCACCGACATTCTTAAGACCAAATGGCATGACAACGTAACAGTAAGTTCCCTAGGGAGTTATGAATGCGGTTTTGGCTTGATCTTATTTAGATATTTTAATTTCATTATACCTTGAGAACCCATCCATGAGGGACAACAGTTTAAATCTAGTTTTTGCGTCAATGATAATGTCAATGGATGGTAATGGGAAGTCATCCTTTGGATAAGCTTTGTTAATATCCTGAAAATCTATGCAAATGTGTATCTTCCCATTCTTTTTTAGGACATGGATGATATTAGATACCCATTGTGAATAGTCAATGGGTTTGATGAATCCTACTTGGATAAGTTTTATTACTTCCTCTTTTATCATGAGAGCCACTTTTGGCTTCATTGGTCTTGACTTTTGTTTAATTAGCTTCACATCTGGTTTAGTGACAAGATTATGTACCGCAACTTGTGGTGCAATTCCTGGCATTTCTTTATAATTAAATGAAAAATCCTTCTGTTGTTATTTAAGGATTTGGGTGTGTATTTCTATCTCCTCTAGAGTTAACGAGGATCCCAACTTCAAAATTCTTGGTTCTTCCTCTGTTACAATGTTTATGTCAATGGTTTCTTCTATCAAAGAAGTGTTTCCTTCTTCAAATTCAGGTGGGACTGGAGGTAGTTCCAAGCTTTCTCCATTTTCTATCTCATAGATATCGAGATCCTTCTATGGAGGAGACTCTACCGTGGGATTTCCAAAATAGGAAGAGGAATGTGGTATTTTGGAAAGATCAACTATACGGTGAGCAAGGTGTAGCTCCGCATAGGCATTTATATATTTGAGATTGATTCTATCATCATTAAAGTGATCCATGATAGAAAAATCATCCCCAGCTTCTCCATGAGTTAGAAGTGAGTTTGCTGGTATTTTACATACTAATGGTTTGGTACGAAGTGACAATGTGAAATGTGTATCTTCCAACTCGCTGTTTGGAGTGAACTGGGAAGCTGAGGTTGCTATTGAGTCTGTGAGAAGGTTCTTCTCTTGTGGGATTGCTTTAATTGATATGAAGTTAAACCCCTTGTTTAAATCTAATAATGTTGTTTAATAGAGTTGTAAGTGCTTAGCCATAGTTTCATATGCCTCAGAGACTTGGTTTGTAACTAGTTACGAGTCTCCTAACACTCTAATGTCATTGAAACCCATTATTTTAGCTAGAGTGAGGCCAAAGAGGAGAGCTTCGTACTCAACCCCATTGTTTGTACATTCAAATTTTAATTTAAAGGTGTAAGGTAGGAACTTTCCCTCATGTGAAGTAAATATCACTCCTGCCCCAGCTCCAAAATGACATCTAGCTCCATCAAAGTGAAGAGTCCAATATTATATTGGAAAAATAGATGTTAGGATATTTGTCGTATCTATTTCTTTTGCTTCGGTTACCTCTACCATAAAAAATTCGTCTGATGGAAGAGAAGAAATTCCCAGGGTGTGTCCCATACCCATGGAATAAAATGGTAGGAGAATAGGTAAATATTTCTCTATCAACTAAAAAAATTTGCATTAGTCCCTAGCGACACCGTTTTATAACATTGATCACACTTTTGAGTACTGGAACGTCCTCGGCTGGATTTGTAATTTCCAACTTTGTGGCAGGTATCAACTTTGATTTTGGTTGTGAATTAGTTGGTTTAACAAGATGATTTGTTGGGATTTAAAACTCAGAATGAACACCTGGCCTTTTCTTTAAATCAGCTAGGTGTATATCGAAGGGTTTTGGGTCACCTTGTGCCATGAATATTTTCCCTAAGTGTAGAAATCTTATTTCTTGGAATAACGTGGAAGGGATTGCCTTCATGCGGTGTATCCATGGCTGACCAAGGATCATATTATAATTGGTTTCCTGATCTATAATATAAAACTCAGTGAGGACCATCTTGGGTCCTAAAGTGACTGGTAAAACTATGGTTCCAATCGAAGTGTCTTTGAGGCTATCATAACCTCTTAGTGTATTTCGCGTCGTGGAACAGTTTGTCTCTCCATATCCTAACTTTTGAAGAAAAGTGAAGGTGACTATATTAAGCCCCATCTTCAACCATTACACATTTAACATAATTATTGTAGAACCAAACTTGTAAATGTAAAGTTGGGTCACCTCTTCGGCCAATCTCAACGTCTGTTGGCATTTTGCATATATCGAATATAAACTCAGTATCCCTATTTGGTTGCCCCAGAGGATAAACGTCAAAATCCACATGGTTTACTTGCATTTATGGAGGAGGATTAATGTTGATTAAATGGCCAAGTCCTAATTCTTCTAAGAGGGCAGCTCTATGGGCGGGAGAGTTCTGTAAAAAATCTAAAAAGGAGATGTGAGAGAAGGTTTTAGTTAAGTCATTAATTAAATCATAGGTGCCTATGGGTTTCATCAACGTTTGTTGAATGTTGTCCAGTTCCAATGAATAACTTCGAGTAGGTTGGGACAAATAATCCCATGTTCTTGTTATGGTTTCTACGGGTAGTTTGGTGTCTAACTCTACCAAACCA
Organism: Taxus chinensis; assembly: GCA_019776745.2. Classification (NCBI taxonomy): domain Eukaryota; kingdom Viridiplantae; phylum Streptophyta; class Pinopsida; order Cupressales; family Taxaceae; genus Taxus; species Taxus chinensis. The sequence goes on along the minus strand of CM034148.1, from coordinate 307,376,043 downwards.
ACTATCTTAGTTTGAGGTCGAGTTCCTAATTGGGGTGCGACTGGTGGATTTAATGAAGTTGAAGCTTCATGATCATTATTTCCTATCATGACACCCTTGTTTGTTCCATTAGGATCTAACCTATTATTGTTAGAATGGTTTGGGAGTAGATCATTAAAGATTTTGAGGGGTGCATTTTGGGGGGAAACTGCCCCTGCATAAGTGTTTGTTTTGGGTACTACAGAATTTTCTAAAAACATATCTATAAAGAGTTGATTTTGATCTTCTGGCAAGCGCTACATGAATTTATTGTATTCATGACAAGTCCTAGTATCATGGCCTTGAATCATGTGGAAGCTGCAATATAAATTGGGATTATATTTTTAAGGTTGTTGATTTATAATCTGTTGTGGCCCAAAATTCTGATAATCTTGTTGGTTGTTAGAGTAAAAATTTTGAGGTTGTTGCCTTTGATTTTGACTCTGATATCCAGTTGGATTTCGATTTGGACTTTGTGTTTGGATTTTTCATTGTTGTTGTTATTGTTGGTGTGGTGTACGATTAAAATCCACCGCGTTGATTTTTGGAGTAAAGTTGTTAATTCGCTAATTATTAACAGGTGGTGAAATGTTTACAATCTTTTCCCTTTTAACTTGATCAGTTAATCCATCTTTTGTAACCCCACGGTTCTTTTTAAGGATCTTAGGTCCTTAATTAACATTCCCAACATTAGGATAGGCCGCAACGTTTTGATTCAGAGTAGTTAATTTTCCATTTTTCCCATATGTCTTACTACCAATATCTATCACTGCTTGGTTGATTAGGAGAGCACTCTTGAGTACTTCATCATAAGTTCTTAGTGGGAACTTCTAGACTTATTCCTTTATCTCTCTATTGAGATAATTAAGGAATAAATTTCATAGTTCCATTTGATCCGTGTTTGGAGCTCACTCACTGATGAGTAGAGAACCGTACGCCATCTTTGGATAAAATGAGCAGCGGATTCATTATGTTCTTGTTTAATATGCAAGAACTCCCTGATTCCCATTCTTAACAATTTGTTCATATCGAAAGATTTGATGAATTCTAACATGAGTTGTCTAAATGAGTGTCTCAAGGCTTTAGGTATTCTGTAATACCAATCAAGGGAAATACCTTCTAAGGTTATAAGGAATATTTTAGTGAAAACCCCATCCTAAGGGAGTAACTCCCGTATGGTTGTGGCATAGGCCTTAATGTGTGTGTTTGAGTCCCCTTCCCCTTTGTATTTGGGAAAATTGGGAAGAGGTCTTGGAAGCATAATGCGTCGTATGGTGAATTCTAAGGGCTCTTTTAAATATTCGGAATAAGACCCTACTGCATAGGCCTCAACCATCGACGGGGCTTGCTAAGGGGGTTGAGGTGGAATGGGTTATTGATATGGCATAACATATGCATTTATAGGAACATAATGGAATCCTTGTGGTTGAATGAACATCTCGAGAGAATATAACATGTCTCCTTGTGGTGACTTTGAATAAATGTTTAAGTAAGGAGGAGCATTGTTCTGGTATGGGTTATTCGGTGTCGAGCTGGGAGGTGTCATGCTTTCAACTGGAACAACATTTGAAAATGCGGTCCTAGTTGGTGTTTGTTGTGGGTAACTATAAGGATTTTGAGAATGCATGCCTAATGTGCCTTTTCCTATTAGGAGGTCGACCTGATTGGGATGATGCAGAGGGTTGGGGATTCCTGCTTGCCCAAAATATGAATTTTGGTTTGCTTGAGTGAGTTCCACCCCTCTAACTTTTTCAGCTAAGGCTGAAATGACCTCCATTGGTGAAGATGTAGTGGTTTACCTTAGGGTTTTTTGTTGTATTGCTTGAGGTTGTAAAGGGGTATGATACCTTGCTATTAATTGGTCATCACCCTGCCAAGATTCACCAAGGGCATTTCCCATAGGTGGAGGAATGGGGGTGTTTTCCTGGAATAGGGTATCATAATGTATTTGCAAACTTTCTATTGGTGGATACATGTTTTAGAAACATTGTTCAATTTTAGTGAACCATGCTAAGTATTCCTCATCCAAAAAGGGGAGTGGATCTGACTATCTACTGATCTGTGGTCTGAAAAAGACCTAAGGAGATGAAATGGACTCTCCAGTAAACGTCATATTGTTAGATCCTGACGACTCTGGATTTTGTGCGAGTTGATCAAACTCCTTGATTCAAAATGAAGAACTATAACTAGTCCTTTGAGGGGGATTTTGAGATGATATGTAGTTACTTGAATAGTTATCCACCCATGTAGAAAGCGAGGGCGATGGTTGCCTATTTGTTTGTCTATAGTTTACTTCAAGATATGAGAGAGGTCTGCCATATGCATCATATCCCGACATTTTTGAGGGGCATATGAATACTCACAGAATAATGGGAAAGAGCGAACGTGGATGAGAGAAATGAAAAATAATAAAATGAAGAACTTGTTTGTTCATGTTGGGTTCACCAATTTTTTACGATCAAAAATTAACATGCAAGCATGGGAATCTACAAGTACCTCTTCCTCATACCTAACCTCTCGAAGTCATGTTGAGGTATCCGGTGAATGTTGAATGTGAATAGACAAGCTAATCGGGTAGTCTTATATCCTCAATACACAATAACAGAATCTATGAATCTAAGGCAAAGAAGGCCCTCCTAATGGCTGCTCGGAGGGTCCAATCAATATCGAGCTCTGTCGAGATCCTGTTTCTTAGATGTTGGATATGTGGGAAGTGACCTATAGAGATTAGTATATATCTCCAAACAAGTTCATAAAATGGTGATGGGTGATTTAGTGAGTTTACAGTTAACTATGGGTGGTTTTCTAGTCTAGTCAAGAAAATATTAGATTGATTGGCTTCTATATTTAATACGGAGAATTGTACTATAATATCTGGCGGGAGTGGTGAGGATCTAAATACCAGTGTTCGTAAGCCAATTTCAATACTTACCTGATTTGTAGGCCCGTTGGGTTGTGGGACTTGGGGATCACAACCATGAGTTCATGGTTGTTGTAGACCTATTATGGTCATGTGAAGAATCAATCCCTTCTCCCAACTATCCAATAATCATATGCCTTTTCATCCTCTATGTTTAGAACTAGAAGTTGTATGATATTCTCAGAGCACCTAACAGGTGTTCTGGCAACTTGAATGTGTAGGCTAGTATCTATGTCAAGGAGGATGTCTCCTGCATCAGGCTATGGAGCTAAAGGATCACAACCAAATTTATGTCCTCTTTCAAACCCTTGTATAGTCATCCAGGTGTTTTATCAAGGAAGTCTATAATTTAGGGTGATTTGACCAGAATGTGTAAGATTTTTCGTCTTCGATGTTTAATCCTCTTAGTTGCTCACTAATTGCTTGTAAACTTTCTGTTGTTCAAAAGACCTGTATCCCAAGGTCCTAATCTATATCAGTGAATTTTGTGGGTAGATTCGGCTGAGGCACTATGGGTTCAAATATATACTCTCTAGGCTCTCTAGGTCCTGTGATTGTCATACGAAATGATTCAGCTTTTAACTAACATTTAATAAACTGATTACAAAAGAAGTATTTACACTATGCAAGCATTCTTCTATTTTTGTATTTTCAATGACGTATTTCAATGAAATAAAATAACAACTAATCTAGTAACAAAATAAAAACAAGCAACGTAGCCTGGTATGGCTATTTTCCTATGCAGTTGTGATCTTATCCTAAATATCTAAGCAACTATATATATTGAATTGAAAAGACTCTCGATCCTACCTCAGAAGTGAGGGGTGAATCACAGTTTCTCATAAACTATCAATCCCCACATCTTCCCTGGTGATGTCGAGAGAAAAATTTTAACTGAAACGAAATAATTCACTACTCTATTTGATATGTCGTAACTAGAACTTTGATAGATCAAACCTGGCATTTACAGAAAAATGGTAAATCCAGTTGTGTGTGATTTTTTCCCCTCAGTGTGATCTCCTCATTCCTTCATGTCCTCATGAATCCAAAAAGTATGTATATGATCATATCAACAGAGGATGGTATTCTAATAATGGTAGCTTTGGATATAGACCGAATACAATGCGAGTAGGAGAGAGATAGCGCAAGAGAACATAACTTGAATTTGTAATTCCTAGCGGTATTTATTGCGAGAATACAATGCAAGTGTAAAGAGAGTTTCAGAAACTATCCTTGTGACAAAACAAAACCTGCAACTTTAATGGATTCTATTTTATAAATGAAGCTTATTTTATTCTAAACTAATTGTATGCAGTGGCAATGGAACAAGACTAAAACAAGAAGATCATATGACCTCCAAAATACCAACAATGGAAGCAAAACATGAAACTAACATAATTCTAAGCAAGAAATTAAAATATTGCATGAGAGAATTGAGAAGATGAGGGGCCATTTGCTTGAAAACAAGTTGGCTATTTATAACCAATGCATTTACCAGAGGGTAACCCACATCTCATCTCTTTTAATATAAACAAAGGAAAAAAACTATTACCAGGGGACCAAAAACATTAATGCAAGCCACAAATGTTGAAGAAAACATGTAAAATTGAAGATTTACATTTGACGCGAACATTGGAGGAATCTAGAAAACGTAAACAAAACTGCCACCCTATCCTGGGCGGTGGTCATGGGACTGCCACCTAGGCAAGGCGGCGGTTCTATCGCTAAAGACAAAAATGCAAGATATAGGGGGGGAAAAGGGAAAAAAAAGGCATGCAGAGGCTGGGCGGGGCATGCAGGATACAAGTGTATACATGGCGAGCCTTTCTGGATTCCAAACACCTTGCAAGGAGATCTGTATCATCATTGGGGCATGTACAACATCGTTTCAGTGGTGCAGTACCCTACAATTTCAGGTACGTACAGAGACCATGCTTGATGGGTAGACACTTTAAGATAAAAACTAATCTTGATAGTTTGAAATATTTCTTAGAGAAATGTCTATTGTTAGAAGAACAACAAAAATGGGTGACTAAGATGTTGGGATATGACTTTGAGATTGTTTATAAGAAAGTAAAGGAAAATTTGGTCGTTGATGCTTTGTCTAGGAGGGATGAGTCTTCCAAATCATTGTTATGTGCCATATCTATACTAAATGCAGATTGGGTAGATCAAGCATGTGAAGAATGAAAGAATGATGCAACCAAACATACTCTCATACAAAATATTCAGGTAGATCCATCCATATCAGCTCAATTTATATGGAAGGGGGATACATTGTGGTACAAAGATCGGTTATATCTATGTAAGAACTCTACACTTAAACACCATGTTCTTTCAAAGCTACATTCTTCTCTAGTAGGTGGCCATGTTGGGGTCTTGAAAACATATCATAGAGTTAAGAAGGATTTATTTTGGGAGAGGTTGAAAGGAGATGTTTAAAAATTTGTGGCAGAATGTTTGGTTTGCCAAAAAAATAAGGGTGAGACCATTAAGAGACATGTTCTTCTCCAACCTCTGTCTATTCCTAGTGAGAGATGGGAATAGGTGTCAATGGATTTCATCACAGGATTACCTAAATCAGAAGGGAAAAGTGTCATCATGGTCATGGTAGACAGACTTACCAAATATGCTCATTTTTGTGCCATGGCTCATCATTTCACAGCTAGTACAGTTGCCATCTCTTTTATGGATACAATTCAAAAGCTCCATGGCATGCCAAAAATTATAGTAAGTGATCATGATCCAATATTTACAAGTATCTTTTGGACTGATTTGTTCTCTTGTCTAGGTAGCCATCTAGCCCAGAGTTCCTCTTATCATCCCCAAACAGATGGGCAAACTGAGGTGGTAAATAAATGTTTAGAGGGATATATTCAGTGTTTTACTTCAAATAAATAAGAACTTTGGGTTCAATGGTTACCACTGGCAGAATGGTGGTACAATACTTCATTTCATACCTTTTCCAAAATGTCTCCATTTATGGCACTTTATGGGTACCATCCTCCATCACTCATATCTAGCTTGAAGGTGAAACCAAAGGTGAGAGAATTCAAAGATCACATTCAGCATCAGCATGAGGTACTCTTTAGTCTTAGAGAAAATTTGGCATGGGCACAAAACCGTATGAAGCAACAAGTTGATCAACATAGAAGTGAGTGACACTTTGAAGAGGGAGACTTTGTTTTTATAAGGTTACATCCATATAATCAGTTATCCTTAAAACAACAAAAAAAGGATAACAATAGTTCTCCTAAATACTATGGTCCTTATCGAGTTTTGCAAAAAATTGGTAGTGTGGCATATAAGCTAGAGCTTCCTCTAGGAAGTAGAATACATCTAGTCTTCCATGTTTATTGGTTAAATAAAGTTACTAGGTAGCACATTTCCACCCAATTAGTGCTTCCGGAACTAGACGAGGAAGGAAGGATCATATTGGAACCTGAAGGCATTCTTCAAACACACACTAAAAGACTGAGGACCAGAGTCATTACCGAGTACCTGATCAAGTGGAAGAATATAAATATTGAGGATGAATCATGGGAAGATGAAGCATTCATGCAGAAACATCCAAGGCTTCCCAACATTGGGGATGATGTTTCTTTGAAGGGGAGGGGAAAGTTACACCCTTAATTATATATCTTACATGGGATGGATATAGCCAACTTGTGGCTATCATAACTTCTTATCATGATGTATCTCTTTCATATATGATCTATTATCATTGGTTGGTCGGTCTTGTTGATGGCCATATCATAGGAATAGTACAAATAGGGGTTATAGGTAGTGGACGATCATTATGTTGAGTATTTGAGTTATAATATATGTTTTGGAGGTTTCCCCCTCGAAGTGGCCAAGCTATTCTACTTTCATATTGAGAGAACTTATCTACAATATTGTGTTATTTGGTGTTCTATTACTAGTGATAATCATAATTAATCAAGTAATTTCATTACATGGTGTGTGCAACGAGATCACCGAGGAGGTCAAGAGTGAGACCACAACCTATAAGAGAAATAGTGCCCCCATATGCAGATGAGGTAGATGTGGCCATAGAGATGATACATATGGATGCCACAAGATGTAATGTATTCTATAGTGCATGGTGGGTAGGACATTGATGGGTGATATTAATTCTAGTTGTTTTAGATGTTGCTGATGCACCACTAGTTAGAGGAGTAGAATGATGGGAACCTACCCATGATAGTGATGGTATAAAAACAACAATAGTGTAGAATCAATATTGTTTATAGGTAGTTTTTATTGTAACTCAATTTATTGATTTTGGTCATCATGTGTAGTAACTAATATGTTCATATATGGTCATAGGTGATACTTTTTTATCATTGATCATAGACACATCTATCTATACATTGAGGAAAAAATGTGCTTATGGGAGGTGGAATGTTACAACAATTAGATTACATTGTAGGAAAGCGTGCCCACATACTCGATTCAATGGCGATAGAAGTGGCCACATATATTGTATTATTGACTAATTCTTATGAGGGTGGAGACTCAGCTAGCTAAGGAGGTTGTAGGTGGACGATCCCTAACACAAGATGTATTCAAAAATTATATAGAGTTACAGGGCTGGTTTCTAGAGTAGCCAGTCGAGTTAGCATTATTACATTGAGATATGGAGAGGTCTTGGGGCCACAAACAATTACGTGCATTCAGTGGTGAAGGAGATAATTCTATATCTACTGCATTTGTATATAGTGAAAGTGGTGATGAATTGTGACATAAATGGATGTAGTGATGTATGGGGGTTTCCCCTAGTGGTTGTAATTTTGTAACTATGATTTTTGACGATATATGTAGATGGATGATTCATATATTATGTTGTGTTGATGTGTTCTTGATATGTGATGTGATGATTATTATTTTTGTGTGAAATTTTGATTTTTATTGAATAAAAGATTGTATGGATGATGATGTGAATGAGGACATAGAGAGATCGGTAATGATGTGATAAATTGAAATAGATGTATCTATGCAATGAAATTTGTGAGATAACAATGTGATTAAAACGACTGTAAGAATGTATCTAATCTAGTGTAAATATGATGTATAGGGGGAAGAAAATTTATTCCCCCATCCTATGTGTGATGAGGTTAATTTATATAAGATTCCTTGATAATCAAGAATGAGCCAAAGAACAAGATTCCATCATTAGGAAAGGATTTGATAGTGTACGTTAGATACATAGATCAAAGAAGTGTGTAGCATAAATATCAAGTGGGGTTCTTATCATTATAGATCCATCAAAATTCATGTAATAACCATAGGAACACAAACACATCATCAAGAAGTGAGGTGAGAAATATCATATACTAAATATGTAGAGGGAAATGCGGAGTGGTGGTAACAACATGAGTGTATGACTTAAAATAAATATCAAATGAGATGGTGCCAACAATGGGAGATGTAGAGATAGAAAAAAAAGATGTTGATAGATTTAGAAGCGAATGTGAAGAAGGATCATTGTGCAATAGATGAGATGATGCAGCAGTGGATGAGTGAGTCAGAGGTCATGTATGAATGAGGACCCTAGATGGTGGAATAATAATGACCTTAGAATTAGGTGGAGGAGAAAAATGAACTAGATTAACAACATGCTTTCATGGAATTGGAGAAACAGACTGCTCATGAGAGTGAGAGCCAAAGGAAATGAAACCCTTGTATTCTAATTGTTGCAATTTATCATAAAGTGCACAATAGTCATTATCACTATGGCCATTGATGTAGTGATAATTGAAAGAAGAATGATCATGGTGATAATGTGTTGTCTCCTAAATACTGCTTTTTGTTTTCCAAGTTAAATTAGAAATTTTGAGCTCTTGTTGTCCTAAAGTATTTAATCCAAGTTGAAAGTTTGATGAAGTTATCAAAATCCGTGCCTTAGTGCCATTTAAACCTCTATTTTGCTCGTTTTGAGAAATTCTTCATCTCTCGATATGTGCATGTAATATCCTCTTTATGATCTCCTTTTCTGATTGAAATTGTTCACTTGTTCTATGGCCTAGGTCGTCAATTCATTATTTTTCCTCCATGCCTTTGGCTTGCGAAGGAAATTCAAAAATTAGACTCAAAATGATAAAGTTCTCTTCCTCTATGTATTTTTCCCATAGTCGAGAATGATGGGTTTTTTCTTCCCCATAAAATTTTGGCCCCATCATCCATCGGCACGTGGATGTATACCTAATTGGAAGAGGGTTGGTAGAGAAATTTGTATTTTTGAGTCTCTTTGTAAAAAAGGCAAAAAGTTAAAAAGTGACCTGCAGCCCCGATCAGACTATAAAGGAAAAATTCAAAGTTGAAGCCCACAGGGAAAAAGTCAAAGGTGAAGCTCACCATTAAAAAGTCAAAACAGACAAGCGGGCCATTGGGGTACTTTTGGAAATTTATCCAAATTCCAAAAAGTGAAGTAAAGGTTCTAGAATGCTCCGTGGCTCCACCAAGGTCTCAGGCACGTCGTTTAAAAGTCAAACCAAGAGAGCGGGTCGGTGGAGGAATTTGAGTTTTTGACACTTTTTTGAAAAAAGATTAAAATGTTGAGAAAAGGGCCATGACCTCATTTCCAATCAGAGGATGCCATGTGTCAAGATTTCAATCAGAGAAACGGGTCAATAGAGGAATTTGAGTTTTTGAACCTTTTTCCAAAAAAGGTTTAAATGTTGAGAAAAGGGTCACGACCCCGTTTCCAATTAGAGGATGCCACATGTTAAGAGTTCAATCAGAGTAGCAGGTCAACGGAGGAAAATTTTTTTTTAGCCTTTTTCCAAAAAAGGTTAAAAAGTTATGAAAAGGGTCGTGACCCCGTTTCCAATCAGAGGGTGCCATGTGTCAAGAGTCAAAGTGGGAGAACGGAACGATAGAGAACTTTAATTTCTTAGATCCTTATTCCAAAAAAGGTTAAAATGTTGAGAAAAGTGCCACCACCCCATTTAAAATGGAAATGTGCCATGTGCCTAAGTTGAAGATTCAAAGCAGGGGTGCTAGCCAATTTGTTCCAAATTGCCAAATCTCTAAAAAATATCTAAACGCAAAGGGATTTCTCCCGTACTCACTCCAATATCTTCCTACCACGTGTACAGCCTGATTTCAAAGTTATAAGAGAAAATCAAACGGTCTATTTTCAAACTGGAAAATCAAATGTAACGTTTGCATTGCAAGATCTAGTTTTTAACCCACCACGAGTGTTTTCTTCGCAATGGAGGAATTTAAGGAGGCATAAATGATTTGTAAAGTTGTAACCCCTTTGGCAAAGGATATAATGGATCCTCAGAGCCATTCCAAATGGTTGGTGATTGATTTAAAAAAATACCAGAGTTCTCTCTACCTAGAAAAGACAAAAAATGTCATTCTATTTTACCTTCTCCTTAGAATTTCCTCTATTCTCAAATATCTTTACAAACTCTTCTTTACCTTCAATAATAAAAGAAGGAATTTTTGGATTTTTTATTGAGGGATCAATTGGTACCTTGCAACCAATGAATTTTATTCGGTCTTGTAGCTTCTCCCGAGGATTTTTTTTTCTTCTAACTGTAAATGCATGTAAATGAAATTTCTAATTAATGTTTGTGGGCATTTGATATTCTAATAAAAACATTAGTTTTCTCTTACCTCCATTTCCACTCCCCTTCCCCTTTCCAAGACAAATTTTCTCCTCTGGTGAGACATTGTTAGCTTTGTCACAGGGTCAGTGGAATGTGCGTATTGGATCTCTGGTCGAAAGGCCACCATTGAAATCCACCTTTTATGCATGCACCTACAGAATTTGCACCATTCAAGTAGAGGGACTTAGATTCCCATAGCATTGGCTTGAAACCCACCAATTTTTCCACAAGAAAAATTTTCTCGCTAACATTTTTTGGCGCCCATCGTGGGGCTCGAACCCACAACCATAAGGTCATAAAATACAAAAAAAAATCTAGAAGAAAATTTTATGGAGATTGAATAATCACACAAACTACATGCATGTAAATCATGGCTATTCTAGGAAATCTTTCTGTTGAGAGACTTAATTTACTCTTGCAAATCCAAGAAGACATTACTTCTAATCTGAGAGAATTTATCGGGCATAATATACAAAGTGTCAATAAATACTTCATTTCCATAAGGATTCTGAACCTGGAAGAGGAACATGTTCTCTAATTGGAAAGGTAGAGACAAATTTTAGTACCCTAGAGAAGAGCATAAACATTCAAGCTCACTAATAGAAGATACACCCAAAAATTAAGGAAAGGAGGAAAAATTGATCCCACATTTGAAGAGCTTGAAAGAGAGGCAAGAGCTGACGAGGAGATAAGGGATAAACTTGAAGAAATCGAGAGACTTCAACTTGAGGCAGATGAAATAGTAGTAGCAGAAACTGCAGCCTTAGCAAGGCTAGAAGATAGAAACAAACATAGAATGGGGGATTGGGATCATGAACGTGAACGGGATCGTGAAGCTCGTAGGCCTAATGTAACATAGGGAGGAAACACCAGTCCACTGACTCTTGCTCAACCACTCCATGATGTACCTAGAGGCTTGAGAAAAAACTTACCAAAATTCAGAGGGGATGGTTCTCAACTCCTCGAAGAACATGTAGTAGCATTCATCATAACTTGTGGAGTGTTGGGAGCTGAAAATGAAGATGTTTTAGTTAGGATATTTATGGAGTGACTCCAAGAAAAAGCTATTGAATGATTCTACATGTTGCCCCCCCAGATATTTCACATGCTGGGAAGACATAAGAAGTGTATTTGAACATAGGTTCAAGAGCGCAGAAGATTTTTAGGATCTGTTGGTCCAATTGGTTCAGATGAAGAAGGAGACCTCCGAATCAATGAGATATTTTATAGCAAGGTATGATAGGTTAACAATAAGGATCCTAGAAGATGTGGTACCCCTTGAAAACAACTTGAAAAGGTTATTCATAAGTCCTTTTCCATTATAAGTTTGTTTCTTCCTCAGAATATCCCAACCAAGAACATTGAGGGAAGTTCAAGACTTTGGAATCGAGACTGATGATGATCTAATTATTTCTGGCAAAGTGAAAGGACCAAATGGGAAGAAAAAAGGTCAGAGTTCAAATTCATTCACCACTAATCCAATGTTCCTTAAAATGGAAAATGACCTAGTTGCTTTGAAGAAGCAGCTGCCACAAATCCCAATGAGGAATTCTCCAAGGAGACCAAATCCTCCTGATAGACCAATAATTTTTCCAAATCCTCGTAAGCTTTCCCTTGAAGCACCACTAGTCAATGCCATCTGTGATAATAGGGAATCCGAAGAAGGAGCAGACATTGAGGAAACTGAAGAAGAAAGCATGAATGACTATAAAAACTATCTTGAAATTAAAGAGGTATGCATACATAATGTCCTGATTGAATTGTTATGTTTGTGGAGCCTATTTTCATGTTAGAATGTGGTACACTCGGGTATTTTTACGCCGGTGAGCAGGTCAGGGGGTTCAGGGGGGTGAAGCCCCCCGATGGAAGGGGGCTTGGGGGCGAAGCCCCCGAAGAAAATTTTCATGGGTGGTTTATTAACCCATGGGTAATGGGTAACCGTTATGGGTTGTTTTTTAGCCCATGGTATTTTTGGTCTTTTTCCCATTGTTTTGATACCCACATTTTTTTCCCCTTGGTTTTGATACCCACGGTTTTGTATCAAACTTCTTAATCAATTGTCTATTTATATGGTCTTATGCATATGATAGATGTACATGTAAATGTATTTCAGATGTGTTCTGAATTTGGGTGTGAATTCTGTAGAGTTTGTTGAGCATAGCTCCAAACGGATCTTGGTATTGTATTGAGAGAGTGGAGGCTTGTAATAAAATATGAGCAAGTGATTCTTGGTGGACGTAGCCCAAATTAGGTGAACCACGTTAAATCTTGTTTCTCTGTGTTGTGTTATTTATTCTGCACTTTTATTTGAGATCTGTAATATTTTCTACATATTAGTTTCTACTATTGCTATTCTGTAAGGGATTACTCTACATATTTTATCTCTTATTTCCTAACATGAATATTTTGATGATGATGAGGAAGGTGATGAAGAAGCTCTAATTTTTGCATGTGATTTTTTCACTCATGCACAATCTAATAATGGTGTTTCAGTGTTAGCGGCTGCAACTGAGAATAAGAAAAACAAAGAAGATATCTCTTCATATCCACCACTAAACAAGATCAGCAGCATGAGATCACCAATACCACCTTCCATGGTATCAGCTATAGAGAACTCTTATTCACCAGTTTTCAAGGATCACATTGTTGTGCCAAGTAAGTTATATGATTCTTCTACCAAATAAAAATTTGTTAAGATCAATTCTCTTCTAAATGTTGGTTCTGCAAGAATGTCTAAATTTCAATCAAAGGCTACACCCCCATCTCCTTCCAAGCCAATTTCTACATTTTAAAAGGAGAACCCAACACCAAAATTAACGACGCATCTACCATTTAAGTCCTCATCCACTGGTAGAAGCTCTTCCTCATCTACCATAAGTTTATTTGACATTGTAGAGCATACTAGCAAAACCAAATTCCAACTGTCTGAAATTGAATACCTACCTACAAACACATCCTACCCAATTTGAAAACTTCATCAAGGAAGTCAGAGGTGGTAACTCTACATCCCCAATCTCTAATTCTAATGGTTTACTTCCCACACCATCCATAACATCTTCTCAACGCTATCCCTCAGTGCCTCAACCACCAACAGAGTTGAGCCTTTTTACCTATCACTTCTCATCAAAGGTTTCTAGTTGAAAAATTGCATTATAGATTCTTGATCCTCAAAGAATGTGATGCAAGTAAAATTTACAGATGCTCTATGCCTCACTTTGATCTAGGTAAATGAAACATGCTACTCAATGGAATCCAAACAAGTTCCATTAGTAGGAAGGATTAAGGATGCTCAGGTTGCACTAGTTGATTACCCTGACAAGAAGATACTCCTGACCATTTTGGTAGCAGACATCACAGAATCTTTTGGTATACTATTGAGTAGAATTTTTTTAGAGATATAGGTTGAGAAATAAAAATGTATTGGTCATCTGCAACTATCCCAGTGAAAGAAGAAATGAAGAAGTTGTTAGTCAGAAAAATGAAGTTCACAGTAAGGAAGTATGATGATCCAAGAGCTGATATCCTTTTTCAAGATTGTGGGCTTGGAAATTACCTTCTTACATTACAGAAGGAAGAGGAATTGAAACTTCTCATGGAGGAAGAAGAAGACCAAATCTGGAAAATGGAGTTTGATAGCAGTCATTCCAGGGAAAGTTAAGGAGCTGGTGTAGTATTATACACTCCCTCCAATGAGGTATATCCTTTTTCCTATAATTTGTAATTTGATAATACAAATAATACAGAAGATTACAAAGCATTAATCTTAGGCATGAATACAACAGAGGACATGGGAATCAAGAAAATGAGATGCACAGGTTGTGGTAAAGCAGGTCCGCCAACAATATCAAGTGAGAAACCCCACACTCAGGAACTATAGAAACAGAGTGTGGGAATGCATTGAATCCTTTAATGTATTCTCCATTGAATCTATCCCTAGGGAGAAGAATGAAAAGGTTGATTCTCTAGTAGTTTCACCTTCCTTGTGACACCTCATCCTTCTTTTGGAAAGGATAAAGTGACCATTGAGATGGTGTTCAGACCCAACATACCAGACAACGTAAATCATTGGCAGGTCTTCAATGATGAAAATAAGATCCTAGCATTTATAGAACAAAGGGATAACTTCAATAATATTTTCTTTGAAGGAAGTGAAAACCCACAGTGTGAATCAGTCCCCAAAGAAGAGAAGGAAGGAATTGAGGGAATTGATGAAGAGGGAGTAATCAAACTGAAAGGAAACAAAATCCCTAAAGGCCTAGTTTCTTTGGAAGACCTCTTTAACAAGCATGACATGTTCATCCAAGAGAAATAAAACAAGTCTTCTCAGTGTCCATATGATTTTGATCAAGAAAACATTGGAACTTCAGAGAATCCAAGGATGGTTAACATTGGTAAATGATGCTCACTAGAAGAGAAGATAAAAAAAATTTCTCTTCTAAAAATGTACTCAGATTTCCTAGCCTATTCCTATGATGAACTCAAATCTTTTCAACCAAATGAAATGCATCATTCTGTTCTTTTGAAGCAAGGAGCTAAGATCTTCAGGAAAAAAAAAAGGCCCTACAATCAAAACTTTTCTGATGTTATCAAAGAAGAGGTGAAAAATATTCTCAATGGTAGAATCATCTTCCCCATCCATCATTCAACATAGGTGGCTAACATTGTGCCAGTAAGGAAGAAGAATGGGGAAATAAGGATTTTTGTAGACTTCTAAAATCTGAATCAAACATCTCTCAAAGACAACTACCCTCTTCCAATCATGGATCATATTTTCCAAGCAGTAACTAGATCTGAAATGCTCTCTTTTCTTGATAGATTCTTAGGGTACAACCAAATCAAGGTGGTAGAAGAGGATTGCAACAAAACAACCTTGAAAACACCTTGGGGCACTTTTTCCTATAGTAGAATGCCTTTTGGCTTGATCAATGCTGGAGCCACTATCTAGAGAGCAATGGACTTGGCCTTCAAATATTTGAAACATTGCATTGTCATTTACCTTGATGACCTCATAGTTTTTTAAAGAGGATTGGACATCATAGCTATCTTTTGGAGCAAGTCCTTGCAAGGTGTATGAAACATGGCATTTCTCTAAATCCAAAGAAGTGCATTTTTGGAGTCATAGAAGGTAAGTTGCTGGGACACATTGTGAACAAACATGGAGCACACATTGATCCTAAGAGGATCATAGTTGTCCAAGCACTAGCCTTACAACCAACAGGAAGGGATTTCATTCATTCTTTGGAAAGGTAAACTTCCTTAGTCATTTTATGCCTGAGCTTTCTAAACTGACTAAGCATATAACTTCCATGATGAATCCTCAAGAAAGTTTCAAGTGGAATAAGGGAGGAAAAACAATATTTGAGGAGATCAAGAAATCCATTGCCAAAGCTCCAACTCTTGTATCTCCAGATTTCAACAATGATTTCATCATGTATTGCTATGCATCATAACATACACTCTCTACTATCCTTATTCAGAAAAATGATGAAGGTTTAGAAGCACCCATTGCTTTCATGAGCTGTCCTTTGAAAAATCATGAGCTAAAGTAAATCTAATTGGAGAAACATTCCTATGTAGTGGTCAAAGTTGTTAAAAGTTTCATATTCTACATTTGTAATTCCCATACAATGGTGATGGTCCGTGGAAGTGCAATCAAGTCCATTTTGACTCAACAAGATCCTGGGGTTAAGAGAGGATGTTGGATTGCAAATACCCAAGAGTATGACTTGGATATTAGACCCTATAATCTAGTAAAAGGAAATGGTTTTTTCCAGATGATTGCTGAAGATGAAGCTCTCAAGGCTCAGAAGGGAAAAAAAGACGGTGTTTGCTAAACCTGTCCAGGAGACAGTCCACAGGTGCTCTTTGTCACCACTACTAATGAGTGGTATGTTGACATTGGTTATTGCCTCAGTTATGGAGAATTCCCTCCTCATCTTGATTACAAAAAAAGAATTAAACTCAAGCTAAAGGCAGCCAATTTTGTGATCTTTAAACATGCACTTTACAAGAGAAGCCTAGATGATTGTTTCCTTGGGTGTGTAGATAAGGAGCAGGAAGAAAAGTTGCTCAAGAAATATCATGATTAATCTTTTGGTGGAGATTTCTCAAAAATGGTCCACACATAAGATCCTTGGAGGGAGATATTATTATCCCTCCATCTTTGCATACACTCAGGATTGGGTTTCCAAATGCAAAGCATGTCAACAATCGTTGGAAAGCCAAAACTAGTTGCATTGCCACTCAGGCCTGTGGTGATTGAAGAACCATTTCAACAATGGACGCTAGATTTTATTGGTGTTTTGAATCATCATTCTAGTCTAGGGAATAATTATGTACTCACTACAACTAATTACTTCACTAAAAGGGTGGAAGCCATCCCAAGCAAGCAAGTCATCTCTGAAATAGTCTGCAACTTCATCAAGGAGAATATTATTGTTCGTTCTGGAATACCATAGAAAATTGTTGTAGAAAATTCCACCTATTTCTCTTCCAAGGAGATCACAGATTTTTGTTATGGCTTTAGAATCTCCCTATCTCACTCTTTTGACTACTACCCACAGGGAAATGGGCAAGCTGAGTCAAGAAACAAGAACATTGTGACCATTGTTTGCAAGCTGGTACATGAGAATCAAAGGAACTGGCACAAGAAGTTATATGATGTATTGTGGGCCGATAGGATCACTCCTAATAAGGAAATAGGTATGTCACCTTTCCAAATATTTTATGGAGTTGAGGCAGAGATTCCTCCTACAATTGAGAACTAGCTCTCAAGTTGCTGCAAGAAAATACAAAGACTCCATTGACTAGAGGATCCTCTTCCTAGAGAAGATGGAGGAAAGAATATGCCAATTGGTGGATAGAATCAAAGAACACCAATTGAAAGTGAAGAAATTTTTTGACAATAATACCAAAGAAATGAATTTCAAAGTTGTAGATTTTTTCCTGCTATGTGACAAGAGAAGAGAACCAAAGGGCAGTAATAGAAAGTTTGATTCATTGTGGCTGGGCCCATTCTAAATTCATGGAGCTTATGGTGAGATTGTTTTTCTACTCTCATACTTGGATGGAATTCCATTGGAATTTCCTAAAAGTGGGTAATACTTGAAACTGTACCATCAGTGAAAGTGGGTTGTCCCCCGCCTTGTACCATAGGTGATTTCATAAGTGTGTTTTTCCCTTTTCTGTTGTGTGTTTTTGATTTAGTTTTGTTTGGCTTGTGTGTTTCCTCCTTTTTATCTTTATTTAATAGAATTGTACATGAATTTGCAAGGCCTAATTGATAATGCATTGGTCAACATTGTACAGTTTAAAAATTGAGATTCTGGATCCTCATAC
Organism: Taxus chinensis; assembly: GCA_019776745.2. Lineage (NCBI taxonomy): Eukaryota > Viridiplantae > Streptophyta > Pinopsida > Cupressales > Taxaceae > Taxus > Taxus chinensis. The sequence goes on along the minus strand of CM034148.1, from coordinate 307,358,145 downwards.
CATGTCCCTAATCTAGAGCTAGTTGTTGTCTCTTGAAAAACACTTTTCATTTTCCAAGTTGAATTCAAAATTTTGAGCTCTCACCCTCCTAAAGTATTTAAGACAAGTTGAAATTTCAATGAAGTTAGCAGAATTTGTGCCCTAGTTCTGTTTAAACCTCTATTTTTCTCTTTTTGAGAAATTCTCCATCTCCCGGTCTATGCATGTAATGTCCTCTTTACAATCTCCTTTTTTGATCAAAATTTTTCACTTGTTTTATGGATTGGGTTATAAAATCATTGTTTTGGCTCCATGCCTCCAGCTTGAGAAAGGAAATTCAAAAATTGGACTCAAAATGATGAAGTTCTCTTCCTCTGTGTATTTTTACCACAAGCGAGAACGCTGGGCATTTTCTTCCCATCAAATTTTGGCCCCATCATCCATGGTTACGTAGACATACCTAATTCAAAGAGGGTCGGCAGAGAAATTTTTGGTTTTTAGCCTCTTTGTAAAAAAGGTGAAAAGTTAAAAAGTAACTCGCAGCCCCGATCAGGCTATAAAGGAAAAACTTAAAGTTGAAGCCCGCAGGGAAAAAGTCAAAGGTGAAGCTCACCATTGAAAAGTCAAAACATATGAGTGGGCCATCGGGGAACTTTCAGAAATTTAACCAAATTCCCAAATTTGAAGTAAAAGTACTAGAATGCTCCATGGCTCTACCAAGGTCTCGGGCCCACCATTATAAAGTCAAATTGGGAGAGCGGGTCAGTAGAGAAATTTGAGTTTTTGAGCTGTTATCCCGTAAAATTGACAAGGGCAATTTAACGGGTAACCCAATGGAAATTTTGTTCTGGTCCCTCGTCAGGGACCCCTTGAGTTCAGAACATTGCAAAGTCCTTTCCTGAGAAATCTAGTTTTATGAACTTAGCCATTTTTGATCTTTTTTGGTTGCACGCACCTCTTGTCTATGCAATATAGAGTAAATTAATTTGCGCCCCCTTCATTTCCTTTGGTGCACCCTTCAAAGTGTCAACACAAATTTTGGTGCACCTCCCTGTGATGCACTTTTCTTACATGCGCTAGGGTGCATGTGCCTTCATGTCAACAACATTTTTGTTGCACCGCATTTTGGTGCGCCAAAGGCACACGTATTTCTATGTTGACAGTATTTTTGTTGTGCCAAAGGCGCACATAATCACTTGATAACACACGTTTTGGTGTGCCAAAGGGCACAAAGTTTGAAGTTTCGATAGGTGTTTTTATGCGCCTCTTCAAGAAGTGGTTCGCACATTTATTGCACCTTTGCCTATATATAGGTGCATCCACCCTGTCACTTTCACAATCAAAAACACACGTGATAATTTTTTTTTTCCTCTGTGCCTGTCAGCACGCCTGTCTTCCTCGTATCACGTTCATGGACCCCGCTTCGTCTCTCACATTATATATATCTGGGTAGGTGGTCCTTTTACTCTTGTGTTTTTGCTGTTGGATTGTTTATTTGTGTAGTAGGAGGCATGGATTTGTAAAACCCTTCTTTTTTTGTCCTTGTCGTCCTTCTCCCATGCTCTTCCTCCTCTTTCTAGATCTGCTAGTAAGGAGGACTTTACCTCAGGAAAAAATCACTTGGGCCTCCTTAGTATGCCCTCTTCACTATCCAAAAAACCCTGCAGAAGAGGCTTAGAACACATGCAACCCCTGCAGAGGAAGAAACAAGACTTAAGAGCTTGTGCGAATGCATTTCCCTCTTGGCACATTGGCCATGCTTGCTGCATAAAAAATAGTTGCACCCTCAAGGCGCACTTTCCTTGCTTGCAACACCCAAAATCCCTGCGCCCTCTTGGCGCACAAAACTCCTATGTAAGATTGCAAAACCTGCACGATTGGCGCACCTTTCACCCATGCAACACCAACCTTACCTGCGCCAAGTGTGAAACTATGTTAAACGACGTAAGCGCATCCCCTGTTATAGTAACACATTTTCATGTAAACCTTTCATGCAACGCGCCAAGTTCCCCTGTTGCACATGAAAAGATGATGTTACACATGCTAAACCTACGCCCTTTGGCGCATCCTGTCCCCGTGCAAGATTAAAGTTATCCGCGCCTGGTATAAAACAAATATAAATGGTGCAGGTGAAATTCCCCATGCAACAACAACAATGTCATGTGCGGTATCCATGCACCTTATGCCCTTTGACACTGATTTTTCCCTTGTAGCACCCTTTTTCTATGCACCATACTATTTAACCTTGTAGCCTGTAGTGATCATGCGCCCTAATGCCTTAAAATTACTAACTCTTCCTTCTATCAATGCTTTAATGGGAGATCAAACAGCTAACATGACTCTTCTGCATTGGGTTTCGCTTCTTCTTCTTGTAGATCAGTGACTGAGTTCAGAACTACATATGTCTACATCAAGCAAGAGATCAACCAAGTCTAAGGTAAAGCCAAGCTTACAGAGGAAGAGATGAAGTATAAATATCAGAGGGTCAGTATGCCCGAATCCTAGGTAGAATGTAACCTGGATATAAGAGACTCTGAGCTCGGTCACATTGATATGGAAGATTTCTACGCCAAAACCAGGAGGGTCATGGGGAGTCCCTAGATGGACAAACTAGTAGGCAGTGGCCTGCATTTTGCTGGCGGAATCCCAGTCAGTGCAGTGAACAACGAATTCATGATGGTAGTGGCCTGCTGCTACAACAAAGACATGAGGTGTGTCTAGAATGAGAAGGGTGAGGTCGTGATCAACCTCACTACCTGAAACTTCGAAATTATGCTCGGCATTCCTCATCATCGACACTTTGTGGTTGTAAGCCAAGAAGACTACACTCAGGCTTGGGAGGACAACAAAGACTAGTGTATGTAATTGATGAATGAGGTATACTTGAAAAACAAGAAGGTGGTAACCAGATGGCCACAAGTCATTCATCGCAGCGATTTCTTTGAGGAACTAAGTGATACCATCATGTTCCTAAGAAGAGTGTTTGGGATTTCTGATGCCCACTACTTTCATAAATGGATGCTCAGGTACCTTGAGACAATGAACAAGAATGTGCATGATCAACGCTTCGAGTTGGCAGAGATCATAAGAAGCACTATATCCGAGCAGCTCCAAAAACTCACCACAATGGGGAGGTTCTACATGAACTCCTCTGTATTTTATTCTACAGCCTCGGAGAGGGATTATCCAACATTGATGTGATGTGGGGTTTGTCCCCAAGTGAAAATATATGAATACTACACTGAGCTAAAGCTGCAAAAAATTATTTCACAGTTTACAAAGATCAATGATGCTTTCTTCTACGGCATCATCTGCCTTTTGAGGCAAAAAATCACTCACGGTCGTACGACCAAGAGCATTTTTGCAGCAACAGAGACGTGGGGGGCCTTATTCACACAATTTCCCACCTTCACCTATCTAAGGGCAGCCAACTTCTTGGGGGAACCCACCAAATTTCCAAGATATGCCGGCCCCAAGCTGATCCTGTTGGAGCTATCGAGAAAGCTCATAACCTACCACGAAAAGTGTTTGAAGAGAAAGAAGGGTGGAAATCCTTTCCCCCTCACAGTGGGACAGTACACTTGTCTTTCCCACCACAAAGCCTAGGATATGTTGTCAGAGCTAGAACTGCTCAATATAAAGCACAACTTCCTGGAAAGGCCCACTTTTGACCCAAGGAAATGCCTTCCTACGGCGAAACTCGATCCAATCCACATTCCGTAGATCGAGGATATATCTTGACACAGATGGGGACAACTAGTCCTTTGTTGTAATTGATAGAACTAAAGTGCCCTAAACCATTGAAGAAAGGGTCAAAGAAACTCTGCGGAGAACAGAGCACTGGTGCAGGATGAATGGCCTCATCTACCTCAGGGTTGATTTCACCACATCTCCATTGGGAAATGTACCTTTTAGGCCAAAACATCTACTAAAGGGCAAAGGCACAGACAAAGAGGGTGAGTCAAGCTCTGCCCAAGAAGAGGCTCCTAAGAGTCCCCCTTCCACCGCACGAGAACAATTTGTAACTCTGGCTTCCCCACAGAAAGAAGCGGCTGAAGATCTTCCGATGGGCACATCCACTCAGGATGTTGCCACTACTACAACTATTGAGCTCCCTTCTATCCCTTTTCCCTCTCCTTCTTCCCCTCCTCATGTGACCCAAGTGACCATTCCTTTAGTCATATCCTCTCCCCCATCTTCCACTATTCCCCCTTCCTCGTCATCCATCTTCTTTTCTCTCACGGAGCTATCCCCCACCATTTCTTCCCTCATCTCTCAGCTCCCTTCCATTCCCATGTCTACCTCCCTTGCAGTATCTCTTCCTCCCGTGAGCACTTTCTCAGCCTCCCTCTCAATGCCGCCTCCAAGTGTCTCAACGCACTTTCCTTCTACTACTGCAGCTACTCCCTTTTCCACTTCTGGTCCCCCTCCCATAAGTCCAGCATGGATCTCTCAGCACCTGAGCCAACAAAAGAGGAAAGTTCCCATCACACCGATGGACTTCTCTGTTATCCCATCAAACGCGGCCAAGAAGCAAAAACTTATAACCCGTTTCTCTCAGAGTGCGTCAGGAGAGAGAGTAATGGAGATAGCGTATCCCAATCCTTTGAAGGATAAAAAGGATCTATCTTCGACAGATTATACGGTGACCCAAGTCACAATGGAGACATCTTCAGAAAGCCTTCAGGGAGAGGCCCTATATGTAGTTGACGCCCTTTGCAAGAAGCTCCAGGAAGCAAAGGAAGAAAAGAGGCTATTAAAGGAGCAAAATAAACATCTTCTCCACACCTTGCAGAAAATGGGTAGTGCACCTCCTACAACTACCACCGAAACTCCTGAGCCTCTAAGCCAAGATAAGATAAATGAATACACCAAAATCAGCAAGCAGGGTATGGTAGTTTCTGCCTGGAGAAGCCATATCCTCAAAGAAAGTGAGGGAGTAATCGCTAAGTTCACCAAATTATATTAGAATATCAGTCAAGCGAACAAAGAGCTCTAGGCAATAGCAGGACCTATCTCCGAAGAGCTGGACTGTGCCAGGATGCAACATGAGACCTTCTAGAAAATGATCGACTGTTCATTCAAAGATCTGGTCAAGTTCGACATCTTCGGTCACCCCAGGGCCCTCAACAAAATCCTTTCTACTCTAGACTACCAGGTCGATCAGTTGGAGTTTTTCCTGGAAAAGATTGACAAAATCAAGGAGGAAGCCCTGGATGTAATGCATCAAATGGAGCAGATTCTCTTGAGAATGTCTCTAGGCTTGCTCAGTCCTTCTTTCACCTTGAGAAGGGTTAATGAAACTATTCAAATCTTCAAGGGATCGTTTTGCAAGGGTTGGGACCAGAAGTCACTTTCGACACCAAATTCATTAACAATCTGCTGGCTTGTCATGACTTCATAGGGTACTTGATAGAGGCAGAAAACAAATATTCCAAGCTCCTAGAAAATCTCACAGATGAGAGGGAGACTTGCGAGGCTATCAGTGATCGTCATAAGGATCCTTCCAAGGATCAACTTTAGCCCATGATCAGCAAGTTCATGGAATATCGTGCCCAGTTCCACATCACGTCTCCTGAGTAGCAGCAGAAGCAGGATACCCCCTTTTAGCCATGGGATGATGATGAATAGTCTCATTCTTCTTGATCTTATCTTTGTAAACATCTAAAGTATGTTGACACAAATGATGACATCATCCATGTTGCACCATGGGATGATGTCATTCACCAAGTTGTCAAAAGTCAACAAATGACTTTAAGATATTTTGTAAGATATTTTGTAATTAAGTGGTTAGTTTGTTTTTGCCTTCTTTTCTTCTCTTCTTCTGTAAATACTGGCATACTTGTTGTATTCAGTGGTGGATATTTTTTCAGATCAAAAATAGAAGTAAGAAGAAAAGACTTTGAACTTTTTGTAACAAAAACAAATATTAATACAATATTTAGACTTTGTGCTGAATACCTGTGTTTTACATCAGACCTTTCTTATGTTAGATCTGTATGATTGATCTGTTGAATCTACTTCTATTTTTTTTTCATTTAATCATCAGTATTTCTTTATTCATCTATGCAAGTAGGTTCGGCTCTGTTTACTAACAACCCAAATCATAGACCTTTTGACCTTTCTGCTTTGGAATTCATTTCTTTTCTCCCTTCAGATCTTTCCCATCTCCCCACCTTGTTCCTTTCCCTTATTTTACAGTTGGAAATACCTCTACTAGGATGAGATCCCAACCTCTAAAGGAAAAATATTGTGAGACTTGCACAGATTCCTGCTGATAGAATAGCAATAAACCAGTTTCGCTTTGCTGACTCAAAGAGGGGCTATTCCCTGCACACTGTTGGCTCGTCTATCCATAAGTCTGCCCACCCAACAGATTTTCAAACAAACAGTTTTTGGCAACTCTGCTAGGGACCGAACAGACCTAACGGATCTATGGTAGTGGTGTGTTTGAAAATCAAGAAAAAGTTCAAAATCACTACCTGTTTGCAAATTGTAACTTTTTGTCTGAAATCCAAAATTTTTGCAAAATATGCCCCAAACTGAATTTTTTTTTCAGAGGTCCATAGATCTGGGCTAGATAGAGATATTTAGTTCACTAATTTTTTTACAAAATTATGTATTTTTCCGTAGATCTGAGTTTCTGACAGTTTACCAAAATTTTCAAACTCTTTAAAAAGTCAACTCTAGATCTGAAAATCAGCTTACTAAGTTTTACCATCATTTATCCTTGTTAATCAGACAATAAACCGCAATCATTTTTCAAGTGAAGGATAAAATTTAAATATTTAGAAAAGTACATGCTACTGGTTTTTGTCAAAAAAATTAGAAAATCGGCGAGTACAATAAAAAAGAATTCTTAAATCTGATCCAAAAAACTACAGACCTAGAAGGTGCACTGGCGGGTGATCCATTTACTCGTAGTAGGAGAGCTCATGGAGAAATTTATCCCATTTTTGATCTGCTTCAAAGGCACAACTTCAGTATAACACCGGCGTGCTTCTCATTGCTAAGTTTAGCTAACCAGTCATCCAGGAGTGTCTCACCTCCGCAGAGGAAGCATCTCTGACAAGGTAAATCCACATCACTTTGCATTGCTTTGTTGCTCAGCGGGACCATCCTCCCAACATGCTTTCTCTTTCCAGTTGTTCAAATGGCAGTGCCATGGGGAAATGCTATGGGCCCTTTGGCTTTGCCACATCCTGTTCATGCGCTCCCACATGGAAACCGAAATAATTTTCCCAAATTTGATGGGAACAGAAACCAAAGCACTGATTCACATATATCTGCATTCATCATGTCATGTAGTATCCTCGATGTGACCCATGAAGATGTGTTGGTTCACCTTTTTCTGGAAACTTTGCAAGGACCCGCTGCAGAATGGTTTCAGCATTTACCAGCTGGATCTATTACTAGTTGGGCCACCTTACGGGCTGAATTTGAAGATAGGTATAAGCCTTCTGAAGATGCATTCGCATTGCTGTCAAAGATCACTCACCTAAAGAATGAGGTCAATGAAACTATGCGTGACTTCATCTCCCGTTTCAATTCACTGATCAACTGTGTTCCGCCTACCATACTTCCAACACCGAAAAATCGGAAGTGTTTCTTCATAAACGCCATGAGCTCAAAAGTAATTTTCTTACTCCTACAAGAACAAGTAGCTACTTTGATTCTCACCCAGGCTGCAGCCATCTGGATCGAAGATAACTTACTAATATCTAGTGAATTAAAAAGAGAATCATCCAAGCTTAAAGATTTGATCCCTTCTCCCACCACTTAATCTGATCCAGCATTTCAAAATATAGAGAATGACTTGCTCGCATTAAAGAAGTAGTTAGCCTCAACTTCCTCCAGTTCATCGTACCAGGATATTCCACGAAGAACTTTCACTTCCAATAGCATCCTGCACAGGCCGCATTTGCTTGCAACTTCTCCACAGTTGGCGCTTGAGGCTCCTCCAGTCAACGCTTTAGCCAAAATTCAAGAAGAGGACCAAAATTACGAAGAACCTTCGTCTCAAGGAAAAGATGATCAAGATGTCGGTGAACCGAATAGTGACTCTACTATCGGGTATATGGAATTTAACGAGGGGGAATCTGATGAAGAGGAGGGTACCCAAGGATATGCAAGCAGATAGTCATATGCTGTTTTCACCCACTCACAAGGAAAGGAAGTAGAGGTTACTACCCAGATATGGAAAGAAAAGGTCATGCCAAACATGCCTCCAAACATTGCTAAACGAGGTAGTCCCCTTCCGGCTCAACCTGTTATTAGATCATTTTCAATAAAATATTTTTCCCCTGTCTCCCCTCCAAATCAGTCCTCTCATGTTCCTATCAAGGCCAGTAATCCTACCCTATCGTCATGAAATTAGGGACTCATTCCCCCATCACCATAACCCTTGGCCACGTTTGACATAATTGACCACGCTAAAAAGACCAAGATCCAAATGTCTGAAGCCGAGTACCTTCAGTCAAATCCTGAGCAGCTTGTAAGGTTGACCAAATACATCCAAAGTTAGACTATTGTAACTACTCAGGTTTCCCCAAAAGGAATCCTCTCTACCCCTCCTTCATCCCGCATAAACGTTGCCTCGACTTTTGCATCAGGAAAAATAGAACCTTTCTACCTCTCCCTCCTAATCAATGGCCACAAACTAAGCAATTGCATGATTGATTCTAGAGATTCTGATAATGTCATGCCAGCAAAAGTCATCCATACTCTAGGCCTCACCCTTAACAAGCCTTTTGGTCGATGTTATTCCTTGGAAACCAAGCAAGTTCCGATGATCGGTCAAATCAAAGATGCGCAATTTGCGTTTGCAGCATTCTCAGAAAAAAGGGTAAAAATGACCGTCCTTGTTGCTGATATTCCAGCAACCTATGGAATTCTGCTAGGAAGGATTTTTTGCAGTGAAGTTGGTGGGGAGATTCATATGGACTAGTCTAAGGCTAGAATCCCCGTCAAAGGTGTAATGCAAACATTAGAGCTTGAACTGCAAAAGAAGTACCTGGTTACTAACTCCGATGACCCCAAAGCCCAAATTCTCTTTGAATCATCAGGGATGGGAAATTATTTATTGTCTACTGAGTCTGACCAAATGGATGTCCTCGTCCAAGCAGAGGATCTTAACAAGATTTGGACTTTACAGTTTGATGGTAGCTGCGCGACTAGCGGGTGCGGCGCTGGTGCAGTAATAATATCTCCCGAAGAAGAGATTATTCCTCTCTTTCAAGTTACAATTTTTTAACACAAACAATACTACTGAGTATGAATCTTTACTACTTGGCATGTAAGCCACAAAGGAAAGAGGAATAAAGAATTTGAAATTACAAGGTGATGTAGAGCTGGTCATAAATCAAGTTAGAAGGATATACCAAGTGAAGAATGAAAGGCTCGGACATTACCACAACGCGGTGTGGGACAACATCGAGGAGTTTGACGCTTTTTCAATAAAAGCTATCCCAAGAGCTCAGAATGACATGGCCGATTCATTGTCCATTTCAGCATCCCTCATGCTCCCTCACCCAGGTTTGAAAACAGACAAATATACCATTGAGATGGTTTTCCGCCCAAGCATTCCAGAAAATTCTCAGCAATGGCAAGTATTCAATGATGACAATCAACTCATTGTCTTTCTCGAAAAAGTGGAAAAATTTAGTGAACTTCATTTTGAAGGATCCACTTCTACATACCGTGAATCAGTTACCGATCGAAACGAAGAATCAAAAGGAAGCGACGACATATGTCAACTCAAAGGAAATAAAATTCCAAAAGTTTTGGTTTCTCTAGAGCGTTTGTTCAAAAGGCATGATCATTCTGTCAAAAATAAAAGGTGAGATGATCCTGGCTCCTCCCTAGAAACTGAACCAGTCAATTTAGATACTATGGAACATCTGCAGTTTGTAAACATCGGAAAGTGTTGCACACCCGAGGAAAAGCAGAAGTTTGTCAAATTGTTGAAGAAATACATGGATGTATTGGCATGGTCCTATGCCGATCTAAAGTATTTTAAGCCAAAGGACGTCCAACATGACATCCCGTTGAAAGAGGAGGTCAAACCCTTTCGCAAAAAGTAGAGACACTATAATCCTAAGATCTCAAGTACTATCCAGGCTAAAATTTAGAAAATGTTGGACACGTGGATTATTTTTCCTATCCATCACAGTACCTAGATCGTGAACATTGTGCCAGTGCACAAGAAGAATGGCGAGATACGCATATGTGTAGATTTCCGTAACTTGAATCAAGCATCCTTGAAGGAAAACTACCCGCTTCCCATAATGGATCAGGTTCTACAAGCAGTAACTGGATCAGAAATGTTGTCCATGCTTAATGGTTTTTTAGGCTACAACCAGATAGAAGTCTCACCCAAAGACCAATTCAAAACAACATTCACTACCCCTTGGGGTACGTTTTCTTATAGTAGGATGCCTTTTGTCCTAACCAATGCTGGTGCCACTTTTCAGCTGGCCATGGACTTTGCGTTCAAAGGTATGATTGGGAAGGTCATCATCGTCTACTTGGATGACTTAACTGTGTTCTCCAAATAGTGAAATGATCATTGTGATCATTTGGAGCAAGTATTGATTAGATGCCAAGAGCACGAAATCTCCCTGAATTTGAAAAAGTCTATTTTCAGAGTCACAGAAGGAAAGTTGCTGGGACATGTTGTTAGCAAAGAAGGGACGAAGATAGATACCGAAAGGGTTAAGGCTATTCAGAGCCTTACTTTACCTACAAGAAAGACCGGCGTTCACTCCTTCTTCGGAAAAGTGAATTTTCTCAGGTGCTTTGTTCCTGACTTTATTGAAAAGACTCGCCACATATTAGACATGATGAAAGGGTCACCAAATTTCTGGTGGAGCGAAGAAGGGAAGAATTCGTTTGAGGATTTAAAAGCCTCCGTCGCTCACGCGCTAGTCCTGGTATGTCCCGATTTCTCCAAGGATTTTATTATGTATAGTTATGCATCTAAGCACACTTTGTCAGCCATCCTAATACAAAGGAATTCTCAAGATGTTGAATCCCCGATTGCATTTATGAGCTCTCCTCTCAAGCCTCATGAATTAAAAATGACCTAGTTTGAAAAACATGCCTTCGTCGTTGTCAAAGCAGTTAAGAACTTCAGGTACTACATTCTAAACTCTCATACGGTGGTTCTAGTTCTTGACACGGTAGTAAAGTCCATCTTAACTCAATAGGAGTTATGGAGTTTGCGAGGAAATTGGATTACAAAAGTCCAAGAGTATGATCTGGATATAAAACCAACCAAGTTAATAAGAGGAAAGGGCCTAAGTCAACTTATGGCCGAAAACTAAGATTTAGAAGTTTTCGAGGGAAAAGATGATTGCGCCAATGGAGCACAAAGCCAGCTAGAGAAAGTCGATTCACTGCCCATGGTTCTTTTTGTTGCGATCAGCGATGAGTGGTATTCCGATATTTCTTTCTTTCTCACCTATGGTGAATGCCCACCTCATCTAACTACAAAGGAGAAGTGCGCTATAAAGCACAGAGCAGCCAGATATATCATCTGGGATGACGATATATACAAACGCGGAATAGATGGTATCTTCTTGCGATGTGTTGACAAGCCACAGCAGGTGATGTTACTTGAGATTTTTCATGATTTGGTCTGTGGTGGCCATTTCTCCTCTTCCGTGACGATGCATAAGATCATCTGGGCCAGGTACTATTGGCCAACACTTTTCCAAGATACAACCACCTGAGTAGCAAAGTGTGAGCCTTGCCAGCAATTTGTTGGCAAGCCCAAAATGGCTACTTTTCCCCTCAGGCCGGTCATCATTGACGAACCGTTTGGATAGTGGGAAATTGATTTTATCGGTGCACTCAATCCCCAATTGAGTGTTGGACATAGTTATGTCTTGACAATAATAGATTACTTCACGAAATGGGTGGAAGCCATACCTGTCAAACATGCCACTTCCGAGGTTGTTTGTAGTTTCATCAAAGAAAATATCATTATCAGGTTTGGCATTCCAAACAAGATTGTTGCTGATAATTCTTCCAACTTCTCCTCATGAGAATTTTTTGGTTTTTTCTATGAATACAAAATAACTTTGGCTCACGCCTCAGATTTTTACCCTTAGGGAAATGGTCAGGCAGAATCCAGTTATAAAAACTTAGTAACCATCATACGAAAGCTAGTGGATGAGAATCAACGAATGTGGCACAATTCATTATACAAAACTTTGTGGGCGGACCGCATTACTCCCAAGAGGTCTCTCGGCATGTTGCCTTTTCAAGTGTTATATGGAACCGACGCTGAGCTTCCCATTTTTGCGAAACTCCCTGCCCTGTGCTTGGCATGAGCAATTAAAGATGAGACTTTCCAAAATTATCTTGAAAAGAGGATCATGTATCGAGCAGAGCTTGAAGAAAAGAGAGTAAGAGTGGTCGACAGGATCACCGAACATCAGAATGAAGTCAAGAGATTGTTCGATAAAAAATCTAAGAAAAGAGAGTACCAGGTGGGAGACCTCATCCTTTTGTGGGACAAACAAAGAGAGCTAAAGGGCATGCACGGAAAATTTGATTCCCTATGGAGAGGACCTTTCAAGATCAAGCAGCTCAATGGAGAGAATAGCTTGTATCTCTCATATCTAGATGGAACTGAGCTCCCGCTTCCCTATAGCGGGTAGCATCTGAAAATCTTTAGGAAGTAGAGCTTTCTCTCTTCTTTGTACAATTTGCTTAAGTTGTGTGTTTGTTTTTGTCATGTTTTTTCCTTTGTTGGTTGTGTGTTTCCCCTTTTTCGGTTGCCATTGTTTTTGACTCTGTAGCCCAATGGATAGGCACATGTAGATCTGGGATTCTCTACCCCTCAGTTCCACTCAGAGATAGTCCCCAAAAAGAGCCAATTGTTATCCCGTAAAATTGACAAGGGAAATTTCGCGGGTAACCCAATGAAAATTTTGTTCTGGTCCCTCGTCAGGGACCCCTTGAGTTTGGAACGTTGCAAAGTCCTTTCCCAGGAAATCTAGTTTTCTGAACTTAGTCATTTTTGGTTGGGTGTACCTCTTGTCTGTGCAACACAAAGTAACTTTGGGCCCCCTTCATTTCCTTTGGCACACCCTTCAAAGTGTCAACACACATTTTGGTGTGCCTCCTTGTGATGCACCTTTCTTGCATGCACCAGGGTACATGTGCCTTCGTGTCAGCAACATTTTTGTTGCGCTGTGTTTTGGTGCACCAAAGGGGCATGTATTTTCATGCTGAAAATATTTTTGTTGTGCCAAAGGCGCACATAATCACATGATAACACACGTTTTGGTGCGCCAAAGGGCACAAAGTTTGAAGTGTTGATAGGTGTTTTGATGCGCCTCTTCAAGAAGTGGTTGGCGCATTTATTACACCTTTTCCTGTATATAGGCGAATCCACCCTGTCACTTTCACAATAAAAAACACACGTGATATATTTTTTTTTTCCCTCTATGCTAGTCAGCACACTTGTCGTCCTCGTATCGCATTCGTGGACCCTGCTTCATCTCTCACGTTATATATATCTGGGTAGGTGGTCCTTTTAATCTTGTGTTTTTTCTATTGGATTGTTTGTTTGTGTAGTAGGAGGCATGGATTTGTAAAACCCTTCTTTTTCTGTCCTTGTTATCCTTCTCCCATGCTCTTCCTCCTCTTTCTAGATCTGCTGGTAAGGAGGACTTTGCCTCAGGAAAAAATCACTTGGGCCTCCTTAGTATGCCCTCTTCACCATCCAAAAAACCTTGCAAAAGAGGTTTAGAACACATGTAACCCCTCAAGAGGAAGAAACAAGACTTAAAATCTCATGCGACTGTATTTCCCTCTTAGAGCATTCGCCATACTTGCTGCATAAAAAATGGTTGCACCCTCAAGGTGCACTTTCCTTGCTTACAACACCCAAAATCCTTGCACCCTCTTGGCACATTGAACTCCTATGTAACGTTGCAAAAGCATGTGCCATTGGTGCACCTTACACCTATGCAACACCAACCTTACTTGCACCAAGTGTGAAACTATGTTAAATGGCATAGGTGCATCCCCTGTTACAGTAACACATTGTCATGTAAACCTTTCATGTGCCGTGCCTAGTTCCCCTGTTGCACATGAAAAGATGATGTTACACATGCTAAACCTATGCCCTTTGGCACATCCTATCCCCGTGCAACATGAAAGCTATCCGCGCCCGGTATAAAATGAATATAAATGGCACACGCACACTTCCCCATGCAACAACAATAATGTCATGTTTGGTATCCATGCGCCTTACGCCCTTTGGCTCTGATTTGTCCCTTGTAACACACTTTTTCTGTGTGCCATACTATTTAACCCTGTAGCCTGTAGTGTTCATGTGCCCTGCACCATGATGCCTTAAAATTGCTAACTCTTCCTTCTGTCAATGCTTTAATGGGAGATCAAACAGCTAACATGACTCTTCTGCATTGGATTTCTCTTCTTCTTCTTGCAGATCAGTGACTAAGTTAAGAATTACATATGTCTACATCAAGCAAGATACCAACCAAGTCTAAGGGTAAAGCCAAGCTTATAGAGGAAGAGATGAACTATAAAAATCAGAGGATCAGGATGCCCGAATCCCAGGTAGAATGTGACCTTGATATAAGAGACTTTGAACTCGGTCACATTGATATGGAAGATTTCTGGGCCAAAACCAGGAGGGTCACAGGGAGTCCCTGGATGGACAAACTGGTAGGTAGTGGCCTACATTTTGCTGGCGGAATCCCAGTCAGTGCAGTGAACAATGAATTCATGATGGTAGTGGCCCGCTGCTACAACAAAGACACGAGGTGTGTCCAGAATGAGAAGGGAGAGGTCGTGATCATCCTCAATGCCCGACACTTCAAAATTATGCTCGACATTCCTCATCATCGACACTTTTTGGCCGTAAGCCAAGAAGACTGCCCTAAGGCTTGGGAGGACAACGAAGACTAGTGTATGCAATTGATGAATGAGGTATACCTTAAAAACAAGAAGGTGGTAACCAAATGGCCACAAGTCATTCATCACAATGATTTCTCCGAGGAACTAAGTGATACCATCACGTTCCTAAGTAGAGTGTTTGGGCTTTCTTATGCCCACTACTTTCATAAATGGATGCTCAAGTACCTGGAGACAATGAACAAGAATGTGCCTGATCAACGTTTCGAGTGGGTAGAGATCATAAGCAGCACTATATCCGAGCAGCTCCAACAACTCACCAGAACGGGGAGGTTCTACATGAACTCCTATGTAGTTTATGCTGCAGCCTTGGAGAGGGATTATCCAGCATTGATGTGATGCGGGGTTTGGCCCCAAGTTAAAATATATGAATACTACACAGAGTTAAAGATGGAAAATAGTATTTTTACAAAGATCAACGACACTTTCTTCTATGGCATCGTCTACCTTTTGAGGCTTAACATGACTCACGGTCATACGACCAAGAGCATTGTTGCAGCAACAAAGAAGTGGGGGGCCTTATTCACGCAATTTCCCACCTTCACCTATTTAAGGGCAGCCAACTTCCTGGGGGAACCCACCAAATTGCCAAGATATGCCAGCCCCAAGCTGATCCTATTAGAGCTATCAAGAAAGCTCATAACCTACCATGAAAAGTGTTTAAAGAGAAAGAAGGGTGGAACTCCTTTCCCCCTCACAGTGGGAAGGTATACTTGTCTTTCCCACCAAAAAGCCTAGGATATGTTTGCAGAGCTAGAACTGCTCAATCTAAAACACAACTTCTTGGAAAGGCCCACTTTCGACCCAAGGAATTACCTTCCCAGGGCCAAACTCGATCCAATCCACATTCCGTAGATCAAGGATATTTATATTGACCTGCATCATGAGGTCGAGCTCAGAAGAAAAGATCACTCCTGCTTGGCTTTGGCCGTGATCATTCAGTACGGAGTAGCCATTGTCCTAAAAGGTTATCAAACTACTGATCAAGAAGTTGATCAGGTATATCTTGACACGGATGGGGACAACTGACCCTTTGATGTAATTGACAAAACTAAACCACCCCAAACCATTGAAGAAAGGGTTAAAGAAACTGTGCGGAGAATAGAGCAGTGGTGCAGGATGAATGGCCTCATCTACCTCAGGGTTGATTTCTCCACATCTCCATTGGGAAATGCAATTTCTAGGCAAAAACATCTGCCAAAGGGTAAAGGCAAAGACAAAGAGGGCGAGTTAAGATCTACCCAAGAAGAGGCTCCTAAGAGTCTCCCTTCCGCAGCACGAGAACAAGTTGTAACTCTAGCTTCCCCAGAGAAAGAAGCAGCTGAAGATTTTCCGAGGGGCACATCCACTCAGGATGTTGCCACTACTACAACTATTGAGGTCCCTTCTATCCCTTCTCCCTCTCCTCCTTCCCCTCCTCACATAACCCAAGTGACCATTCCTTTGGTCATATGCTCTCCCCCATCTTCCGTTGTTCCCACTTCCTCATCATCCATCTTCTCTTCTCTCGTGGAGCTGTCCCCCACCATTTCTTCTCTCATCTCTCAACTCCCTTCCATTCCCATGTCTACCTCACCTGTAGTATCTCTTACTCCCGTGAGCACTTTCTTGGCCTCCCTCTCAATGCGGCCTCCAATTGTCTTAACGCACTTTCCTTCTACTACTGCAGCTGCTCCCTTTTCCACTTCTGGTTCCCCTCCCATAATTCTAGCATGGATCTCTCAGCCCCTGAGCCAAAAAAAGAGGAAAGTTCCTATCGCACCGATGGAATTCTCCATCATCCCATCAAAGGGGGCCAAGAAGCAAAAACCTATAACCTGCTTCTCTCAGAGTGCGTCAGGAGAGAGAGTAATGGAGATAGCATATCCTAATCCTTTGAAGGATAAAAAGGATCTATCTTCGACAAATTATATAGTGACCCAAGTCACAATGGGGACTTCTTCAGAAAGCCTTCAGGGAGAGGCCCTATCTGCAATTGACACCCTTTGCAAGAAGCTCCAGGAAGCAAAGGAAGAAAAGAGGCTATTAAAGGAGAAAAATAAACATCTTCTCCACGCCTTACAGAAAATGGGTAGTGCACCTCTTACAACTACTGCCGAAACTCCTGAGCCTCTGAGCCAGGATAAGATAAATGAATACGCCAAAATCAACAAGAAGGGTATGGCAGTTTCCGCCTGGAGAAGTCAAATCCTCAAAGAAAGCGAGGGAGTAATCGCCAAGTTCACCAGATTATATCAGAATATCAGTCGGGTGAACAAAGAGCTCCAGGCGATAGCAGGACCTATCTCCGAAGAGCTGGACCATGTCAAGATGTAGCATGAGACCTTACAGAAAATGATCAACTGTTCAGTCAAAGATCTTGTCAAGTTCGGCGTCTTCGGTCACCCCAAAGCCCTCAACAAAATCCTTTCTACTCTGGACTACCGGGTCGATCAGTTGGAGTTTGTCCTGGAAAATATTGACAAAATCAAGGAGGAATCCCTAGATGCAATGCATCAAATGGAGCAGATTGTCCTGAGAATGTATCCATGCTTTCTCACTCCTTCTTTCACCTTGAGAAGGGTTGATGAAACTATTCGGATCTTCAAGGAGATCGTTTCGCAAGGACTGGGACCAGAAGCCACTTTCGACACCAAATCCATTAACAATCTACTGGCCTGTCGTGACTTCATAGGGTACCTGATAGAGGCAGAAAATGAATATTCCAAGCTCCCAGAAAAGCTCACAGATGAGCAAGAGACTTGCGAGGCTATCAGTGATCGTCACAAGGATCCTTCCCAGAATCAACTTTAGCCCATGATCAGCAAATTCATGGAATATCATGCCCAGTTCCACATCACATCTCCTGAGCAGCAGCAGAAGCAGGATACCCCCTTTTAGCCACGAGATGATGATGAATAGTCTCATTCTTCTTGATCTTCTCTTTGTAAACATCTAAAGTATGTTGACACAAATGATGACATCATCTATGTTGCACCATGGGATGATGTCATCCACCAAGTTGTCAAAAGTCAACAAATGACTTTAAGATATTTTGTAATTAAGTGGTTAGTTTTTTTTTGCCTTCTTTTCTTCTCTTCTTCTATAAATACTAGCATACTTGTTGTATTCAGTGGTGGATATTTTTTCAGATGAAAAATAGAAGTAAGAAGAAAAGACTTTGAACTTTTTGTAATAGAAACAAATATTAATACAATATTTAGACTTTGTGCTAAATACATGTTTTTTACTTCAGAACTTTCTTATGTTACATATGTATGATTGTTCTGTTGAATCTAATTCTATTTTGTTGTCATTTATTCATCAGTATTTCTTTATTCGTCTATGCAAGTAGGTTCGGATTTGTTTACTACCAACCCAAATCATAGACCTTCTGACCTTTCTACTTTGGAATTCATTTCTTTTCTCCCTTCAGATCTTTCCCATTTCCCCACCTTGTTCCTTTCCCTTCTTTTACAGTTGGAAATACATCTACTGGGATGAGATCCCAACATCTGAAGGCAGAATATTTTGAGACTTGCACAGATTCCTACCAATAGAATAACAATAAACCAGTTTCACTTTGCTGACTCAAAGAGGGGCTATGCCCTGCACACTGTTGCCTCGTCTGTCGATAAGTCTTCCCACCCGATAGATTTTCGAACCAACATGAGTGTTTTTCCAAAAGAGGTTAAAATCTTGAGAAAAGGGCCATGGCCCCATTTCCAATCAAAGGATGCCACACGTCAAGAGTTCAATCAGAGTAGTGGGTCGGCGAAGGAATTTGATTTTTTGAGCCTTTTTCCAAAAAAGGTTAAAATTTTTGAGAAAAGGGCTGTGATCGCATTTCTTATCAGAGGATGCCACATGTCAAGAGTTCAATTAGAGTAGTAAAGGAATTTGATTTTTTGATCCTTTTTCCAAAAAAGGTTAAAATGTTGAGAAAAGGGTTGTGACCGCAATTCTAATCAGAGGGTGCCATGTGTCAAGAGTCAAAGCGGGAGAGTGTAACGATGGAGAACTTTGAGTTTTTGAGCCTTTTTCCAAAAAAGGTTAAAATGTTGAGAAAGGGCCACAACCCCATTTCCAATGAAAAAATGCCACATGCCTAAGTTGAAAAGTCAAAGTGGGGGTGCGGGCCAATTTTTTCCAAATTTCCAAATCTCTAAAAAATCACAAAACGCAAAGGGATTTCCCCTGTACTTTATCCAATCTCTTCCCACCACATGGATGGCCCGATTTCAAAGTTATAACAAAAAATCAAACGTTCTGTATTCAAACTGGCAAAGAAAATGTAACGTTCACATTGCAAGATCTGGTTTTTAACCCACCATGAGTGTTTTATTCACAATGGAGGAATTTGAAGAAGCATAAATTATTTGTAAAGTTTAAACCGATTTGGAAAAGGATATAATGGCTCCTTAGAGCCATTCTAAAGGGCTGGTGATTGATTTTAAAAAATACCACAGTGCTCTGTACCTACAAAAGACAAAAAACACTATACTTCTATTTTCTTTTCTCCTTAGAGTTTCCTCTATTCTCAAATATCTGTAGAAACTCTTCTTTAGCTTCAATAATAAAATAAGGAATTTTTACATATTTGATTGAGGGATTGATTGGTACCTTACGACAAATGAATTTTATTCAGTCGTGTAGCTTCTCGTATGTATTTTTTTTCTTCTAACTATAAATTCATGTAAATGAAATTTCTAATTAATGTTTATGGGAATCTGATATTCTACTCACAACATTAGTTTTCTCCTACCTCCATTTCCACTCCCCTTCCCCTTTCCAAGACAAATTTTCTTCTCTAGTGAGACATTGTTAGATTTTCCACAGGATCAGTGCAGTGCACCTGTTGGATTTCTGGTCGAAAGGCCACCATTGAAATCAACCTTTTATGAATGCACCTATGGAAGTTTCACTGTTCAAGTAGAGGGAATTATATTCCCATAGCATTGGCTTGACATCCACCTATTTTTCCACAAGACAATTTTTCTTACCAACATGATGCAAGTGATTTTGAGGATGATGTTGATTAGAATTCAATCAAATTAAGTGATTTTAAAGCAAAGCACATAGAACCTCACAAGTCCTAATAGAATGAGATAAATGCAATGGATCCCATGTAGGAGATTGAAAATAC